>CM065393.1:977500-1422500 GCA_033060915.1 Euryodendron excelsum | reverse complement strand
ATTACAAAAAAATTTAGTGAATGTAAGCTTACAAATTGGCCATCCATCAAACTCATTGAATAATAACCTAAGAGCTACCACATCCCTTATTTGCTATATTAGATATTCCATCCTCATAAGTTACATTTTTATCACCTGCTACTGCATCATCAGCATCTCAACGTGGAGAACAAGCTATGCAGTAGTAATAACCTGTGGAATGTCCCAAAGCATGATTCTGCATTACCCCCCACCTTGACTATTTTCTCCAAATACACAGTCAGAATGAAAGAGAGTTCCAACATTGATGCCTAACAAGTAAAAACGAACTACAGAACTGATAACTGCTAATGAAAATATAAATTTTGGTGCAGGAAAAACCTTATCAAGAATGCCAAACACAATTTCGTACAATCTGGACAAGATTTCAGAGTTGCTTGAAGGAGCATATGTAAGAGCTTTCAGTGCCTGTAGCCTTCGTGCATGAACTTCACAGCAAAAACAAAAACAAGTAAGCATCAAGCTCAACAACTTCAAGAAGATGTCATACACCACAAACGAACATAAAAAGGTAGCAGTGGAAAGAATATGCAGGGAAAAAAGAAGAAAACTAACATCTTTTCTTCCCTTTTCAACTAATTCTCACCATGCAAGTAAACAAAAACATATTCACATTTCTTTTCGCAGAATGCATTTCCCTCATACAGTAGAACTGCATGTTTTAAAGATATGCATCACAAGCACAATGGCAAAAACTATCAGGAAAAGAATCCCTAAAGAAAATGTTTATCATAAAATGTACCTCTTCCCCATAATATGCTCCGCAGAAAATTGTCTATGGAACTGTCTGTTTAAATTAGATTAATAATTACCATAGTCTGGAATGCATATCTGAACTCATGATCTATCAGGAAATGGGAAAAATTATAATGCAAATGATATCATTGACATCCAGTGGAGGGAAGGAAAATAGTGATACAGGCTTCACTGCGCAAATTCCTGAGTTCAAATGTAGAATATTGACAAATTGAAAGCAGAAGTCAAAAAAATAAGGGCAGCATGCCCACAAAGAAATGAACACCAAGTTCTATCTTCCACTACTACGTTTAAAATATAGAAATCAACGAAACTCAAGATCAAGGTCATAGCTCAGGTGTGTGCTAGGTCTGGGAAGTTTGAAATCCTACTATGAAGGTCATAGAAGAGCTTCCTTTCCTTGAAAAGGGATGTGGGCGCCTAAGACCCCTTTGAAGGTTACGTTTTTGTTTGAATGGCGGTGCATGGTAGGGTCCTCACTACTGATAATCTAATAAAGTATTGACAATTCCATGTCAACTGGTGTTCCATGCATAAATAGTATGGGGAATCAACAAATCATCTCTTTATCCATCATTCAGTGGCCAGAGAGTTGTGATCTTTGATCCTTGGCCATTTGAGAATGGAATGGGTATTTCCTTAGTCTACGATGAAGCTCCTTTATTTTTAGAGAGAGGCTAGAGTAGGAAAAGAAAAAAAGGGCTTTATTTTTGGTGCCATTGGCTTCGACATTGACCATTTGGATAGTTTTTGTATACATGTTCCACATTTTTCGGTGGCTTCTTAATATATAAACCTTGTACTGATAATATAAATTAACTATCCAAACAATTGAAGTCAAACCACTCGCTGCAAAGTGCTTTCCTTATTTTCAGCAGTCTTAGTTTAAGAAATTCTTTGTCTAGCAGCAAATGAAAATCTTTTTAGGTAAGCAAGCCACATAAAGACAATCCAGCTAGTTTGTGGAAGTAAAAATCCGCCAACCATTTTTGCTTTCTTATGTATAAGAAAGAACAATTTAAAGGGGCACATCCCATGCATACAAAAGAAAACAAAACCAAAGCCACTGTCTATACACCAGTCAAACTCTATAGCGGCAAGTAGCAACACAATCCAAAAAGTTCAACAAAATGAGGCGTTTACCCAACCTAAACACAAGTATACAACAAAGTCAGATTCTATCCTTCACTTCATGGGTTAAAGCTTCAAGTCCTCCAAAAGATCGATGGTTCATCTCCTCCCACAAGCACCAAATGAAGCAGAAAGGCACTTCGACCCATACCTTCCTTTCTTTTACTCGCCTCGGAACCCTTCCAACCATGAAATTGCTACACTACTGACCCAGGGAACACTCAAGACATTCTGAACTCAGCAAAGAACGAACTCCAGACTACCCCACTTAATCTACAATGAATTACAAAGTGATCCAACAACAACCCAGCTTCCTTAGAGACACAATAAAAAATGGGTTTCTCCTTTAATCAGATTATCAATGGTTTATAATCTCCTATGAGCTGCTAGCCACCCAGAAAGAGCAACTTTTGAAGGGGTTGTAGTCTTTCAAATTTAAAGATTCAGCAGAATTTCCAAGCAACTTTTTTAGTATGCTTTCGCCTCAAACTTCCCTGAGTTGGAGACGAGACAATACATCCCATCTTCCCCACCTCCCAAATGGTCCTGGACAAAGCCTTAAAAACTCTAGCATGATCTCAACTTCCCAATCATATAAAGCTCATCTAGAAACCACATCCCAAATCACCCAATCACCATTCAACCTCCAACAATCAACCACAGAAACACATCTATCCTCGACAATCTCAACAAATGGAATGTACTCCTCAACAGGGTAAGACATATCCAAAATGCTGTCAGACCTTCACCCTTTCGCCATCCCTTACCATGTACTAAAGAAACACATTCCATCCACTCCCAATACCTTCCCATAAACACAAACTACTGGTGACCTCAACTATAGTCTATTCTCCCCAGCCATGATCATATCTTCTAAAAACCTCTCCTCCTAAATTTCTCTGTGTCATATGCAGATCTCCACAATCATTTCCCTGAAGAGGCCTAAATGAAATTTTAGGCCTCCAAGGCCCAACCATGAGAAACAAAGTGGCAAACACACCTTATCCAACCTTGCTCTGCATAATTAATTGCCACAATCTATGTCACCTGGACTCCTCTAAAATGTATGAAGTACCATTATTAAACACTCGACACTTGGACACCAACACTTGGGTAAGAGTATAGGTAGGGGATCGGTGTCCGACATGTATTTTGGAATATTCACCTAACAAAAATGTTTAGTAATTAGAATTTACATATAAACATGAATAAAACTCCCATATTATGCATGAAATATTGAAATGCCCTATAGCGCCTTGTAAATACTATTACTTTCTATAAAATAAATAAGTATACTAAGGGTTCTGAATATTTTGCCTTGTCTCTGTGACCTTAGACATAGGAATTATCTAAAGCCAACACTTACATACATATCTGCACTGGACACCCATACCCAAGTTCATGTAACATAGGCCACAATCAGCCCTCCTATCACTTTATTTATCGCCCAATGCATTGAACCTCAGACTTAAAGTCTTAACTGTGGTTGGCCAACCTCACAGGCCTTAAAAACCTTGAAATTCCCTTACTGTTCACAAATTCTAGCAAGCTGCCCACCATTACAATGTTGGCACTTGCAGCCAAAATTTCCTACCCGCAGGGTTTCATCCTCCAACAGGTTTGGTATTACACAAAGTGGAATAGTGTTCCCTCAGAATTTTATTTCTCCCTAATTGAATTTTTTCACTCTCTTTCTACCATGGCTGTGTACTTTGGTTTTTCTTTTCCAAGTATGTTGGTTTGGTACTTGTACTTTTAGACAGCTATTTGCATTGGCTTTATGAAGGACTTGTCCGCTCTTTCTGTTCTCATTTCTGTCAACAACATAATTGTCACTTTATTGTCAAACCAATAACCATATGAACAAAACACTCTCAAATTGATGCAGGCAGCACAATAATTCCTGGACCCAGTCCAGTGTCTGACACTGATAGTCATTATTTTTAACAAGTTTATTGCTAATGCCATTTTAGAAGAACAATTTGGCAGGCAAGATAACATGTATTCACCCACATTCTAAGCATCTTCCAAGCCTGTCTTAAGTCTCGTTCAATGATTCCTACTTCCATAAAGAACATGCCACCATTAAGCATGTAAACAACAACAAAAACAATTAGAAAACAAGCAATAATGGAAAATGACCACGAAGCAGCTTGAAAATAAGATTCAAAACACAAAGATTCCAAGAAATCACTTTACATTCAACATCATCA
Organism: Euryodendron excelsum; assembly: GCA_033060915.1. NCBI lineage: Eukaryota > Viridiplantae > Streptophyta > Magnoliopsida > Ericales > Pentaphylacaceae > Euryodendron > Euryodendron excelsum. The sequence goes on along the minus strand of CM065393.1, from coordinate 1,418,361 downwards.
TTTGTGGCCTCTGAACTAAGCCGATCAACTATTCGTGGTACAACATCAGCGCGAGTCACCCCTCCAACAGCATCAATATCAGCTAAAGCATCCCAGTTTGGCGTTGGAATCCCACCACCAGGATTTAAACCTTGTGAACCTGTATCTGATAAAATTCTGGCCAAGTAATAGTAGATGTACCGTAGAACAGTTCTATCCTCACACTGTTGTCCAAGCTGCAGAATGAAGAGAATTATCAACACAAATCACTTTCCATTATCGCAAAGTAATATCTTGTATGATTAGACAACTCTCTCCAATATACTTGATAATCCAATGTTCTCTCTAAATCCCTAATGACAACACCAATAAAAAAAAAAGTGTAAAAAAGCCAAAATTGAGCTCCCAACCATAAAGTTCTGAAGAACACTATTACACCATATAGCTTAAGTATTGGAGTCAGCCAATGAAATGTCAATCACTTCAAGTCTAGTAATGTTTCATGGCATGAAATCTCTGTCTACATAGGTTCCAGATTAATCATAAGTGCTGATTCCGAAAAATTTCCTAGACATTGTACCAAGATTCCGATCTTCATTTAGCAAATGAACACCCATAAGAAATTCAAATAGTTCAAAATGCAAGAAGGAATCTAGGCATCATAAGTTATGTTATGTTACATCACTAAAACCGTCTTCTCAAGACGGTGTTCAAAGGCCACAAATGATGAGGTAACCCCACCAATTGATAAGGTATCAATTGTTTTCTCTCTTTAATTTTTGTGGAAAATCAACATTAGAGGTTTGATGTAAGACAAACTAGTAACTTAAGAAAATGCCCCATATGAGAAATTTTAGTGAACTAAGGTTAGGAACTCATAAGAATAAAATTTATAGGGTGGGAGGCAGGAAAGTTGGGTATTTTCTAAAACACGAGGCTTTAGAGTTTAGACACATTTGAATAAATAGCAATAAATTGTTAGAATTTTACCCAAAAAAAAATGTATTGCTGGAAGTTCTGGTGATGCACAATAATAGCTGCGTAACACATGAGGAGTTGATATGTCAATTGAAGTATGTGAGACATTAGTCTGCTTAGAAGTATTTTGACTTCCTGTAGGAGACTTAGTGGTTTAGGAAAGAAATTTATGGCTTTATATGTTACCACAAGGAGATGGATAGGTTTTAGAATGTGTCTACAAGCTTCAGCGTTTTCTAATTTGTGCAAATAGATCACATTGGTGTAAAACAAGGGAAAACCAATTGAAAGAGCCATCTCTCTCTCTCTCTCTCTCTCTCTCTCTCTCTCTCTCTCCTTCTTCTTATTTTTTTGTTTGATCAGTAAAAAGGTATTGCATTAGATAGCATCAAGGGGATACACGTATGCAACCCATATACAATTCAAGCTCTTCCTCTTATTCTTCCTCTAACCTCTTTTTATCTTATTCTATCCTTTCTAACAGCGGCTACTCAAGTAAACACAGAGGGCAAACCTTAAGGAGTAACTGCTTATAATCCAAATGTGGACCCACAACCAAAATACAAAAGACAGTTGAATTTCTCAAACAACAGTTGATGAATTTTCAATTACCATAAGCATATGTTCTTTCCAAGCAAATTTTAAAAAAAGAAATAAATGTAGGTATTATGACAGCCATGCAAGTACAGTATCATACATACACACTATGGAATCTTTTACTAAATCATGTCCTATATGGAAGCCGAGAGCAATATAATTCAAGAGCATATTAAAACGTGGTTTCCAATTACAAGGCATAAAAGAAAAAATTCATACCATGAGAAGAGAAGGTGCCAATGAAGGGTCCACTGAATTGTACACAGCAAGTTTGGGGAACACATGATGCACTAATTGCTTCTGGGAACTTTTCTACACATGATTTTACAACCAAAAAAAAAAATTAATTTTTAACAGAAAACAGGGGAAACAGAAGTAGATGGAAACTAGAGGCACAAGAATTCACACTTGATCAGATGTGGCAGCTAGTTCGTGAATGTTCCTTGCAAGTTGTGCATAAGAAACCGGCTGCAAAATTTTCAATCATGCACCAAATTATGTTGTAAGATAAATCATAAATATTTACAGCAGAAACTTATATAGCAATGTCATACAAGATTTCATGATATTTGACTGGCCATTCTTCAAGACATGCCAAATGCTCTGTTTGGTTGATTAGAAAGCATAGTAAATTAGAGAGAAAAATCAGATTAAGTCTTATCGTCTGCGTTCATTTGGTAACCCCAGTCCATGTAAGACATGGAGTTGTACAAGAATAGTGGAGAAGAGTTTTTCCCTTATAAGAAAATTATTCCAAGAGAATTATCTTATTTTCGAAACTTCATTTCCTACATTTTCTCAGCAACCAAAATGGAGGATAGTTAAGAGACCCGTTTGACTTATGAGGTGACTCATAAAGCTGAACACAACAAGAAATAATAGGGTTGAGAAGCTCAAATACAACTTAGTTTAATAGATAAAGACATAGAGATTTAGAGAGAGATAGACATTTATGTAGGACCTTCTTCTTTTGTTTCTGGGGCATGATGTTGGTTCGGACGGGATTCAAAGCAGCTTTGGCAGCAGAAATAGTATCACTCTGGATCTGCATTAGGGTCCCCTTCTTCGACTTCCGATCCGTCTGCGCTGGTTTCCCCAAACCGGAGGGCGGTGGCAATGCAGCCGAAGGCGCCGACGAAGGAGGAGGCGTAGTCGTCGACGAGGGGTCCGAAGTTATCAGATCCATCAGCGTCGTCCCAGAAGAGTCCTATACAAACAAGTGAACAACAAAAACGCTGTTTTCATTCTACCTTTTTCCGTGAAAATGTTTGGTTTCAAATATTTTCTAGGAAAATTGGGTGAAGAAAAAGAAGAAGGATCGGAGAGAGATCCGTGATCGCAACAAAAGAATTACCGCCATCGATAGCTTTGCTGTGATATCAAATGGGCAGTGATCGTCGGTGGCTCCTCTTTCTAATGGTTGGTGGTGGTGGTGGTGGTGGTGCAGCGACAACGCGAGATAAAAATCAAAAATCAAAATTCGAGACTTTTTGTACTTCCGACGGGAGGAGCCAGTCTCTCTTCCTCTTTCCAGAAAACGGGACGGATTGCCGGATAGTCAATTAACGGTCCGAATCATAAAACTATGCCATAGCTATTGCCAAAACAAACAATGCTTTTGCCACAAGAACCAGAGCTTTGTCTAGTTGTACTTTAATGAAAATAATTGGATGTGTCTTTATAATAGCAATAATTTTTGTGCATAAGTACCTCATAATTGGGTTTAAATAAGTGCAGTGCAACTCAACTAAGAACACTACAAACAAGGTCCTAAGCTGCTAAAGCTTAGTATCAATGAGTCCAAGCTTTAGAGTTTGTACCCTTGTTTAGTGCTAGAAAAGTTTTGAACAATGAAAAAAAAAAGTCCAGTGCTATGGTGAGAGCAGAAGTGTCATGGGTCCCTGGTAAGTGGGATACATTTGAGATTTTTGGCAGTCCTATGATTTCTTGTTCTTTGAAGCCAAAGCCTTAAAATCCTAACTCTTAAAATACTAGACAATAATAGAGAGTTAATGAATGAAAATGTGTTGCAATTCATAGGGAATGGGAAATAGTAAAGAATAAAAAAGAGAAAGATGGATGTTTTACAAACATCTTCAAGTACGAATAAGATTGAGGAAGTATCAACATCTACCATCCAATCTACATTAAACGTTTTTTAAAGTTTTCAATTGTGTTATTCTAAGGAGATGGAAGTCCCCAGGATTTGAAATCCATAAAATGGAAGAAGCATGCATGAGGCATTACCATGCCATCTAAGCAAGCGAGGTATATTGAGAAGGCAAATAATATGAGTAATTTAGAGGTTCCCGTGCTAAGTTTCAAATGAGGCATTACCATGCTGTTGGTCCAATAAGTAATCCAAGATGGGAGGTGAATTGGTTTTTCTAATATTAATGCAAGTTAAGATTAATTAAAATTAATCTAAACAATATAGCAGTGGTTAATCTATGTGCAAAGCAATGTTATCAATAGAAGTAAAGAAAACAGAGCAATAGAAGAGAGACACAGATTTACCGAGGTTCAACCACAAACCATGGTCTATGTCCTCACCCCAAGACCTCCTTGAAGTCTTCTTCCACTATGTAATCACCTATTACAAGATGGGTCACTGATTGACAAAGTGCTCAGCTCACTTTACAAAGAACTCCTCGCCGAGCTCTTCAATCCCCAAGTGGTTTTGTCCAAACTCCACTCAAATTTTTACAAGAGTTTTGCTTTACACAAACAAACTCTCTAACCAGAATAGATTTACAATCAAAGCTCACAGATGAAGGTAGGAAGAATATTCAGTGTATATCAATGATTCTTGTCTCTTGTTGTTTCTTCCTCTTGATTCTTGTGTATAAATGCAGTTGGAGGCTAGTATATATACCCTTGCATTCATTCCATCCGTTGGAGGTGGTTGGGTATCATTAATGTGCATCCAGTCAGTTATAACGTTAAGAAAAATAGTCGTTATAACAGAGGGAGTCGGCTCCATTTTTGTGGTGTCGACACTTTCTGCTTCTGCATTTATCAGATATAGTTCACTGAGTTCATGAGTCCCCTCTTCATGTTGATGAGGCGACTCCTTGTTCATCTGTCTTCTTCATATTTAGCTTCTGCTGTCATGAGGCGACACTTCTGCTTCAGGTGTCCACTCATTGATCATTTAAACTTTAAGCATTTTGCTTCTGCTACCAAGAGGCGACACTTCATCTTCAGGTGTCCGCTCATTGATCATCTCATCTTCAAGCCTTGGCGTCTGTCTTCATGAGGCAACACTTCATTACAATATGTTCGCTCATTTTCTATTTGGTCTCCAGAAATTTTGCTTCTGAGATCAAGAGGCGACACATTATTTCCATAAGTCCCCTCATTGTTCAATATGTCTTCAGACCTTTTAGCTTCTGTGTGCAAGAGGCGACACCTCATTTCCATGAGTCCCCTCATTGCCCAGAATTCAGGTTTCAGATTTCTATTGATCAAGCTTATCAAAGCACTGGTATAAGAACTTCAAGGAGTATGTCTTTGGGGTATGATGATCAATCAAATCTTCCTAACTCATCAGAGTTAACTTCTATTCAATTTGGATTGAATCAATCATTGGATGTTGATCTTCTTTTTGAATTTCAAGCAGTCAAAGCTTCATTTGATCAAAGCTGAACTTTACTTCTTCATTTGCAAAGCTCCTTCTATCATTGTAGGATATCTTCTTCAATGCCAAGCTTTCTCAATTGTGTAGAGCTTTACAATGCTTCAATTCTGATTTCCTCTCTTTGATAGCAATTCTTCGTTCTTCATTAAAGATCACTTTACTGAGACCATTGCAGACTAGATGAAATCTGTTCACATATCTAATCTTCATTGATCCTTTACATTGTAGAAGAATACTTCACTTGGATTTCAGATAGAGATCAAATATTTATTGTGAGCCATCTTCTCAGCAACTTCATTCGCATTGTCTTGAATTGGTCTAAGCACACCAGATGAAATCATCTCTTGAGCATTTGCCAAACTCTTCAACAACCAATTCATCTTCAACTGAGCATTGCACTTCTTCAACTGATTTTTGTATATTCTGATGAAATCTTCTTTAGTCATTAACATCATCTCCATTCTTCATCTTTAACAGATCATTGCATTTCCTCAACTGATGAAGTCTTCAGCCTATCTTGCAAATCAATCTTCACCGAATGTAAGATATTTTCTTGAAGTAGAGATAGGCATCATTTCTCAGTTTGGTTCATTACATAGCTCTTTGAATTCATTGTTTGCTTCTTGAACTTGTTGTGCATTCTTCTTGATATGTATTAAACTTAAGATTCAACTCTAAGTCTAAACATGAGCTTTGTTAATCTGCACACTAAGTAGATTCATTAGAAACATAACACAAGGTTTATTTATCATCAAAATCAATATGGGAATTAACCTTGAGTCAACAAGGATCAACCTTGACTCAACACATGCCATCTAAGTAAGTGAGGTATATTGAGTAGGATGAAGTTTGTTACCGAAATTTCTCCTAGATCTAGGGATGAAAATAAAAATTAAGCTTAAGGAAGAGATTCATAATTTAAAACGAGTTAGAGAGAAGAAAGCTTTTACCATCCTCTCATCCAAGCCAAGAAAACCTTTTTTCAAGTCGTTTAGCAAGTCTTCAAGCACAAAGAAGGTAGGCAAGGGGGGGTGGGCTAAAGGTGGTTTGATTATAAGCCTTTTATTCTTTTATGTGTTGAAGAATGTCTTATATTGTCAGCTTTTGCTCTCAGTTTTGAGAGAGGTTGTATGTTGTCTTTTCTTCTTTCAGTAACTTTAATTTTGATAAAGTTAAGTCTGTTTTGGTTTGGGCTTTGATACTGAACCAAATTAAAAATAAAATGCTCCAAACTCACGGATGGGACCTAACCAATTCTCATTACAATCCCAAGTTTCTGCACAACCACAACATGTGGAAATGCCAATTGTTCGAGCCCAGTAGGGCATTGTTCCTCAGTCATTTGCACAATTTCACAAAAAAGGCATCATCAACTTCCATGCAAATGCATCTCATATTCCCTTTTTTTCTGTAGTGTAATAAAAAAATTGATTTAAGCAATGTAATAAGGAATAAAAATGGTAATAAAAAAAAAATTAAAGGGTTGAAAGCCAATCAGATTCACAAGGTATGCCAGCAAGCCAAATCTCTTCATCTGATTTGAGTAACATAACCCAAGGAAAAGAGCAGCCACATGATATATGCCCATTATTGATTTAAATGTGATACTTGAAGCATGCAATGGTGAAAAATTAGCAAGTGACAGAGAAATTGATTAATGGAAATATATATGACTGTATATGGTGGGAAGGAGGAAGGAGGTGGAGAGGAAGAAGAAAGTGAGAAAAAAGTGAAAAGGTTTTGAGGATAAAATTGTGACATCCATGTATTCATTTGAAGCATTTAGTCTAATTATATGTTTATTATCTTAATCAAGGTATTGGAATGGCATGGTTTAGTAATCCTATTGCATTTTCATTTGTAACCAAAATCGCTTAACTAATTTAAGTAGAGATTAATTAGTGCTAATCAAGTGAACAAATTTACCTACTTAGCTATTGAGGTGCTTGCTAAAATGACTTGTAGGTATGACACTCAAGTGTATGATTCACCTGCAAAATGTGTGTGTATGTCTTGTGTAACATCAGATGCAATATATATATATATATATATGGATCTTGATTAAAACAAGAGAGAAGCGAGAGAAGATGAGCTTTTGTAGAAGTTGTGTTTGTTAAGAGAAAAAGTGAAAGAAAAAAGAGGAAAAAAAGAAAGAGAAGGACTCGACCTTGTTTTAGGTAAGAAATGAAATCTTATGTCTATATTCTTTTCATTCATATGTTAGATATCTATCTATACTATTATAAAGTAAACACTTTTAGTGAAGCCTCCATTCTGGACTTCTGGTCTATCTATATGCATAATATACACTTTATATATGTGACAAACAACAAATAATTGTGAAACAAACATTTTCTCTGAATTCAAATCCTCCCGTCCTTGTCTACAGTGGCAACCACTTTGTATGTAACTGCTTTCTTATTCTTATATTACCACACCCTAGCGTCCTTGATTTTTCACTCGTTTCTGTCTAACCTTTTCTTCTCCATAATCAATGAATTTGTAAATTTGAAAGTATAGATTATATAGATATTTATGATTTAGGGTGGCATTTTTTTTTTTCTGACAAAGGAAGCACATGCAAGGGGTAATCATGTAATACCCACTAACAAACCACCCACTATTTATTCCCTATTTTTTTTTCTCTTACTTGCACAAATTGATCACTCATGTAGTAGGGCACTCTTCTAGTCTATTTATATGTGTACACTCTATATATGTGACGAACAACAAGTAATTGTGAAACAAAATCTTTTCTCTGAATTCAAATCCTAAAGGTGAGACCAAAATAGGAGAATGATGAGAACCTGTCAATATGAAAGATGTGCATATATAAAATTACAAAAAAGGGAAGGAAAAAAAAAAGAAAAAAGAGAAGAAAAAAAAAGAAAAAAAAAAAAGAAAGGAAAAAAAAGGAAAGAAGAAAGAAAGAAAAAAAAAAAGACAAAAGAAGAGAAAGGAAAATCAAAAAAAGGAAAGAAAAGAACAAGGAAGCTAAGAGAGAAAAACAGAGGGAAGTTTAAAAGTTCAAAATGAGTTTACTAAAACATGTTTCTTCAAATGGTTTCAAGTTTTGAGTCAAAATGAATTTTTCAAATATTTTTGCTTCAAAAAGCTTCAAATGTTAGTTTAAAATGAACCTTCGAAGCTTTTTCTGCAAAGAGTTTCAAGCTTTAAGGAAAAATGAACTTTCTCAAAAAGAGTTTCAAATTTTAAGTTAAAACAAATTTTCTAAAAGTCTTATTCAAAAAGCATTTCGAGTCCAAGAGGTCTTGCCTAAACCCCTCTTCAAATGTTTTCAAAAGTTTTAAAGGTTTTCGAACTTTTCACCTTAAAAAGTTTCATTTCAAAATGTTTTAAGGTTTTCCGGGTTTCCCCTTCAAGAAAAAACCTGTTTTCAAAAAAGTTTTAAAGGTTTTTGAACTTTTTATAGTAAAAAGTTTCATTTCAAAATGTTTTAAGGTTTAAGGTTTCCCGGATTTCCCCTTCAAGAAATACCCTGTTTCCAAAATAACGTTTTAAAGGTTTTTATACTTCTCACCGTAAAAAGTTTCATTTCAAAATGATTTTTAGGTTTCCTGAGCTTTTTCCTTCAAAAGCTCCGTTTTCAAAAATTTTAAAGGTTTTTGAACTTTTCACAATAAAAAGTTTCATTTCAAAATGATTTTTAGGTTTCTCTAGCTTTTTCTTTCAAAAGCTCCATTTCTAAAAATGTTTTAAAGGTTTTCAAGCTTTTCACCTTAAAAAGTTTCATTCCAAAATGATAATTAGATTTCTCGAGTTTTGTCCTTCAAAACCTTCATTTCCAAAAATGTTTTAAAGGTTCTCGAGCTTTTCACCTTAAAAAGTTTCATTTCAAAATAATTTTCAGGTTTCTTGAGCTTTTTCCTTCAAAAGCTCCATTTCCAAAAATGTTTTAAAGGTTTTTGAACTTTTCACCTTAAAAAGTCTCATTTCAAAATGATTTTCGAGTTTCTCGAACTTTTCCTTCAATAGCTCCGTTTTTAAAATTTTTTAAAGGTTTTCGAACTTTTTACCTTAAAGAGTTTCACGTTAAAAATATTTTTGAGTTTCTTGAGCTTTTTCTTTAAAAGCTCCATTTTAAAAATTTTTTTAAAATTTTTGAACTTTTTACCTTAAAAATTTTCACTTTAAAAGTGTTTTTGGGTTTCTTGAGCTTTTTCCTCAAAAGCTCTGCTTTCAAAAAACTTTTAAGGGTTTTTAAACTTTTCACCTTAAAAAGTTTCGTTTTAAAATATGTTTAGGTTTTCCGGGCTGTTTCCTTAAAAAAAAACCCACGTTTCTAAAGATTTTCAAACTTTTCACCTTAAAAAGTCTCATTTCAAAACGTTTTTAGGTTTCTTGGTCTATTTCCTTCAAAAAGTCCCATTTCTAAAGTTTTTCGAACTCTTCACCGTAAAAAGTTTCATTTCAAAATGTTTTTAGTTTCAAAAAAGTTTTAAAAGTTTTCAAATTCTTTCCTTTCAAAGAAAAATGTCATTTCCAAATTGTTTTGTAAGTTTCTAAAACTTTTTCCTCAAAAGTTTGGTTTTGAAGAGATTTTCAAACCTTTCCCTTTAAAAGAAAAAAAGAACTTCGTTTTCCAAAACACTTTACAAGTTTATGGGTTTTTAAGCTTTCGCCTCAAAAAGCCTTATTTAAAAAAACTACACAGCTTTTCAAGTTTTCGCCTCAAAAAGTCTCATTTCAAAAGTTTATGGATTTTTGAACTTTTGCCTTAAAAAGTTTGGTTTCAAATAGTGTCTGGGTTTTCAAAATCTTTCTCTAAAAAATATAATGTTTTTCCAAGCTTTTTCTGCAAAAAGTTAAATTTTCAAATAAAAATTTTCTAAATTTTTTCCTTCCAAAAGTTTTACAAAGGCCCGTGCTCCCCATGGCATCTAAACAATCCAACCGAAGCAATCAACTTAATCCCTTCCTCTACAAACACAAAAAGCATATTCTAAATATTCAAATTTTAAACAGAAATGCATTTCCAAAACCTATTTTTAAATGCCCTAAGGGCCAAAATACAAGTTTTTAACTTCTAAAATTCAAAAATTCGAACATTCCTGCCCCTCCGATTGCCTCTCGATCAACATGGATATGTTGTAAACAACCCAGTGTCACGGGACCGAAAAGCACCCCTTGGCGGTGGCATGTTTTTCGAAGAAAATGGAGACTTTCGAAAACCAACTCATTACAACTATTAGAATGACGGAAACACTCGTAAATCCTGGTCAACACTAGCGCCTACTATCCCAACACGGTGAAAAATGACCATTTTTGCCCTAAGGTACCATGGTACGCTTCTTGAGAAAATACCAAGTCCTCAGGATGGTAAGACCACCCTCTATTTTGCCTCTAAGGCACCCCGACAAGTTTATCAACAGAGTACCAAGTTCTCATGACAGTAAGATCACCCTTTGTTCTACCTTCAAAACAGCCATGTGCGTCTTTTGAGAAAGTACCAAGTCCTTAAGACGGTAAGTCCACGCTTCCAAAACTGTCTCTGAACAGTCTGGCATATTGAATATGCCATTCAAACCAACTTTAGGCCTATTCTAGTGATAGCTGATCAAAATAACAATTTTGCCCCTGGCACGCCCATTGGAAAGTACAAGTCTCCTGAAGTGGTAAGACCACACCAAACTACCTCCGAGTAGTCAGGCACACCCTTATGTGCGAATAAAGTCCACTCCGGACTCATTCCAGCAAATTTCGGTCAAATTGACCATTTTATCTATAATGGTCTGAGCATCCTTCCAAATCACATCGACTCTGAGAATCAAATCAACATTTACCGAGATGCTCCAAAGAAGATCCCTATTCAATTATGGGCGGGTCTCTTGACTCAAAACACACACAAGTCACTAAAAACTTCGCAAAACGTGTCACAGAATCTCTACCAAAATGAACTTTTTCTTCACTTCCTTAGCTAAAACGCACAATCAAAAGACGGTCGAAATACGCAAATTAAGAAATTCCAATAAGCTTGATGATGTGAAAAATTTTAATACTCGCAAGCGCACGAATCGAATTTAAGTATTAGACAGTAAGTGTAAGGTCGATCCCATAGGGACTTGTGAAATTTTAGAAAATAAATTAGAATAAATTTATTTCATCCTAACCTAGTTAAAAAATCTAATTTTTTTTTTCAACTAATCTATCAATGAGCATAAACAAATAAATTATCAAGTAAACACATAAACAATTAATTTAGAAAATAATAATAAAGAGATGAGAGAAGTCAAATTAAGATGAGTAAAGTTTTAGAATCCACACACATGCATTATAATAACTTTTCATGTAATTCAAATTATTCTTTTAATTCACTTTACAATAACGTTGTAATCAAACTTGTTATTATGAAAATTATAACATTAAACTTAATTTAATAAATAAATTAATGTTTACTCTTCCTAACCTTAATGTTCAAGGCCAAAAATTCATATGTATCCATTTGTAAACAAATCACATAAGAAATCTAATACTTGAAATTATACCAATGAATAACAAGGCTAAGTAATTAATTCAACAATCCCAAATTATGAATTAAATTCATATCCAAAATTATTAACCTTAATTAAAGGAAAATGATAGAGAGCACAGATCATCTTACCGGATACTCTCCTTGGGTTGACATGGAAGCCCAACGTGGTAGATATTGTCATTAATAACACCTCATATAATTATTGAAATTAAATTAAAATAAAAAGTGCCACGTGTGATAAGCGTCCCTAACCCTTCTCCAAAGAACAAAGTTGATCGAAGAACGTAGACAACAACCTCCATTATTCTCTCTCTCTCTCTCTCTCTCTCTCTCTCTCTCTCTCTCTCTCTCTCTCTCTCTCTCTCTCTCTCTCTCTCTCTCTCTCTCTCTCCTCATATAAGCCTCTTACTATTTACCTGATTATCCTCTCACTAGAAACGTATCACCACGTCCTTGTTCCTCCTCGCCCTACCCATCTATTAGGGATTTATACTAAAATACATGTTTTGTGTAATGACTTTAATATTTATTATTAAATTAGCTATTCCATTTTAATGAGAATCTGTTTGAGCAATGTTTGCATTGCGTTATTTATTTAATGATTGTGAATGTGTGTCTCTTATTCTATATAGTAGATAATTTGGTGTGTAGAGTCCGACTTACACACAGAAGATTAGATCATCGGTTCTTATGGAATATAAGCTTATCGTTCACAATCTTAGATGGAACTGGACACACCATCAGTAGGACTGTAACACAATGTTTTAATAGGTCTGTCTTGACTATGGAAAGCGGTATAATTCTAACTCCTTGCAATAGTACACTTTGTGTGTATTGAATAGGACCGTGTTAAGGTAATTATTTTTATAATGACTATTTAAAACAATTAATGCCTCATAATTGTTATGAGTGCTTATGCTCTTAATAGACATGTGCATGTAGTATTTATTGTTTTGATTCACAGAAGAGTGAGATTCTTTGTGGATCAATAAACTCAGTAAGTTGGACAATAACATTACATGTATGGTGAATATTAATTATTGATAGAATCCACGTTCCGGTATAAGGATTGATGATACTCCATTGAGAAAGTTTATAAGTTTTGATTATGTTAAACCCTGTAGGTGGATTATGAATCCGACATATCAAATAAGTTAAGTGGAACGTCTCAAGGAATTAAATAAGTCTATTAAATTTAATTGTTAGTAATTTACTTTAATAAATGGGTATCTGTAATCTTAACGTGGCGACATAAACAAACATTTAATAATATAGAGCTCGAAATATAATTTATAGTATGACAGTGAGTGCAATTATAATTCATTAGTGGTATAAATTATAATTTACGTAAATAAGGATTGATCCTGGTTGGATTATGTATTCTTATTTGCATAGGAAACTCAAGTTATACTAATTCTATGGTCCCTGTTGTAGTTTCTATATATATGCACTCTAAGAGCAGCTAGGGTTACGTTTACTCATAATTGAGAGATACACATTTTTATGAGGAAGAGAAACCCTAGCAGCTGTGAGCCCACTTTCTCTGGAGTAAGGCGTATATGAGGGATAGAGCAAAAGTTCAAAGGTTAAGTTAGAGCAGTTAATTCGTGCTTGTTATTGTTACGTGTTATTTGGGATCAAACCAGAGAGATCTCGAAGGTATGATTCTAATCACGTAGATTAGACTATACTAATCAGATCATAATTTTTCATATTATGCATATGCACTGTAGCCAAGTCATCAGAAATTTCGCAGGCCCTAACACCATCGTAGTTCTTCGTCATCCGGGCGAGATTCTTTATGGTTCTCTCAAAGGGGCTGTTGAACAATTCATGGCCACTGGTAATCATATTTCAGAGAATACTAATTGAATAGGGGATATGTAACGCCCTGCATCATTTTTAGTAATTAAGTGTGGATCATTGTTTTTTTTTTTTTTTTGGTTGCTTCCAAAAACCATGAAGATTTTATAATTCGAGAGACTAGGTTCCTAATTGTTATGCTGCTCTCAGTAATTAACAACACCGATCAAGTACCTAACAAATCCAGTGTGAAAGGCGTTGGTTATAGGGCTAACAGTTCCGCAATTATTAACTGGGTTGTGAACAATTGGGTTCAGATCTTTGCACCATTTCTTCTGCAGTTGTAAAACAAAATGGGTACAAATGTCAACCAAGATACCGATTAGCCAATGTATGTTTAGTCATAGAGAGTGGAAGAGAGAGAGAAAGACCTAGGCATAGAAAACCACAAAGAGGGGTCAGGGTCGACTGGGAGTGCGTCAAAAGCAAAGAAAGTGCAGAAAAGTTTTTTTTCTTATGATTATTTTCTGAAGTCTCTTTTCACAAAAGTCCAAGACCAAAGTCATCAAACAAGCTAGCCACGTTAGCTAACCATGTCAGCTGGTAAATATATGCAGTGATAAATCCCGTGCTCCCTAGCACCACTCTTAAATAAATATAGGCAAAGAGTATTAAACAATCAAAGCATATATTAAAATATATATATGAATCACGTGTTAAGTCATTACAAAGTATAGAGTTTCATCTTCAACCCTAGTATAAAAACTTAGCCACTCATAATTTTAAAATCCATTGGAAGTAAAACAAATAAAACATAAAATTTGAACACGTAAAATAATAAGGCCTGAAAGGTTTTGTTCCAAATCTTTGTCTCATTTTTCTTCTCTTCCTTTCTTCTTGGCTTCTCTTGCTCTCAGGTTGTGCGGCTGAACACATCTCTCTCGGCGACTCAATAATATGATGCTAGGGATTTTTTTATTCCCTTTTATTCCTTTCGTTTGGCCGAACAACCCCTCTTGACGCCCGGCTAGAGTAGATCTTTTTATTATTATTTTTATTACTCCTTTCTTTGCTTTTCCTTGCTACCCACTTTTCACACGTGCACACCTATATATATATATATATATATATCTATCGTATTCGTCTTTGTTTCAGTAAAATTGTGTAAAGATTTGATTCTTTAAACATTTGTTTTCTAATCTAAAAAAACAATAATATAATAAATAACTAACAATTGAATAATATAATTAAAGGGTGAAAATATATAAATTATGCGACTTATCACCTGAATGATAGGCTTTCCATCGGTACGGTCCAATGGTCAATAACACTTCCCGAAGGTCATGATGGCTTAAAGAATTATACTTTTCAAACACTTAGGACAAATAAAAGTACACCTCTCGACCATGGTTTAAATCCCGATTCCTTGATTAAAACACACAGTCAAATGACTTGAAAAATGCGTAAATTATGAAATTCACTAAAGCCTTTATGGAGGACTGCCATCAGTACTGTTCGATTGAAAAGATCACTTCTCAAAAGCCACGATCGTGCGGTGCAAAAACAGCCACTTTGGAAAGCTGACGGAACGTTGATTACACTTCAAAAATGTAATCTTTAGCCCCTAAATAGCTTTAGTTAGTCTATTTAGGTTATTTTTATGATTATTTAGTCTAATAATGCCCCTAATGATGTTTTATGCTTGATTTATAGGTTTGGAGCTTAAAAGGAGCTAAGATTCAACACAAAGGGCAGTTTGGTCATTTTAACCGTGCCTACAGTCACCTAACAGTGCGCACAGTGGTTCCTACCGTGCCTATGTCTGCAGGGAGTTAAGCCATTACAGAAAGTGTGTTTATCCGCAAAGGGGTCCGTAAGCTAGCGTGCCTATAGTCTGAGGGGTCGTGCTTACGGTCTAAGGGATCGTGCGCATGGTTGACCTAATCGTGCCTACGGTTTACAGGATCCCTGTTTTGAATTAAGCCTATGAATATAAGTTTGGACGAGAATTTTGGGGATCTAGCTTTATTTTCTGAGCTTTGTACGAATTTTCTCTCCTTAGAATCTTTAGAACTTCAATTGTATTAGTTTAGTTCATTGTAATTCCTTTATATTTCCATTGTAAGAGCATTAGAGAGTTATTTTTATATAAAAATTAGGTTCTAATTCTCCTTAGATTTCAATTGCTTATTTTCAAATGAATTCAATTCCAATCTCTTCATGGATATGAGTAGCTAGACTTCAAATTGAGTTCAATTATGAAGAACACTTGAAGAATTCAAGGAATCATGAAGGTATCCCATGAATTCTATGTTTTATCTACTTGGGTCTTCAATTCCCTTTGATTGATTGTTGAATCTCTTAGATCACCTATGTTATTGACTATGTTTGGCAATTTCAAGTCATGATTTAGCAATTGTGGCTTGGAATTGACTAAAGTGATGGTATTAGCCTAGGATCCTTAGATTATTTATAAATCTAACATCAATTGAAGTTGAATTCTCAAATTATCAAAGCTAAATCCTCTGAATTGCTACCCTTGATTGTGGATTAGCAATTTGAGTTATAATCCTTCAATGAGTCATTGGATTATTTAGGTGTTTGGATTAATTGAGCTCAATTCCCCATTAATTTGTTCAAATCTCTTAGCATTTCAATTTCCTAGCTATAGAACCAACAAAAACCTCAAATCAATTTTTCCTTATTTCTATAGAAGTAATTTCCATTGGTTATAACCAATTTAGAGTGAATTTGAGTGTGTCCAAGCCCATTGATCTGTATTGGATCTCAGGCCTCAAGGAAAATACAATACCTAATCAAAATTGGGTTAAAACTATGACAACACTGTGCACTTACGGGTCGAGTCAAGTTTATGACGCCGTTGTCGGGGACTGAAGGTTAAGGCATTGCTTGGACGAATTTGGATTGCTTGCGGCAAAGGAATTGATTCTCCATCTTCTACAACGTGTTGCTATCTTCGGCCTAGTGCCTTGGGTAACGATATTCCATCCCTTAAGGTGTTTTAGTTAGCTTAGTGTCATTAGTTTTTAGTTTTGTTGATTGTTGCATTGCATTCATACTTGGGTGGACTTGTTAGAGGCATTACGTAATGTGCTTATTTTTTAATTGATGGTCTTGCTTTGCATGTGGAAATTGGAGCTTCGGCAGGGTTAGAATTGAGAATTAATCGGTGGTTATTCATATGTGGAGATTAGAGGTTCGGAAGGAAGATATATATTGAATTGTTTGTGTATGGTGTGTTGAGCGCGTGCGCTATTGTTTGTGCATCCATTTGCATTCATAGTGCATGCTTCCGTGGGGTAGGGATTCTAGTGGTAGACTTATACGCAATCCTACACCTAGCACTTCATCATTTCACACTTCACGCTTTTACATTGATTTTGACATTATGGCTCTTCCTTCGAACGAGAATCTTCCACCTGATTTTCAACCCAATCCCCTAATTGGCAACCGCAATGTGAGAGAGAGGACAACATAAGTTTGCATGGCAATGAGAGTGTGCATACCTATGTGGTGGCTCATATGCCCTAATATCGTTTGAGTGATTATCTTAATCCCATTCGATATAACCAACAATCTTGCATAGTCCTACCTCATGATCATCATGCTTCGAACTTTAAATCGGGAATGATGAAACTTATCCCTAAGTTTGGCGGTCTTGACACCGAGCGGCCTTATGACCATCTTAAGGAATTTCTAGATATGTGTGTCACCTTTCTTGATGACCATAACCAATGTCCCATTGAAACCTTTAGGCTTAAGCTCTTCCCCTTTTCACTTAAGGATAAAGCAAAATCTTGGTTCAATTCTCTTCGACCTATATCAATAGGATTTTAGGAGCACTTACAAAGTGAATTCTTATGAAAGTATTTCTCAGAGTATAGAACTGAGGCGATTCATTGCCAAATATCCCAATCTCGACTGGCATCTCAATTTCTCCCATGGTCTCTTTTTGAGATCCTCAAAAGCTCGGATGACTGTACTGTTGTGGCTTAGATAAGTTTGGTCCATCCCAAGGCTCTCTAAGGTCGAATATAGGCAAACATTCAGGGCCGATCTGTAGTCCACCGAAACCTTTGATACCATCATTCCAATTATTTTCACAGTTATATGTAGGGTGTGGGTATGGCCCGTCCCATCGGCAAAGACCTCATCATCAGAGAAGGTAATGGTGTTTAGAGCCATGATAAAGCTCACCAAGTTATGCATGTTGTCGGGAGTGAAGTTCTCAAGTACATTTTAAGGATCTTGAGTAGAGCATCCCGATGTACTTCATAGGTGAGAAGTAGCCCTAACATGGAAATATGTGAGGGTGTTTTTTTTAGCTGTTCCATTATATCATATTTGACTTTCTTTAAGGCATTGGTGAACTCAGAAATTTCCTACTCTGTTAAGGGGTCGGATCACTCCCTTTCTTTTCCTTTCCCTTTTCTTTGTTTATCACCGTCCGCAGAAACATAGCATTGGCTTGACTTGGTTATCCCTCCTATTTTAGAGACAGGTTCCCCAACACTCTGAACTTTGTCAGGGGGGTAGCTCCACAGGACATTATAGAGGCTAGGTATAGGTAGTTGGGACACAATAGACAAGGTCACTTTTAGAGGTGTAGCTAGGGGTGTAATGGTGGATAGTGGACTAATGTGAACCGGCAGGGTGAAGGGTGGTTTATTCCATGGTGTAGGTGGTTGTGCAGGCTGCCTAGCTCTTCTTGGATTGGTTTGGGGTACAAACCCAGCCATGGAAACCACGGGTTCAAGCTTAAGCAATGGGGTGAGGATGACGCAGAAGTCGGGAGGATGAGGTAAGGCTTCAATAGTCAGATTGAGATTGGCTTGCTGGGGTTATATTGTGAGGAAGGTCTGATCTTGAATCCCATGCCTCTTGATTTTTAAGAGGTAAGCCATCCCCTTGGGAATGTGGATTTCCGGTGAACTATCAGCAATACCCTTATTGTCGGGTAAAGTGGTGTCGGGACTCTTGTTTCCTGGTGGCATCATCTCTTGCAGTCTTAAAGATATGGCATTCACTAATACGGAGGTAACTGGGCTGGCTAAGAGCTTCTTTCTGGTATTCATTATGTAAAAAATGCTCTTCGTTTGCTTTCAACCTTCTTGTAAAAATAAAAGAGAAAAGACTAAAGTTTAAACATGTTGATCTTGGAGGTTTCTATATGATGCATACCTTAAGGGTGTCCTTGCTTTTAGAGGGAAAGCTAAGCATAATGTGTTGGCTCATGTTTGGAAATAGGGGTTGCCCCTGTATTGCATACCATATCTGTGCCTATAGTCATTCATTCATACATACATCCATTTATTCACAAGAAGCATAGATGACAGTTTTATTGAAGTGAGTTCATCTTGTACAAAAGTACATTAATAGGGGAGGAGGAACATTTTCCTTAAGACTTTTGCCTATTCTACTTTTACATTTGAAATCCTAAACTACTATTGAGTCTTCGAATTCGCCTTCTCTGATGGAGGTCGGTGAAAGACCTTGCTTCCGGATTGCCCCTTGTCTTCTTGGTAGCCCTATCTACGTGAGTGAAGAGGGATTGGGTGCCCTCTTTTATGAGATGATCTCGATGCATGTCATGAGTCCTTAGGGTCACTTGATACCCTTACGAATTTAGGTAGGTTTTGAATGAGCGAGACTGGCTTTAGGCCACTCTCTAGGGGTTGATTACATGAGATGCAATGACTCGAGTTACGTTGGAACTCTTATCTTGAGATGAGTATAGATGCATGAGCAGTTTGATGCATGTATAGCAGTAGAAAATGCATGAGTAGTATAACAGCAGGAATTAAGCGGTTTAACTAGAAAAAAGTAAGAAAAAGTAAAGTGGTCGCCGTTTCCTCATTGGTTTTGAAATTGAAGCGTGTGTCTTAAATCCGGTAGATGTTCAGCTATGCATAGGGTGTTACATGAGTATGAGGTTGGGGGCTTACTAATGTTTATTAAGAAGCTCGATTCCTGAACCTTCAAACCTCTGGTGCCCACCCTTGAAAGGGTAAACCCCATCTTTGATTGGTGGTTCGAGCAGGGGAACTATCAAAAAGTTGTCGCGCCCTGATTTTTCGCACCCGAAAAAGACAAGTGAGAAAAACACAGTGCTCTCTCGTTAGAACTCATCCTCTTAGAAACATGAGTGCGACTAGGTTTAAATTAAAAGTTGATTCGATTTAGGGCTTTTTGGAAAACAATTCGGAGTCGCCACCTAACTTTGTTAAGGTGAGTTAGGTCACCTAAAACTAAGCACAATCCGAAGATTACACTTAGAGTCTTTGAAAAAAGGTTTTGGAAAACGTACTCAAGAGAGGGTTTTTAAGAAAAGAAGTTATTTGGCAACCTTTGAAAAATATTTAAGCCCTTTTTGAAAAATACCTCTATTTGTTCTTTAAAAACAATGATCTAGGTTCGGAGGTTGGTTACATGTAGGAAAGACGCATTAAGCCATCACCCTACCCCACCCTTGCGATACCTACATGTCTATTCACCCTAGGGTCACTCATTAAAGTCTCCAATTAATAAATGTCCAATACTATCTACTTTAGAAAAGAATTTTGAAAAGGATGTTTGATATGATACATGATATGCAAGTACAATAGAAAGATTGATTTGGAAATAGATTTGAAAAGAAGATTTGATTTTGGAAATAGATTTGAAAAGAACTTGATTTTGATTTTAGAAACGAATTTGAAAAGACTTGATTTGAAATTAGAAAGTTTTAGAAATTGAGATTTGAAAATAGATTTTTAGAATAAGAAACTTGAGAATAGTTATGAAATTGGAAATTTAAAAAAGATTATGAAAATAGAGGCTTAAAAAAGGTTGTGGAATTAGAGATTTGAGAAACGTTATGACCGCATCCGTGAGAGTTGCCTGCGTATCCCCTTTTGGGAATCAGGTCAATCGTAGTTCAGACAAGAGTTCGATAGAAAATTTCATTTGAAAAGAGTTTGATTTGAAAAAGAGATTTGATTTAAACTTAGAATGGAAGATCTGAAATTGGAATTTGAAATTGATTTTGATTTGAAATTGAACTTAAGGGTTTGAAAAGATTGGACTTTGATTTGGAAAGATAGAACTTGGAAGAAGAATTTGGACTTATTTTGGAAAGATTTAGATTTAAGAAACCTAGACTTTAGGAAAGATAGGATTGAAGAAGGACTTAAGATTAAGAATGACTTCATTGGAAAGTTTGATTTAGAAAACATGGAGAGTCGGAGTGTAGAAAAGATTGAATTTAGAAAATCTTGAAATTAAGAAAGTTTTCAAAATAGGAAAGTTCTGTTTTAGGAAAGTTTCATTTTAGGAAAGTTTTATTTAGGAAAGCTGTGAGTTAGGAAAGATTTATTTTAGGAAAGTTGTGAATTAAGAAAGTTTAATCTCAAGAAAATTTAAAATAGGAAAGGTTTTGAAATTGGAAAGTTTTGAAATTGAAAAGTTTTAACTTAAGAAAGAGTTGATCTTTAGATAGATTTGAATTGGAAAAAGTTTGATTTAAGAAATATTTGGAATTTAGAGTTTTGGAAAGATTTGAAATTTAGAAGGTTTAGAATTTTGGAAATTTTTGAAGTTTGAGTTTTGGAAATACTTGAAATTAGAAAAGGTTTGAGTTTAAAAAAGATTTGAAAATTTGAAAATTGGAAAGATATGGAATTAGGAAATATTCGAATTTAAGAAAGATTTGGATTTAGAAAAGATTTGATTTTTATTTCCTAAAATAAAAGATTGGATTTTGTTTCTAAGAAAGAGACGATTTGATTTTATTTTCGAAAACGGAGGATTACATCTAGTTTTCTAAATGGGGAGATTGGATTTGGTTTTCTAAAACGGAGGGTTTGATTTGACATAGAATTGGAAAGATGAAGTTTTGGAAACCCTAGATTTTGGTGTAGAAAATAGGATTTGAAAATATATGATTTTGATGTAAAAAATAGGATTAGGAAACCTAAAATTTAAGGCCAAAATAGAAAATTGAAAACTATATTTTTGGAAAGCAAATTAGAGTTTCCTAATCATGGCTCTAGGGTTTAACTTGGACTCCAAGGTGAAGAGTTTTTAGAAAGTAAATTTTTTGGAAAAAAAAGATTTTTGGAAGAAGATCTTAAAAAGTAGTTTTTGGAAAGTGAATTTTGAAAAGAGCTTTTTTGAAAGGAGTTTGAAAAGAAGTTTTGAAAAATAGATTTTTGAAGGGAGTTTTTAGAAAGAGTTTTTAGGAAAGTAAGTTTGAAAAGATATTTGAAGAGGAATTTAAATATGGACTTTGACAAGTCTCTAAAAATATCTCACTTTCCTAAAATAATTTTAACCATAAGAAGATTAGAACCATTCTAGAATTGTGGTTTTTAAAAACAACAAGGATTTGAAAATATGGATCATGAAAATCCCTTTAAATGTAACACTTTCCTAAAGCAATCCTAACCATGAAAAGGCTAGAATCACCTTAGGATTGTGATTTTGAAAATAAGTTTGAAAAAGAAAATTTAATGTAAGTTTTAAAAACGGTTTTGATGCCAGTTTTGAAAACAAGTTGAAATCGAATTTTGGAGAGATGTATGATCATGACATGCACAATGCAAGTTGGGGTCTTGAACATATAAGGTTAAAAGTTTTACCACATAATCGAGGGGGCCAAACCCACGTGGTCTTTGGTTAGACTAAAAGAAAGCCCCCGACATGGTGACCTTCAATAGCCTAATCCTACACATGAACCGAGGAGTCCCTTATTTCAAGTATGCAAGAAAAGGAGGAAAGAAGATGGGGGATAAAAATAGAAGAAAACCCAAGTGGATTAGGAGAGAGAAGAGAAAGAGGAAAATTGCGTAAACGTAAATAGGAAGCCTACCTTGTGTCTTCTTTTATTTGCTTTGTTATGCTTGCTTTCTTTACTTCGATCTTTGCTTTGCTTTGCGTCGGTCTTCGAGAGCTTGCTTCGATTTTCAAGAGCTCCTAAGTTGTAGTATTTCAAGTGTTCAATGGAGGCTTTGGAGGCTACTATATGAGTGTATATGAGTATATATATGCTAGGGTTTAGTGTATGAAGGCTAAGGTTTGTATATGGAGGCTAGGGTTTGAAGAACCTAAAAGGAACTAGGGTTTGGAAGGACTTTCGAGCTTTGTATACTGAAGAGGAGGGTTCTTGGACTGTGTTTGCAGATTCTTTTCACGCTGGAAGAAACTCTGTATTTATAGACAGATAACTGCACTAGCGCCTATTGCAGTGGCACCAGGCAAAATTTTCTTTTAGCGCCACTCCTAGTGGTGAGTGGTGCCAGGTCAAAATTTTAGCCACTTAAGAAAGTTTTAAGATCAGCAAGCAACGTATCTTCAGAAGATTTGGGCGCCTGTACTAGTGACTACCATGCAATTTTTTGCCTAACTTCACTATAAGTGACTCCAGAAAGTCCGAGAATGATTTAAAGGACTGAGAATAGCCTAGAGGGCCGAAAAGGGACAGGAACCTTTAGAATAGTGTCTCGGGGGTAGTAGACTTGAAGAATGATGACAGGATGTGTTGGAAAGGTTAACCGGGCTATTAGGGGCAAAACGGTCAATTGGACGGAAAAATTGCCAGGATGGACTCAGAATATCCAAGAAGAAGACTCGAGGTTTGGAATCATTACTTAGAATGTCCTAGGATGTTACCGGTTTGATACCCAAAACTGGTGTGGTTTGAAAAAGCGACCGGCTCACCAGGGGCAAAATTGTCATTTTACGTCAAGTTTATCGAAACTGACTCAGAATGATCTAGAAGAGTAATGGAATGCCGGGGATGCTATCAAAAGCATCCCCGGGAGGTTACCGGTTTGATACCGAGAGCTGGTGTGGTTCTCGGGGCTGTCGGATGCCTAAGGTCAAAATGGTCATTTTGACCGGAAGGTCTTGGAATTGGCCTAAAACCAATTGGAAGGCACTTAATCATGCCGAATTGTCTTTAGGACAATCTTGGAAGAGTGGACTTACCGTTTTGAGGATTTAGGTACTTTCTCAAGGAATGTGCCAGGAAATGGCCCTAAGGGCAGTTTGGTCATTTTTCACCGGAGTGGGCTAGCAGGCACAAGTGTTGACCTGGGTTTTCAGTATTTCCGTCACTCTGACGGTGGTCCCGTGACATAGGGGTTTGTTGGCAATTCCCTATATTGACCTGTTTACGAGTGTTTCTGCCACTCTGACGGTTACGATGTTTATGAGTATTTCCGTTAGTCTGATGGTTTGGGATCATTCCAGAGACTGCCTGATCTCGAGAAGCTGCTAGGTGGACTTATCGCCTAGGGAATTAACTTTCTCGAAAGGCGTGCCGAAATGGACATTCTTTATTGGCGGGCTAGCAGGCGCCAAAGGTGGACCGTTCTACCATCTCGAGGACTTGGGGTCTCGCCTCGGTCGACGGGTTTGAAAGGACTTACCATTCTGAAGATTTTTCTAAAAAAATGTGCCCGACAGGATGGACTTACCACATTGAGGATCAAATTTTTTGAAAGGCGTGCCAGATTTAATTGGAATTGGAATTGGAATTGGACTTGAAATTGGATTTGAGATTAAAATGGAGACTTACCGTCTTCAAAAAGACATGCCCACTGGAATGGGACTGAACAATGCCCCCAAGAGCATTTTGGTCATTTTGCCTCTATTAGGGCCCGGTGGGCCTGCAAAGCGATTGATTGACTGAATTAGGTTCGAAAAACTGATTTAAATTGGAATATGTCCATATTGACTTGCACTTAAGTGTGGACAGAGTAGAGACTGCCAAGCGGGCCAAAATGGAGTGCTTATAGAGGTCGTTGGCTAAGAAATAGACATTGCGTCTGCCGACAACTAATATACTGTTCTCTCTTCTAGCTAGAAAGGTAGTAACCAGGTAATAACGTAAAGATACAAATGCAAGTGAACAAACCAAGTGTGTATAGGATTTTCGAAGGTAGAGGAAAGGGCCCTACAACAAACATACATCCTGTCTATTCATTGTATACATGACAATTAATAAGACATAAAAGAAAGATGCGAACCAGAGTCCACCTACAAAAGAAATGCACAGAGTTAGAACCTTTATAAAAAATCTAATGTAAGATAGAAATAAATAGTAGATATAAGAGCATATGATAAAATGTATGAATGTAAGTGATGGCACTTTTTGAAAACTTTGAACATTTTGAAAAAGTTTGAAAAACTGGACAAAGTTGGATAGAAGAATTGGTTTGAATTTGATACGGACGTTGGTGTTGACCGTTCTAAGTTTGATACAGACGTTGGTGTTAACCGTTCTGAATTTGATATGGGCTTTCCATCCGAGGACTTGGACATGTGTCGATACAGACTTATCATTCTGAGGAATTTATACCTTCTTGGTGAATGTGTTGTCCTGGAATTTGACTGAGTGGACTCTTGCTTCAAGGGATTTTGTACTTTCTCAAAAAAAAGTATCAATAGCAGATATTCTACATTAGTGAGCTAGCAGGTGCCAGAAGTGCAGCGCTTGTGATTGATGTGGTGTTAGTTCCCGAGACTATCCAATCCCAGAAATCTACTTATGTGGTGTTGGTTCCCGAGACTGCCCAGTCCCAAAAATCTACCTCTGTGGTGTTGGTTCCTGAGATTGCCCAATCTTAGAAAGCTACCTGTGCGAAGGGATGCTAAGGAGTCATTCTGGTCATTCGGCTTCTATTGGGCCCAGTGGGCTTAGGAAGCAATTTTGGGCTTGAATGTGCTTGTGAAGTTTAAATGTGAGTCCAGTTGAGCCAGAGGTTGCTAAACAGGTAAAAATGGGATTCTTCCAATGATCATGAGTTGATATTTGTGGGTGTCATCATTGTAAAACCTCACGAGACACCACTTGTCCACTAAGGATGACATAGGGGTTCAAAATCTTGATGCATGGACTAAATGCATTTGTGACTCCTATGAAAGTAGAGATTATCTTTTGTTTAGTATTTTCCTAGGGACTAGCAAAAGCTAGGCGAGGGATGGTGATTACACTCCCAAAGTGTAATCCTTAGCACCTAACTAGCTTTAGTTAGTCCATTTAGGTTGTTTATATGCTTATTTTAGTCTAATAACACCCCTATGATGTCTTATGCTTGATTTATAAGTTTTGAGCTTAAAAGGGGTTGAGATTCAACTCAAAGGGTAATTCGGTCATTTTAACCAGGCGAACAGTGGTTCCTACAATGCTTACGCCTGTAGAGAGTTGAGCTATTACAGAAAGGGTGCTTATCTGTAAAGGGGTTCGTAAGCTAGTTATGCCTACAGTCTGAGGGACCATGCGCACAGTTGACCTAATTGTGCCTACGATTTATGGGATCCCTATTTTAAATAAAGCCTATAAATACAAGTTTGGACGAGATTTTTGGGATCTAGCCTTATTTTTTGAGCTTTGCACGATTTTTCTCTCCTTAGAATCTTTAGAACTTTAATTATATTAGTTTAGTTCATTGTAATTTCTTTATATTTCTATTGTAAGAGCACTAAAGAGTTGTTTTTATATACAAATTTCATTCCAATTCTCCTTAGATTTCAATTGCTTGTTTCAAATGAATTTAATTCCAATCTTTACCATGAATATGAGTAGCTAGACTTCAAATTGGGTTCTATTGTGAAGAACACTTGAAGAATTCAAGGAATCATTGAAGGTACCCCATGAGTTCTATGTTTTATCTACTTGGTTCTTCAATTTACTTTGATTGATTGTTAGATCTCTTAGATCACCTATGTTATTGACCATGTTTGGCGATTTCAAGTCATAATTTAGCAATTATGACTTGAAATTGACTAAATTAATGGTATTAGCCTAGGATCGTTAGATTGTTTATAAATCTAACATCGATTGAAGTTGAATTCTCAAATTATCAAAGTTAAAATCTCTGAATTGCAACCCTTCATTGTGGATTAGTAATTTGAGTTATAATCCTTCAAAGAGTCATTGGATTGTTTTTTTAGGTGTTTGGATCAATTGAGCCCAATTTCCTTTTAATTTGTTTAAATCTTTTAGCATTTCAATTTCCTTGCTATCAAACCAACAAAAACCGCAAATCAAATTTTCCTTTATTTCTATAGAAGTAATTTCCATTAGTTGCAACCAATTTAGAGTGAATATGAGTATGCCCAAGCCTCTTGATCTATATTGGATCTCGAGCCTTGAAATTAGGTTAAAACTATGACAACACTGTGCACTTGCGGGTCGAGTTTCAAAAGCTCAATTTTAAGCACGCTTCTCGAAGCGATATCTCTACCATCCGAAATTATCCAAAGCTTCCCGAGGGCTCCTAGTTCAAGAGAAATTGTGGGGGAATGTCGTGAATGCAATCAATTTCTTCGGATCATTCCCAGATGGCATGAAAATCTAGGCAAAGTTGGCATAAAAGTTCTCAGCAGCGATGCATGTGCTACATGCATCCAAAACTTGATTCGATCGAATAAAACTTGCCTTGCAGCCCAAGCTGGGGTAATACAAGGATGTCACGTGGCATCCTGCGAGTGCTAGGGCCTGGTGCATGTATTACATACGCTGGCCAATTTTTGGCCAAGCTCACGTAGCACATGGGCCCCTTGGAGAAAACTTTGCTTATAAATATCAAGCCACCCCCCCCCCCCCCAGGTCATTTCAGAGACGAAAGCAGAAAAGAAAATCTGCCAAGATAGTTCCAGAACCACTGTAATTCCAAAAATCTCAAGTCTCTCTAGCTTCAAGCCTATCTAAGCTTATTCAAGTGTAAACCCCTTCAACCATAGTGGATTGTAGAAGCCCAAAGGCCAAGATAAACTTCTATTTAAGCTTATGCTCTCCCCACTTCTTCTCTTTTCCCTCCTAGCTCACTTGAGTTATGCTTCTCTTTTAAACCCAATCTTTTACCCCCCTCTTCTTGTGTGCTTGAAACAAGTGGGCTCTTAGGCCATAATTAGGTAAAAGCTTGGGAGAACCATTGGTTGGGGGATCTCTCTCAATGCCTAATTTAAGATAGTATTGCCCTTAGAGCCCCTTGCAATGTGGTGGGGCCTAAACATTGAATGTTCATGACCCTTACATCTTAATTGTTATAATAATACTGTTATGCTTACAATAGCTGCATTTGTATGTTTAACACCCCTTTTCAAGTCACCATTGATTTCATCTTCAAAGGTTTTCTAAAGTTCATGCCAAAATAATTTTTAAAAGGTGTCTCTAAAGTTCTTCAAATTGGAGTTTCTTGAATTTTAAGCCAAGAATCCTAGTTTTTCAAGTTTTAGGATGCTTCCAAAACCCTAATCTCTATGTTGCATTCTTATGACTCTCTTGAGTTTTGTTCAAAAATGGTTTTCAAAATCACCCTCTCTAAAAAAGGTTTTCATGATTTTCAAAAATTTTAAAATAACCCTCCCTTGAGGAGGTTTTCAATGCTTTGCTCTCTTGAGTTTAAAGGTTGAAATAGTCTCAATGAAGCCCTCTCTTAAATGGTTTCCATTAAATTAACCATATGAACCATTGTTCACTATAGGGGATACCCTAAAAGTGATTTTCTAAAACAACCCTCTATAAAAGAGCTTTTCAAAATCTATACTCTCTTGAGTTTTCATCAAAAATGATTTTCAAGACTACCTTTTATATATTGATTTTCAAAGCTTTGCTCTCTTGAGTTTAGGATTGGAATGGTTCTAAGGCAACCCTTTTGTAAGTAGTTTCCAAATATCAATCATATAAATCCTACACTTACTTGAGTAGTTCTAATAAAATAGTTTTCAAAACTCATAACTCTCTTGAGTTTTTTTTTCCAAAAGGTTTTACATGAAATGACAATATGACAACATAAAATGACACTTTTCTATACACTTCCTTAATTTTTCACATAAAATGATAAAATTTTTCACATAAAATAATAAGGTTTTTACATGAAATCATATTTTTAAAATACCTTTTCAAGTTTCATGCATAAAACTACTTTTTCAAGCTTTCCAAAACCACTAGGCCTAAACTCTAATTCAAAACCCCATTTCAAACCGTAGGTTCACTTTACTCTAGATTCAACCAACCTTAGGCTCAACTGAACTCTAGTTATCCAACATTAGGTTAATCTAACCCAAATTAATTAACCCTAAGTCAATCAAACCCTAGTTACCTAACCCACGTTAGTTATGTTGACCCAAAAGGCAACCCAAGAAGGGGGTGAATTGGATTTTTTTTTTCAAAAATTAATACAATTAAGATTAATTAAAAACTAATCTGATCAACAGAATAGCGATTTAAGATAGATTAACTGCATGTAATCAATAAAGAAATGAAAACAGAGCAATAGAAGGCACACCAAGAATTATCGAGATTCAACCACAATTCATGGTCTATGTCCTCACCCCAAGATCTCCTTGAAATCTTCTTCCACTATGTAATCTCCAATTACAAAAGTAGGTGCTGATTTTCTAAGTGATCAGCTTACTTTTACACAAGAACTATTTCACAAGTTCTTCCAGCTACTAAGCGGTTTTGTTCAAGATCCACTTCAACTTACAAGAGTTTTTCTTTTAAAAGAGAACTCTCAAACTCTCACTTACAAGTGTATGAAAGTTATACAAATGAAATACAAACTCTCTATCAAGAGTGGATAGGAAAATGATAGCTCACTTAATGCCAAAATGAAGACAAAATGAATGTTTAGATTTTTCTCAACTTGATCAGTCAGTAGATGTTGTTTTTCTTGTTTCTCTTCTTTTATAAGTACAGTTGGAAGCTTGTATATTAACCCCTGTACTGATTTCGTCCGTTGGTGGTTGTTGGGGGCTCATTTAACGCAAGTCCAGTTAGTTATAACATTAGAAAAACTAGTTGTTATTTCTTAGGTGTTGACACTTGGTTTCATGTGTCAACACATCCAGCTTGTATTTTCCAGATGTTGTCTACTATCTCCATGTGTTGACACTTGATCACATTGTCTTTAAATTTTTGGCATCTATCCTCATGTGTTGACTCTTCCTTTTCATTTGTCGATATATTACTTAGAAATCTTCATTCATCCCTCTATTGATCAAGTTCAGTTTCAACAATACTATAAGTTCTTCAAGGAGTCTTCTCTTTGGGGTATCACAATAGATTAATATCTTCAATCCATCAAAGTTGTTTTTTATTTAATTTGGATTGAATTTCCTTCTTGATAGACATATCTTCTTTGATGCTAAGCTATTAGAACTCTTTTCCATTAATGTCGAGCTTTTCTTCCTTATTGCCATGCTTTTTCCATCTACTGCAAATGACTTTTTTATCAATGTAGAGCTTCATATTCATGATGCCTCATTGTCGAGTTCTTTCTTTTTACTGCTAATCCTTCTTTCTTCTTTAATATCACTTCAATGAGTCTTTTATAAACTTGATGAAGTCTACTCTTGAACAACTTCAATTTCTTTGAACACATATCATCTTCATTGACTCTTTACACTCGGATAAAGTCTTTACCTGGATTCTTTGTAGAGATTTTGCAATTATGATGAATTCTCTTTTCGAACACTTTCAATCTTTTCGAATTCAAGTCAACTTCATTGAGTCTATGCACACTTGATGAAGTCTTCTTTTGAACACCTTCATTCTCTTAGAATACAATTCATTTGATTGAAGTTGGAATAGGTGTTATTGCTCTGTTTGGTGCATAACATGACTCTTAGAGTACATTGCTTGATTTGGCTTGTTGCGCATCCACTTTGACATGTATTAGACTTTAAGTTAAAATCTTTTAAGTCTAAGTTATAATCTTTATTAATCTGCACACTAAGTAAATGTATTAGTAAAATAACATAAGGTTTAGTTATTATCAAAATCAACATAGGGATTAACCTTGAGTCAACAAGTTAACCTTAAGTCAATTCTATCCCTAGTTGCCCTAACCAAGGTTAGCCAACCTTAAGTCTCCAATTCTAATCTTCTTTCAAACCACACTTCAAATTTCAAATGATCTTTCAAAGTTTGTTTTTAGAAAATATACCAAAACTCCCTTAAGTTGTTCTAAAAATATTTTCAAAACTCTTTGGAGTTGTTTTCAAAAGTATTTTCAAAAACTCTCTAAGTCCAAGTCCAAGTCAAAACTCTTTTGAGTTCAAGTTTCAAAAGAAACCTTTAAGACTCCATGAGTTTATTTTCAAATCATGCTCTTGCATGAACTACGAATGACCTGATTCTTGCCAAATAAGATACGTAACCCGTATTTCAAGTCAAATGTCCATTTTCAAAACATTCCTTCTTTCAAAACTATCCTTCAAAATTCGAGTTCAAACCTCTTCCTCTGTAAAAAATCTTTTAAAAAATGTGCATCATGCATCATTCATCCCAAAAGTGATAATCAAACCCTGTTTTCAAAACTTTAAAGTGGAATTAAGTGGATATTTAGTAACCGGTGATATGAGTGAGTGATTTAAGGGTGATTAGACATGTAGATATTGAAAGAGCGGGGTAGGGTGATGATCTTAAGATATCTTCTCTATGCGTAACTAACTTTCAGACCATAGATTTCTATTTCCAAGACCAAACTCGAAGTCACATTTTCAAAATATTTTCAAAAAATCTAAGTTTAATCTTTGGCTTATACTTAGTTTGAGGTGATCTAGCACATCTTTAACTATATTAGGTGGCGACTCTAAATTTTTTAAAAAAGCTCTTGTTCAAAATCAGTTTTCAAGTTCAAACCCTTGTCGCGCTTGTCCTTTCACCGAAGGATGAATTCTAATAGAGTGAGTATCGTGATTTTTCCCGAGCCCGAGAGCGCTTGGTGAGATCAACAAATTGGGGTGCTGCATCAGGCTTTTGGCTTATTTTAAGTCCCCTAGTATAGGACTTCCGAAAATGGCACATGTTAGCTTCAAATATATAATTAATTTATAATTCATATAATTAAGTTCATGGGTTTACATAATATGATAGATATAAGGCTTAGAATTAAAACATGTTAATTATACTTGAAAGATATGTAAATAAAAGTTTTGCGTTGAAAGCGTTTCAACTGTGCAAGCTTATAGTAAAAAAAAATATTTGTATAAAAAATATAATAAAGTTACTCCAATTACTCTATACTCACCTTGAATACCTTAATGCTTCGAATTTATCCTTACGATAATGCTACACAATCAAGACCTCTAATGTTCAAGGAACAACTATTAGTTCCCATTAATAGGTCCTAAAATAGTGCAAAATTGTTTTAGAGCGAAGAACTTATGATGTTTTAATTACCGTGTAGACTCCTATTTGAAGAGTCAAATGTTGACTTCGTGCCTTCATTTTGATAATAACCAAATCTTGTGTTATCTTACTAATGATTTTAATTAGTATGTAGAACAATAAGAAATGAGTCTTAGACTTAAAGCTGAATAAATGTCAAAGTGGATGCACAACTAGCTAAAAATGAGCAATGGACCAAAATAGAAGAATAGCACATATTCAACAAATCAATCCAATAATTTAAATTCGAAGAGATTGAAGGTGCTCAAGGAAGAAATCATCAAGTCTTAGGAAGATGCATTGGAGACTTAAAAAGGAGATTTTGAAGGCATCCAAAGTTGTTCAAGTGTTATCAACAAGAAGAAGAATTCAATCATGGATGAGTAATAAAGAGGAATGACATCTATTCAAATATCAATTAAATGAATTGATTTCGAAGGGATTAAAGGTGTTCAAAGAGGAAATCATCAAGCTTTGGAAGATATATTGAAATCTCAAAAAGAAGAGTTTGAAGGCATCATGATCATTCAAGAAGAAGAATTTAATCTAAAATTGAATTGGAGCTCTTTCAATTAACATCACTTACTTGAAGATCATTGAAAAAATTTCTTGATACCCCAAAGAGAAGATCCCTTGAGAAACTTGAAGTGTTTGAAGTAAAATTGGCAAGTAAAGTAAAGAAGGCTATGCCTGGGTTCAATGAGTCGACGCATAGAGACAGAGGACAAGATTTGAAAAATGCATCTACAGGTGTCGACACATAGTTTTGAAGTGTCGACACATGGAGGCTAGTAACCAACTACAGCATAATGTGTCGACACATGATTTTGAGGTGTTGACACATGGAGGCTAGTGACCAATACCAGCATGATGTGTCGACACATGGAAGACAGGTGTCAACACCTGGGCACCAACGACTATATTTTTAAACGTTATATTAGTCTGATCTCGCATTAAATGAAGCTCTAACTACCTGCAGTGGCTAAAATTGATTAAGGGCTTTATATACAATATTCCAAAGGCATTTATGGATAAGAGATACAACATTCCTCTGATCATTGAGCTGAAAATTCTTCCAACTTCTAAAAATTCTCTTGGTCCTCAATAGTTGGCATTTAGTGAGCTATTCAATTCTCATCTACTCTTCATAGAGAGTGTGCACTTCAATTGTATATCTCTATTTGCTTGTGAGTTAGAGTTTGAGTGCTCTCTAGTTCAAGAAAAACACTTATGTAAGTTTGAGAAATCTTTGACAAAATTCTTAAGACATTGAAGCTTGAGTGTAAACTTCAAGGAAAGTAAGTTAGGCACTTCAACTAGCTTCCATCTTATAATTGGATATTGCATAGTGGAAGAAGATTTCAAGGGGATCTTGGGGTGACAACGTAAACTACTAGTTCTTTTTGTGCTTTGCTTTCATTTCTTATTTGATTATTTTGCATTGCATAAATTTTGAGTTATTGTTATATTGCTTAGATTAATTTTAATTAATCTTAACTGCAATTAGTTTTGAAAAACCCAATTCACCCCCCATCTTAGGTTGCCTTTTGGGCCAATAATTGGTATCAGAGCTTGTATTCCTCTATTTAACTTAACATTCTGGGAATTAATCCATGACAACCAATTTTGGAAACTCTTTAGGTGAGGGTCAATCTACTAACATGCCTCATATGTTTAATAGCACTAATTACAATTATTGAAAAAATAAAATGAGAATATACATAAAATCTACTGATTATGAATTATGGAGAATTATTTTAAATAGTCCCAAAATTTCTACAAAGAAGGTTGAAAGGATTGATGTTCCTAAACCCGAATTTGAATGGGATGAAGATGATTTGAAACTTTTGCAATCCAATGCTAAAGCCATGAATATTTTATATTGTGCTCTTGATTCCAATGAATTCAATCGCATTTCTAAATGTGAATCAGGTAAAAAAATATGGGAGGGTACCAATCAAGTCAAGGAGTCCAAAATCAATATTTTGGTGCATAACTATGAATTGTTTAGGATGAAATCTGATGAGTTCATTAGCGATATCTTTACAAGGTTTACTGACATTATTAATGGCTTAAAGTTTCTTGAAAAATTTTATCCTAACAATGAACAGATTAGGAAAATCCTAATGAATTCAATCGCATTTTTATTAGAGAGCTTCTTCTTGGGTTCTTTATCTAACACAAATTAAAATAATACTTATTAATTTAATAAGGGTTATTTGAAACTTATTTACACAATCCTGATCAGACAAGATTGCCAATCAAGTTTTTTTGTTGAGAGTGAGATAAATGAAGTAAGTTTGATTGAGGCTCTTTTTTACACAATTAAAAGAGAAAGGAAGAAAAAGATTCATGAAGACTTGTGAAAAGTTTTTATCGTTCATACTTGAAGTAAGAAGAAGAGTTTAATTGTGATTGTGTTCTTATAGTATATAAACATATGTAGTGTATATACTTATCTTCTTCATCACTCATCACAAAATTCGTAGTGGAAGAAAATGTGTAAGTATTATCAACAACCACTCTTTTTTGAGATAAAATATTATCCAAAATTTCAACGTAACTAAATTTCTTTTAGTTTTTAAGATTTAAAAAAAGACTTTTAATAAAAAAAAAGTGATTGCTACTCACGCCTAATCAAAAATCTATAAATAAGCTAAAAATAGTCCTTGTTGAATACATTACTAATAAAGTAATATATGTCATGCAAAAAAAATAAGTAAATATTGAGTACAATACTTGTATCATGTCATTATGCTAATGTGATATAATAGTCAATATATTAGAGTTACATAATAATATAAATTCTAATTATTAAGAGTATTGAGTGTAAAATTTTAAATTTCTTGATTGATAACTTAATAATTAAAATATCAAACACTTATATAATTATATATTATTGATTCGTTATATCGCATTAAGATAATAATGTGATACTAACTAATATTTTCTCATAAACAATCCTCTTCTTGAAAAAATTCACGAGGACCCACAGCTCCATTAAGCGGAGGAATAATGACAGTTGACAGCTCCATACAACTGAATAATTTATCCTGTTCTTGCATGATTTAATCTATGCCTCGTCTTTAGACAACAATGCCTTACCACAAGACAAAAACGTGGCACATTGTTATTGGCCGTAAAAACAACCCCATGGACCCAGTTAAAAAAGACTTCCAGTACCAAAACTATCATCATTGTCCAATCACACTTCACCTTCTCCAACTCTGCGCATTCACGTTCCTCAACGGTTCAGATATCATATCGATCATCTCAAGCCATTCCAACTGGGTAGTGGGTACCCACATCTAAGTATACGCCACTCGAGTAAGAGTTAGGATCATAGTAGCGTGTTAGTAATTATACCATAGGTCTTCCCCAGTAAAAAGAAATGAGAGACGAAGACCAGCTACTCTCATTCATTCATTGTTGTTGTTGTTGTTGTTGGTGTGCTTTCTTCGTCTTCTGTGTACTCTCTCTATAGGTTCGTCTCCGTGTGCGTTCAACGAAGGGGGGGCCCAATAGCACATTCACTTCACTTTCATCAATCGATCTCGCTGTTAAATCGTCTCCGAGGACTCCGCCATCGGAATCGCACAGTCAAACTCTTTCGATCGAGGTACTTCTTGCCTCAATCTGACAATTTTCGCCTAAGATCACTGATTTTATTTTTGCATTTTTAGGGTTTTGCATGTTTTGATGAGCTTTTCCTTTGTGATTCTTTCAAGTCCTTGCTTTAATTCCAGAAAATCCGATGTAGAAGTAGTTGATGTTTCGAGTTTTTGTGAAAATCTTTGTTTTTGCTCTTTCTGGTTCAAGTTTGAATCTTTGGGTTAGGGTTTTATCGTGGGTTGAGTTTAATGCAGGGAACTGATGCTGAATGGTGTAGTATTAGACTGATGATACTGAGAAATGTCTGCACGTTAAAGGGCAAATTAAAAATTAGGGCTTTCACCTCTCTAAACATTAAGATTTTCTTCCCTTAATTTTGGGGGTTAAATGAAATTTACGCTTATTTGATTGTTGTGATTTGTTTACATAAAATTTACCACTTAGTTTGATTGTTAAGAAGACTAAGGACAAGAAAAAATGCAAAAATTTAAACAGTATGTTTTCTGTTGCCTGAATGAGAAATTACTTCTCTGTGTAGATTTTTCAAATGGCAAATCCCCCCTCAACTGAGACGGATAATTTTATCAGGATCGCTTTGGTAGGGCTTTTTGTTCATTCCTGTTCCAAGTAATGGAACTTCTAGACTTGAGAATTGACTTCCTTCTACTTCCCATATATTTTTCTTTGGAACCAAAAGAGGCATTATGGTGTGACCGTGTAATGGAGCCTTTGATTTCAGGACACTTTGTCTGACCTTTACTTCATTCAAATGATTTATATGATAATTATATCACAATTGATTATTATTTTATGCACTTTTCACATAAGTGGTCTTTCAGATTGGAAGATGCAGTTCTGACATAATTTAATTTTGTGGAATCATTTTGGTTGTAGGGTTTTAGTAAAGGGATTTGAGATTGGACTTACTGATGCTGAAGAAATAAGGAAACTTGGAAGGTTCCACTGCTCTTCAGAGAAAATGTTGGAGGCACCAAAGTTTACGGGAATTATAGGCCTAAACAATAACCATGATAACTTTGATCCGTCTCAAGGTTTTTACCATAAGCTTGGGGAGGGATCCAACATGTCAATTGACAGTTTTAGTAGCTTGCAGTTGAGCAATGGTGGAGGGTCAGTTGCTGCAATGTCAGTCGATAACAGCAGCGTCGGATCGAACGATTCCAAAACTCGCATCTTAAACCACCAAGGATTGAAACGAGTCAGCAACAACTACTCTGTTGCCCAAAGTATTAATCGGGGAAAAGTCTCGCATGGTCTGAGTGACGATGCACTAGCTCAAGCTCTAATGAATCCTCATGTTCCTACAGAGGGGCTTGAGAATTTTGAAGAGTGGACAATTGATTTGAGGAAGCTTAATATGGGCCCAGCTTTTGCACAGGGAGCTTTTGGAAAACTCTACAGAGGTACTTACAATGGAGAGGATGTTGCTATCAAGCTTTTGGAGAAGCCAGAGAATGACCCGGAAAGGGCACACTCGATGGAGCAACAGTTTCAGCAGGAAGTCATGATGCTGGCCACATTAAAGCATCCAAACATAGTTCGGTTTATTGGTGCGTGTCGTAAACCCATGGTATGGTGTATAGTGACAGAATATGCAAAGGGGGGTTCAGTTCGGCAGTTTTTGACAAAGAGGCAGAACCGATCTGTGCCTTTGAAATTGGCAGTCAAGCAAGCTTTGGATGTTGCTAGGGGGATGGAGTATGTACATGGGCTTGGTTTTATCCACCGCGATCTGAAGTCTGACAATCTTCTGATTTCCGCAGACAAATCCATAAAGATTGCGGATTTTGGGGTGGCTCGTATTGAGGTGCAGACTGAAGGAATGACACCAGAGACCGGAACCTACCGCTGGATGGCTCCGTAAGCGTCTTGATTCTTTAGCACCAAGATTCTTTTTCTTCTGTATCTTATTGTCACTGTTGTTACTATGTTTTACTAGAATGCTTGCAAATTGCACTAGATCCTAACACTTATGTTTTGTCATCATTTTATGTCGGACGACTTTGTGTCTAACCTTTTTGAGAAATATTTTATGGTATACATGTCTTGGCATATCATGCTATCAAGATCCTACAAATGTTTTGCTGTACAAATTGTGTTTCTTCACACTTCCATTAGTAACCTTCTTATATTCTGCATATGGTAATTTAACTGTAAAAGTTTGATAGATTATTCTTAAGATTCCCTTATGTTATTTATTGTTTTTGATAAATTATGGTTCCGTTATGCTATTCACTTCAATTTTAACATCTTATTGCAGATGGAAATACATACATCATTTTGATTAATTTCAGAATTTGTACCTCTTGTTTCCTGACCTATACTTACCATCCCTTATGCTTCCTGCTGCTAGGTTTTGATCTAGTTCTGTTCAAGTCCGGAGCAAACACCTTAAAATTTGAGCTCTTTTCTCCCTCCATCTCCCATGGGCAAAAGATGAATGTTTTCAGATTGCCCACGTTGATTTCTTTTCGTTTCTTTTGTGTTATTTACCTCATTGGTGTCCTTTTGAATAATTTTCTTTGATCTTTTCGACTTCGTTCATTATTTGTTCCCTCTTGGATTTCATATGCGTTTGTAACACAATCTGTTTGAGGAAATTTCTATTTTGGTTTATTTTGCATGGGTCTAGCACAGTCCCATCGGATAGACACCTGCTAGTTCCTTTTTAGACATTGTAATGTATTTGTCACTTCTTTTTGGAGTCACAATATTGTGGAACTTCTCTCTTGTTCAACTGCCCTGTTTCCCATCCAAGTTCACTCACCCCTATCTTCCCCTAAAAAAAAACCCAAGAAGTAAGAAACGAAGGACGAGAAAATGCATTCAACCTTATGCATAACTGGGAAGTTTTATCCTAGCAAAATGGGCTTGAAGATGGTAGTTTGGCTTAGTTGGAAGGCATCTTGATGTAGTGATTGATGACATCACTAGGAAGCTCAATGAGTAACTTCTCCAAGTGTAGTATATGGAACCTGCACTCCCATTCCTAATGTAATCTGCCTTTTCATACTCATGTGTCGAAGAGTATTTTAGTTGTTTTTTATACCTAAGAAGTATGGACACTTCTAAGAAGGTGCTTGTTTGAAACAGACACGACAGTTGTGGACGCTCCCATGGCCCATGTTGAGAATCTTGAGATTGTATATTGGTTTTTTTTGTCTATCTACATTTGTTCTGAAGAGGGGGTGGGTGGATGTGGTTTCTCGTTTCTTTCTTTTCTATTTTTCGTCCTGCCAGTTCCTATTTATTTGAGGTTGTCTACCCCTATTCAATCACTCCTTTACACTTAATTACCATGTGATTTTGGGATAAGAAATTAGGAGGCAGAAGACTCAGTAGCAAGCATATGTTTGCAATTTTTTGAAATAGCTGTTGGCTTTGTAGAAGCTGGCCTTTGGTTGTTTTAGGAAACAACATAGACAGATGTAATAAGTACAAGACCTTATATAAGTTGATAGGGAATTGGTAAAACCACAGCAAAATTTAATGAATCCAAAACCTTTCTCTC
Organism: Euryodendron excelsum; assembly: GCA_033060915.1. Taxonomy (NCBI): domain Eukaryota; kingdom Viridiplantae; phylum Streptophyta; class Magnoliopsida; order Ericales; family Pentaphylacaceae; genus Euryodendron; species Euryodendron excelsum. The sequence continues at coordinate 1,379,543 of CM065393.1, read as the reverse complement.
ACATGGTAAAGCCCACTCATATGAGGGAGGACTGTGAAACATAAAGTTTGGCTGTGGATATAGTGCTATTCATTTGGCATGCGAAATTTGTAATTATGAAATGATTGCAGAAGATTCATGCGAAGTTTGAATAAAATCAAGGAGATAGGGACTGCGTTGCATATTCAAGGGCATGAATGTTTAATATTTATGTACCATCTACTTTCTTTAAATTAATTTTTTGTAGGTGGATACTAGAAATGACAATTCTTCATTTGAAGAAATGATGTAAAAGCTTTTTTATTGAGGTAAGAGGGGGTCAAAGATTGAAAAGAGAGGTTACCTTTCTTGAGTTTAGCATCAAGTAACATTGCAAGACAACTCCTAATGAAAGGAAATATGCTCCTGATTACTTGATATCCATGGCAGCATTGAACCCCTACATTGTTAAAGTCCTTACTTTGGTTGTGTCTATATTTAAATTGGTGGTGGTAAGCTTTCAGACCATGATTGCAGTCTAAGAAGTATGGACACACCTAAAAAGATGACTTGTCTGTGTTGGACACATATTCAAATGTGTCCTATAAATTTTTTTAAAATTTTTTTAGAACCGGACGATTCAGATACTTGAAGAACACATTGCAATTCGAAGAAAATAAATTGGGATCTAATGATAAAATAAAAAAAATGTAATCCCTCTTTCTTTGAACTTCTAATTTTATGAATTCTAAAGCCCAAAACTTTCAATTTGTTTTATGAATAGAGCTTTTGAAAATAGATATCAGGACTTTTTGTTTATACTTCTTTTCCAATATGTACAATGTAGAAAATAAGTTCTCAATATTTTGATATAAAAGAATTAATACATTTGTAAAGTAAAAAATGAAGAAACATTATTATGAAGAAATATTAACTTAAATTAAGGAACAAAATTTTCATTTGTTTCCATCGAAATGGTCGAAATGTTTCCGTTTCTTAAGGGACCGAAACGAAACACTAGTGGAATAATGAAACACTATTATTACAATCAAAATACACTGAAATATAGAAAAATGCACCAAAACACAATGCTATATACCTAAACAATAAGTTGTATTAACCCGAATTTAAAATTTTTATAAAAGGTGTACAATTTTATACAAAAGATTGTATTTTACTATTTTAATATTTGTCAGTTTTGAAATATTTTCGAAACATTCTGAAACATTTTTGAAATATTTTTGAAACGTTTTCGTTTCCGAGCCAACCGAAACGACCCCTAGAAACGAAATTTTGATCGGCGTAAATGTTGGTTGTTGTGTCTCTACTGTATCCTGTCCTAATTATTTTGAAAATTATCGTGTCAGTGTGTTTGTGTCGTGTTGTATCCGTGTGTCGAGTCCGTATCCAGGCTTCTTAGGTTGTAATTCATCCTTCTAATAAGCCCGTTGCTTCCTTTATGACCTTTGGTTGTTGCCATGGATCACTATACCCCCTTTGAGCCAAAGCATTCAAAGCAAGATAATTTTGTACAAAACGAGTTTATTAGGCACTATGGAGACTTAAAAGAGTTACTCATAAAGAAAAGAAAGGGGAGTCTTAGAAATTAATTTTATTCTACAATAATCTTATGACCTTTGAGAATTTGTTGCTTTTCATGCCTATTACAAGAACTCGTATTTTTGGTTATTGCCATTGCCTTCATGGAAAGTTTTTTTTGTTTCGTTTCTTTATTTTTAAAGAGAGCAACGATGACGCTAACTTCATGGTTCCTTGTTGCTTCTTACGACTTGACCTTGCTTCCAAGAGAGCAACCATCAAAGTTTAACTTGACTTGCTTGTTTATAAAAGGAAAGTACCTCAATAGGAGCTGCTTAATGTGTCTTTGGATCGCTAGTGGTCCTGCAATCTTATGACGAGATTGGGGGGGACACCTCACATTAAAAGGCGATCTTGAATGTAAATTGCAGACAAGATGCACTCAATTTTAGCCTTTATTCTTCATGGTTCTTCATAAATCTCTTCCAGATTAACTGTCTCAATTGCAGCCCTTATCCTTCATGGTTCGTCATCAATCACTTCTAAGTTGATTGGCATTTCCAAAAGAACAATGAGGAAAGGTTCACTTGACTTTGTTGTCTGAAGAAGGAAAATGACACCAGGGAGAGACAATAACAATGGTTTTAAGTTTTTTTTTAACTGCTAGTGGTCCTCCAATCATTATGGTAAGATTGGGAGAGCTGCCTCTAAAACACCTTGCTAGGGAAAGCTAAATACGTAGCATGGATAGGATTTAATTCAATTATAGCCTTTATCCTTCATGGCTCCTCATTAATGTCTTCTAGACTAATCCAGTTATCTAGGAGAGTAACCATCAAAAAGTCAACTCCATTGCCTGAATAAGGAAATATGACCTGAAAGTAGCTGAGTTCATTGATTGCCTGTGGTCGTCCTACTTGCATGACAAGATTGAGATGACCTCTTAATGCGTTCAACAGAATCCTAGTCATATAATGTGGATAGGATCTACTAACTTGTCCTTTTATTGGTTCCAATTTAAAATTTTTGGCATTTCTCCCACAATGTAACTCCGAATGTATCAAATGAATGTGATTCTATCATGGTCCACAATTACTATTCTCTTGAACCTCTATGGGCAAAGAGCTTAAAATAGGAGGTATGTATAAATGACAAGTAATAACTGTTGATTTAGTTAAAACAAAAAGAATGATAAAATGATTCCTTATTTGGTTGTATAGAAGCATGGATGATTACCTATGATTTCCTAATTTACCAATTCCCATGCACACAGTATAACATGAATATATAATGTTTCGATTTCTTCCTTGCAGACCCCGTAATGACAGACAAGGGAGACATTTAGGGATTGCCATTTTTTTATAAGTAAAATTTATTGAATACAATTGCCGTTTTTACAGTCACTCCTATCATGATTTTTCTCCCTTTATACACAAGCTTTTGTAAGCAATCTTAGGAATAGACACCTAAAAGATCAATAGTATCCTTGTAAAAGGAAAGTTTGGTTGTCTTCCGTCTTTCCACAAAAAGAACAAAAATTATGGCAAACTTACTATCTTAGCTAACAATCTTCAATATCTTTAAATGAGACTTATTGAAAGAAAAACAAACCATTAAGGGAGGGATCTCCCCAAAGGGAACTTTTGAAAGGAGCATAAACAGTAAGGAAACTACAAAGACATAAGAAACACCATAATTCTCAGTTATCATTGAGGCTCATTATCGGCAAAACCTGGAGCTCAATGAGTCATTTACGCCTTCAAGTTTGTATGTATCATTTCCGAGGACTTTAGAAGGGCACCCTCTAATCACCTTAGCATCATCTCAACTTCTCAAATGCCACCATCATTTTACTTTTCTAAGATCTCACTACAGTGCTAAGATTTCCACTCATGAAGGATCACTTACCTTGCAAACCTAGTTCATTTTGATAGCTGTCTTTAGAAAATGTGTCCTTTCTTTACACAAATCATTATTGACGTTTTGAGGCTACCTGGATCACCTTAGGTTGATGCAAGCTTAAAATGCCTTGATACTTAAAACATTAGGCTAGGTCTTGTTAAGTTTTTGTCTTGTTCCCAAGTCATGGTCAAAGGTGCACTTTTGTACTTTTTTACTGGTCAACTAATGATGCATATGCCGTGTGTCTCAAATTTAACTTTTTTGACTTTTTGTTGTGAAACTGAATTTTCAACATATGTCTGGATTAAATTATACCCCCACACTCACATTTGTGTTAGATTCGTTAAACTATGCTTCTTAATTGAACTACTTCTTTGTTGTTTCTATATACAATCTTTGGATGATCGATATCAATTATTTTGCCTCCTATAGTGTTCAAACAGGACTTTTTGTTATAGAGTCCCAAAAAAAAAAAAGGATATGTCAAAAAAACAAAGAAAGAAAAAATAGTCCAAATAAGGTCTTTGCTATGACATGTTTTTCTCTAAATTACTATATTCTTGTCTGTTAGCAACTCATATATGAATTCAAAATACTCAAAAGCCTTATGCCTCGTCACCTTGAGGCTCATGGCTGGCCTCGGTGGAAATAAAACTCCATACTCTATACTTTTGCATCTTAATGCTGCTTGCTGCCAGTGCCAAGTGGTTTGAGATTTTTCCCTGGAGAAAAAAATATATTTTTGCATCAAGCGGCCTGGGAGACACTGGTTCCAGCAATCTGGATATTGATCTGGTGAACTACACCCCTAGAATCCAGTTGCTAATAATGAACCCATGTTTCCCTTGTCATTGTGCCTTGCTATACACTTGACATTTTCCACAAACATTTACATGGTAAAATATCTTCTTCTAAATATCTTTTATACCATTTGGCCCAGATCACCCATTGGACGATGTAATAATGGCCCCTAAATACTGCTGCTAGGTTCATTGTCCATATTTACCAAAATGGAATTAGCTGCACTTGACAACGAATGCAATAAGCTAAAGACCACCAAATATTACCCACTCAAAACGTGTCTGTTCAAATGTATTAGGCCTTGGGACTGTGTAGGAAAAGATGATCTGCACTAATTGACTTCTCATGATAATCACATCCTATTGTTCAAACCTTCTCTCAGTTCCTAAGGCATCAGTTGAAACAGGAGCTTTTAGTTGATGATGAACTCTCATCTTCCAATTTATCCTTTGGAACATTGGTTGTGAGGGGGTTAGGAGCAGAAGCAATAGATAATCAGAATACAATCATAAGATACTCCGCTGGAAAGGATGAAAGCACACAATAGCTTGATGATCACTTCTTTGATTCTGTCATTTGGATTTACTGTGATGTTCAGTGTGAACGACATTAGATGTAACTCATTGGTTTAGGAAATGAATATTCAAATTGTTTCTAGACTTACGTGTTACTTTGTTTCTTATGGAGCAATAAAGACATTAGTTGAGAAAAATTAATCCATACTAATGAAAGGATGCATGATTTAATGGTTAATGCATTAATATTATTCAAATTGTATTTTCAAATGGATGAACTGCTTTTCATAAATGTAACCCTTGGGGGCGGTATAATTTGGTGGTTTCAAGTATCAAAGTATAAATGTTAAAAATATTTCTTGAGGTTTCCTGAAGTTTTATCCTCCCTTAAACTTTTGATATGTTTCAAGAAAATCTCTATAAGCTCTCCTCATAAAGTTGGTTGCAATGACAGAAATGGTGCTGATGATGGCATGTGTAGTTATGGATATGGATTATCTGTGTGGAAGTGAAGGTGGAGGTGGCTATTGTAGAGATGGCATGGTATTGAAGTGTGACGGTAGTGCTGGATATGATAGCAGCACCTCTCTCCTAGGGTTGCAGCAGCACTACTTAGGTTGTTGAACAGCAAGGTGACATTGGTGGCATGCTGGTGGTCGAGTTGTTCTTGATGGCATTATATAGTGGAGCAAGCAATGTCTCTGAGTTGGTTGTGGTGGAGGCAGTAACAATGTTGATATGTTTTAAAGTTTGACTAAGAGAATGGCACTAGCTTAGGCACTTAGGTTTGCAATTTTCAAGTTACAGCAGACTTGTAAGCCCTAGTTTCGAAGGATTTCAGAGTCTATTGATTCAGATAAAGGGAACACTGTAATTTAGTGAAGTCCTTGACTCCTTGGAACTTGTATTTATTCCTGCAATTCTGCAAAGAGAAGAGTACCAGAGGATATTACCTTTATTTTGTGAACCAATAAACCTTTTTTTTTTTTTTAAGTCAATAGTGGTAGATATAAGAGTGTACAGTATGTTCAAGAGTATGAGTCAGTATTCCAGCATTGATGTTGCTGTGGTAGCCTCGGCTATTAGTAAAGATGTCATTGGAGCAACAAGTTACTTTAAGAACAGACGCACTAAGAAAGTGTTAACAGTTCGAAAGCGCCTTTAATGCAGAATACAGAACCATTGTAGGTATAGTTAATGTAGTTTCAGAAATGAAAGGCTCATGGAAAGGGCAGGTAAGGAAGTGGCAGTTACCCTGGATTGGTATTTGGGAAGTGAAGGTCCTTCCAAAGGTGGTTTTTTTGTTTGAGAGGCTTCGCATGGTGAGATCCTTACTGTTGGCAATTTGATTAAGAGAATAAATACCCAACTGGTGGTAGAGTTGGTGGATCATCTCTTCATTCATTGCTGTGTGACTGGGGACCTGTGGGCTTTGACTATAGCACATTTTGGGTTTGTTGGGTTTTCCCTAGGACAATGGCGGATGTGTTCCATAGTTGGAGAGGGGGATTTTTTACTATGTGGAAAAGGAAGGCTTGGAACGGTGCTCCTCTTTTGTTTGATGTGGTTTCATAAGCAGAGAAGGAAATAAGCAATCCTTTGAAGGAAGAGAGGATTCTTTTATTTGAAGGAAGAGTAGATTTTTGGATTCTTTGTTTTCTTGTGTGGAGGGGAGGGTGGATCCTACCTAGGAAAGTTTTTTGGATATCGTGGATAGTTGAAATAGAGAGTGTGTAGGTCTTGGCTTTGTATACTTTGTGTACATGGTGGCGCCCCTTGGTGCCTTTGTTCTAATTAACATTCTACTTATTAAAAAAATGCAAAGAAGAAACTACAGGCTAGTTGTCAGAAAGAAAATCTAATGCTATAGTATTGTCCTTTTTTTTATCATCCCTGCTTTGTTCGTTCGTAGTGTATTTTTATATGGCAGATTAAAAAAAAGAGCACAATTTTTTTGATGTGGTTACTTGAGTGCATTCCTTAACTGAAATTGCAGGGAGATGATTCAGCACAGGCTGTACACACAGAAAGTTGATGTTTATAGCTTTGGCATCGTTCTGTGGGAACTCATCACGGGAATGCTTCCCTTCCAAAACATGACGGCTGTGCAGGCGGCATTTGCAGTTGTGAACAAGGGTGTCCGTCCAAACATCCCCAATGATTGCCTGCCTGTTCTCAGTGAGATCATGACCCGATGCTGGGATGGTAATCCTGATGTCAGGCCGCCCTTTACTGAGGTGGTCAGGATGCTTGAGAATGCAGAGACAGAAATAATGACAACTGTCCGGAAGGCCCGTTTCAGGTGCTGCATGAGTCAACCGATGACTATGGATTGATGCAGAAAAAGAGGAAACTAAAAAGCTGTAATGACAGAAAAGAACTGGAAAAGGAGAAGAAAAAGTATTAAAAAAAAAGGTGATTTTATGTTATCCTTGTGTGTCTATCAGGGTTAATTTCTTTCTTCAGATAGAAAAAGGGGAAAGTTATGATAAGAACTGCTTGTTTTTGTTTTGTTTTTTTTTTTTTTTTGTTGCCTTTTTAATATTATGAATTAATGGTGCTGAACAAGTAGTAATAGAGGAGATTTGATGTGTATTTATACAAGCCTTTTCATGCTATGTTGAACCTACCCTGTTTAGCCGGTTTTTCTTCTGTTCAAAAAATTGCAGGTTTTCAGGGTCTTACTTGACATTATGTTTGCTGTTGTGATAGCTTTCTGGCCACGATTAATGAGTGAATTTAACTTTCATCATGTTCTGGCACCGCTTGGCATTGCCTTCGAAAACACTGGCGATATATATAAAATGTAAGGGTCATTAGACTTTATCCCCTTTTTATTTGAGCGAAAATTAGACGAATCTTTTGTGGTTCAAAAGTAAACATATTAACTTCTTTGTGTTTGGACTTATCTGCAAAATAGATAGAATCATGACAAATTTAGTAAAATGATAAAAATGCTCCTATGAAGGGCGACATTTTATTTTGACATGAAAGGGTAAAATTGTCTTTTTAATATTACATTTTAGAGAGATGAAATGATAAAATATTCCTGTGACAGAAGTGTTGATAATTTTGACATGTTGCCATATATTTTATAGTTAAAACTCAAATCATAGGGGATAATGTGTTAAATTCTAAACTACATGAGACTCATGTGGTTTTTGTTTAAATTATGAGGGGGTAAAGTGTAGTTACCACACAATGAAGTGACGTTCTTGGTTTGAAAGACAGTTCTTGGTTTGAAAGACAATATTTCCGTAGCCATCCAGTTATATATCCTCTTTGAGGAATAGATGATTTGGCTTTTGGGTGTAGGGTTGCCAGTTTTTGAGAAAAGTTGTGAGGTAATTTGGGTTTGTTTGAGAGTGTTTGCGTGAGAGAGAATATTGTACGTGGAAGGTAAATATATTGTTATAATCATTTTGACTGAGAACAGTGGGGGATGGAGGTAACTGCTACCTTGTTAATTTGGACCTGTGAGTATTGTATGTTCAATTCTGTAAATTGACATATGCTTTTCGGTCCCTTGGTTGTCTGTCAGTTTTCTGCTTTTCTTGTGAATGCCGTTGTTGGCTGCTTGGTTTGTAGCTTTGACATGGGAAGAATATATTCTCTGTTGGTGCTCCTTGCACTTAGTCTCCTACAGGTTTGAATTTCCTTGATCGGTTGGGCACTGGTGCTTGTACTGCCCCATAGTTATGCCATGCAAAGATGCTTTGATGAAGCTCGCTCAGGCAGACGAAAGAAAGAGTCGATGATGCAGCATTGACAATAAGAGACTGAATTAACCGAGGGCATCCCAACAAACTACAGAACGTACAATTGGGGTTAAAGATGGCAGGCATTCTTTGCAAACTAAGGCTCTAAAAATTCACTGTGGCTGTCTCTGTGTTGACATATCAAACTTGTGTGCGGCCCCCATCTCCATCTGGTAGTGCATTTCTTTTATTCGAGAGGTACTGCATGCTGCTGCTGTTGATACGGAGAGTGAAGCCAATTGATGGAGGAGTATTATTGACTTGATATCATTTTTCTTCACGAGATATATAGTTAACTTGTCTGAAAGTTCAGCAATAACATTAGGCTGATGAGCGACGGAGGGTGGGAGGGAGGACCAATGTGCTTGGAGAAAATTTTCCTTTGTCATCCATCTCACACAACCCACCCAATACCTGCAGGCAGCAGCAGGTCCCAGTGTGTATCCTTTAAACGAATTATGTATAGGAGTTTGAGTTTGCCGCGAGCTCCTACAGTTGCGTGGATTTTTGGAATGATGCCCAATTCAACCGCCCACATATATATTAGCAATGCCCGTGCCTACAACACCCGACTCTGATAACTTTAAATCAAAAATTGAAATAAAAAAAATTAATTATGGCCATAAAATTGTGAGCAAAATCAATTTAAACCATTTTAACAATTTGTATCTTTGCAATTGAGATACAAATGATTATTATTAGAAAAATACTACGGCTATCCGCTTTTTTATTGGATTTTCATCACAGATATCCTCAAGTAAGTAATCCTTACATGTATTGGATAATATGTATCCCATTACCTTGTGTTTATCTATGATGAAAATCCGGCAAAAAATGCCTGTGGCTCTAGCATTACTCTTATTATCATTATTATTATTAGATAACCCACTACAAATTATTAATTGATTTATTCATTGGTACTGATTATTTATTTTATGATTAAAAAATTTTTTACATAAAATTCATGATCTGAACAATCATATTTTTTCTTTAAGACTAATATGATGGGTGTTTTGTTGCAAAGTGATATTCTCATTCAACTATATTATAATACACAAATTTTGTTTAAATATTTTTAGATGTATATTCATAATGTATTACAAATATTCTAATCAGCTACAAATTATACTGCAGTTCTTAATTGGTGAATTCGAATAGGGAGTGTAGTAGTTACTGGTAATGAGAGTGCTTGGCCATTGAAAGCACATTCCCTTTATTAATTTTTACATTATATTTGGTGGGTCTATAGTGAAGGGAGGGGTATAGCTGGTAGGTGAAGAAAAAAAGAGTGAAAAATAAGAAGGAAAAAACATAAAGAGGGGAAGAAAGGAGGAGATAGAAAGAAATTGAAAAAAAAAAGAAAGAGAAAACAAAGATATAAATCAAAGAAAGAGAGAGTAGTTAGGAGCATTTAATGTTGGATAGAGAAGGAGAGTCGTTAGGAAGAAGAGAGAAAAAAGAATATTATGAGTGGTATCATCACATTGTAAACAAATCAATTTCATCCATTGATGTTGATGCCACGTAAGACATTTTTAAAAAATCACTCTGCGCTTTATTATATAGACTAGTGAATGGAGCATTGCTTTATTATAGAGACTGAGTGAAGGGAGCACCGGCTGGCTCTTATGCATAAAACCGTTAGTGAATAGTCTTCTTGATTCAATGCAATCGTTAATAAAGTTGGTTTAAGAAGTTGAGTTGATAATTTTGCAAGGAAAAATAAAGTTTATTACTGAGTAATAACTTTATGATTTCAATAGCTTTAAGCTTGATAGTTGTCATTTATAGTCTTCAAATAGTAGCACAAAGTAGCAAAATTCAGTTTTTGGCACTTACAATTTAGTGAGATGTGAAGTTGGAAATTTATTTGGCATATTTTTATTTTTTTATTTTTGTCACTATGGTGTTATTATTCGTGTTTATATTTTAGTACTATATACACTCCCTGCCAAAGCTCTAATCATACCATACTTATCAATGCATCAGAACAAATAGCATGCTCCATATCCATTATAATACTTCAAAACTTCTAAAAACACCCATGTAAAATAGTAATTGGTGCCATAACTCCACCCCTTAAGAGTCATTAGCTCCAAAAGAGTTCTATAAATTGCGAATACATTGTAAGCAAGACAAATCAACCACTAATCAGCCACTAATTAAAAAGCTAAACCACCAAGATTTTAAAAAATTAGGTAATATATGCCCACTTTAAAATAAGCTTCAATGCAAAACCAACATTCTTTAAACTCTTCTTCCTCAGCTAGTGTCTCTGCCAAAAATTAAAATTAACCCATCATGAAACTGTATGAAACCAGACTTCGGTAGAATGAGAGTAGCAACAGAACAAAAGAGAAGAATAAAACGGTATCAAAATCTCGCCTAAAAATCTTACAAACCAATAGATTCAAACAAAACTACAAGCAAATTTAACATGGCTAATATGTTGAGTAGTGCAGCAATGTATATTGAAGCACAGAGAATTGATAACAGACCTACCATGTGATTATAATAGTATGGATATATGATCGCTAACCAAAAAAACCATGATGGAGCATAGCAAACAAAAATTAGGCCTCATATAAACATTGACATTATCAATATCGAGAAAAAAAAAATCTCAAATTAGTGTTATTCTTGTCACTCTCTAATTGGACCCCGTCTTCACTAACATAATTCATCGATTTTCAATTTTTTTCTTCTCTTTGCATTTCTTTTCTAGGGGCAATGATGGTGCAACTATGGAAGTTTGGTATCCTTGTATGCCAATTGATGTGATTAAGTAGCTACCATTATGCTTGTATGGAAAGTGTACTGTGTCCTAGGCTTGTTTAGGAACGATTATTTACTATTGGGCATTTTAGATATAGTTTGTGAATCTGAACCAGTTCAGTTCATATCTACCAATGATTGTTTGCTCTTGCAAACATATCTAATTAATGTGGTGAGACAAATAAGGTTGGTCATTCATTTGACGGACAAGACTTTAAATACCATACATCCACCTATAATCTTATAAAAATGCACAAAGGCCAAGAGCATCAGGAAGCTAATGAAATCAATAGATCTTGGAGATTGAAAACATTATAGTAGTAGTGTGGTTCACAACACCAAATAGTCTCTCTTTATCAAAAATTTATTGAACTACACATGGCATCAAGAAAGTCAAAATAACCAACATGATACGAAAGCAAGAGTAAAGCGACTTTACCACAGAGGTGGAGTTAATCCCAAGAATATATCCATCTCTACTGGAAGAATTTACCATTGGTTTTAGGTAAAGCCACACCTTATGCTAAGTAACATGGACCTTATTTTTTTTTCCATGTGCCTACTTGGTAGTGTGTTGCTATAGCATTATGATTGTTATGGGGACAAAATAATGGCTCTGATTTAGAGCATGGCCTGCATAGCATTTCTCATTTTGAGTCGTAAAAACATGAAACCAAAAGATGACAATGAAAATGAGCATCGAAAAACTATTATTGGCCTCTAGCATTTATATGAAAGTGAAAACCATTACAGCATTTCGACATGGTTGGAGACTGAGCCTCATTGGGATCACAACACTCTTAAGACGAACTACATGTACCTTTCCTGTATTGCAGTTGTGCTTAAAAATCAAGCGAAGACAAGGGTTCTGTGCTAACATCCTTTTAACAAAATATATCTATTTAGCTTTCCGTATATGAATTGTCCCCTTCAAGGATTTGTCCCCTTCAAATTTGCCCACATTAGTTACAATTTAAGATTTAAAACTTTATATGAGGGGTTATAGTCTGAATCATGGAATTATTTGACAAAAAATCCAGGAATCTGTAAGTAATAATACAAACATAGAAGGAACTTATGATTATTTAGAAATAATGGGGAATATTCTAATATACAGCAGAACATTTATAACTGGACAACCAAATTACTCTAAGAAAACAAATTGTAGGAAAAAATGATTATTGATAGAAACCATAACATGGTTTTATTTATGTAAAGAATCGAAAGAAAAGAAGGTGAAATAAAATAAGAGACAGAGAGAAGCATACCTGGAGATTAGCATCCCATTGAAATTTTACATCTTCAAGCCTATGCATTAGTCCCATGTCACCGTTTACCTGTAAAGAGAGTAACAGAAAGCAGAAAAGAATTAAAGGATATATCCTGGTAAATTTTTTTATATAAAGTACATTAAGAATAATATGGCATGTTGTTCCAACAAGGGCATTGTATACTTCATAGGATTCACGTGCCAGTTGGGGCAACGGTAAGCATCTCCCCCTTTGTAACCTGCAACACACCAAACCAAGAACAAAAGAAAAAAGAAAAAGAATCTTTGAAGAGTGACGTTAAATTTTTTTAGTGTGCGAAACCCCAACGATTACTCATAAACAGCATTTATGCATAGCTGTGTATTCTACACTACTGTTATTTGGTGAGTAGTATCATATGAAACTGTCAAAGGAAGCATACAAAAAAATCACCCTTTGGAGGAGAAGGATGGATTGTTAGCGTAGATGATTTGGAAGATATAATCAGTAGTTTAGATTCAATACAAGCAAATTTATAAAAGTACGGTCAAGGCATAATCATGGCAGCATCTATGATAAACATTTGACTCTTTTCTAAACCGATGTAAAGAGGATAGAATATGTGGCAAACCCATTCACTATGATTATTATGCAGGAATATAGCTATCAGTTTACCTTCCTTTGCGCACGGGTCTGTAATTTTCTGTCATCTGCTCTGTTGCCTATTTGAATAGCTCAGAATATGCATGACAAATATGTAATATCACATTAATGGAGTGTTGATGACTATCCAACCCAACCACTAAAACTAAACTTGGAACTCATCACACTAAATGAAGGAGGAAGTTTTAATTTTCAAACAAATATAATCTATCAAATATGATGAGAAACGGAAGAGATAAAAATCATATATAATCCGTTAGTGGCTTAGACAACGTATCAGTTCTGTGAAAAGGTATTGAGAGGCCTACATCAAAGAACTAAAGCAAGTGCTATTTGATGCTGGCAACTCACAATGTACTTTGAAATCATAATTTTGTTCGCATGACAAGCAAATTAACCTTCACAACATAGGTGATGGAAAATGGAGCAACCAATCAAAGTCTATAAAAGGGATGGATTGGATGGTTCTAAGGCCCAAGCCTTAATTTGGCATATGTTGGATGACGTGAGGCCTACTTGAGATATTGGCTAGATATAGGCTGGATTCTTAGAAGTGTCTTTTAGCCTCTAATCAAGTCAAATGTCTATTTAATTTCTAGTCAAAGTCTTTAATGTCCACTAGTTGATCTAAAAGTCATTTGGATTTTCAATGTCATCAATAGAGCCTATATTCAATATGTTTTTGGGAGTCTAAAAGTTAGTTGAAGGTTATTTTGTGAGGTTCTATAGTCAAGTTGAAATTGGTATAAATAATATTGTAAGTCTTATGGTAAATTATGATTAAATGAATGAAAATTACAAGGGCTTTAAGCTTTTATCATTGTGTGATGCAATCCCATTCTTTGGTGTGATGCTAAAGAGGCTTTAGGAGTGATGCCTTTGGTAACCTAGGTGTGAGGCCTAGATTTATCCTTCTCTAACCTTTATCTCCTTGCAAATTACTATTCACATCTGTTAGAGATTTATACTAAAAGACATGCTTTGTGTAATAACTTTATTATTTATTAATAAATTAGTTATTGCATTTTAATGAGAATCTGTGTGAACAATAGTTGTATTGCGTTATTTATTTAATGATTATGCATGTGTGTCTCTTATTCTGTATAGTAGATGATTTGGTGTATAGAATACGGCTTACATACGGAAGATTATATCATCAGTTCTTATGGAATATAAGCTTATCGTTCACAGTCTTTGATGGAACTGGACACACCATCAGTAGGATTATAGCACAAGATTTAATAGGTCTGTTTTGTAGCCGGAATACCCATCTGGAAAACAATAGTATGCTCAGCCCATTACTCATTCCAAAACTTGGTCTAAGAACGGAAGTGAAAAGTGATCTTTCCTAGTGGTTGTATTTAGTCTACAGTAGTCTATGCACATTCGCCATCCTGTTTGAATTCTAGTGGGAACTAGTTCATTCAGCTTATTTTTCACTATTGTAACTCTCGACTTCTTTGGGACGACTTGGGTTGGAGTAACCCATTTGGAATCAGAGATGGGGTATATAATACCCGCATCAAGAAACTTCAGTACTTCTCCTCTTATAACCTCCTTTATGTTGGGGTTCAAGCTTCTTTGCATTTGACACACAGATTTAGAATCCTCCTCTAGATATATACGATAAATACACATTAAAGGACTTATTTCATGAAAGTTTGCTATAGTCCAGTCTAGAGCTTTCCTATGACTTTTTAGCACTTTTAAAACAGATTCCTCTTGGCCTTTAGACATGCTAGAGGATATGACTATCGGATAGTATTCACCTTTACCTAAAATGCATATTTCAAGGTGGAAGGTAAGGGTTTCTTCTCCAGAGTTGGTGACTTTTATTCAGAAGGGATCGACTTGATAGCACTTAGGGTAAGGGGTTCAAAAGCGAGGGTCTAATAACCCACATGCATGCAACCCTCACTCCTTTCCCCAACTCTAGTTGGGTCCCTATGACTCACACTCTCAGTTTCCAATTGGTCATTAGGCTCACTCCAAATAAGAGCCCTCTCAATTGGATCATCTATGAACTCTTGGTCCACATGCTTCTAGACAATAGACTCAATGAAGTCTACCTCCTCTACATTGTCTACTTTCCCCTTTTGTTTACCCACCGTAAAGATATTCATCTCTAGGGTCATATTACTGAATGACAACTTCAGTAACCCATTTCTACAATGAATAATTGCATTAGCAGTTGTAAAGAATGGTCGTTCTAAAATGATAGGAATATGACGCTTAGAAGATTCTATGTCTATCGGGTGGGTATCTAAATCAATGAAATCCACAGGATAGTAGACATTATCCACTTAAATGAGAACATCCCCAATAATGCCCCGTGGCACCTTAATAGAACGATCAACTAACTCTAGTGTAACTCGGGTAGGGCTCAACTCTCCTAGACCTAGTTCTTTGTAAATAGAGTATGGGAGCAGATTCACACTAGAACCTAGGTCAAGAAGGGCTCGATCTATCCTATGTCCTCCTATGATGCACAAAATAGTAAGACAATCAGGGTCCTTATACTTCGGCATATTTTTGCATTGTAGGATGGCATTCTGGCTCTCATTTATCATTGTCATCTCTTTAACATGTAACTTTCTTTTAACAGTACACAAGTCTTTTAAGAACTTGGCATAAGAAGGTATTTGTTTGATAGCATCCAAGATCGGAATGTTGAGTCGAACCTGTTTGAAAATCTCATAAATTTCAAATTTTAGAGATTGTTTCTTAGGTCTCATCAATCTATGAGGAAACAGGGCATGTTTCAAGTCTTCAATGCCCAAATTTTCAGATGCCTCAATGAACTGTTTTGACGGCTCAAAATGGTTCTCATTTTCTTTCTCTTCACTCCTTACTCATGTCCTATCCTTACAAACTCATCCTTTTTCCCTTGGTTGATTTCTTTGGGAGTGATGGTTTTGTCTAATTGTTTTTTGCTCCTAAGGGTGGTGATGGTCTGAACCTGTTCTTGTGGAGTGTCAAAGTAATTTGCAGGTTTTGAGTTTGGTTGGGGTTGGGTAAGAAATCGCCCTTGTGTTTGTTGAGTCATTAATATCTTGTGGATGTCTTTGACTATCATTTTGGTCTCCCCCTGTGATTGTTCCAGATTTGTGACCCTAGTTGTGAGTGCTCTCATATCGTTGGTCACTTGGGTGTCCTCATTGTTTCTCCTATGAGGAGGGTGGTATTGTACCGATTGACGTATGTGTTAGCCTCAAGTTTTCATTAATTGATTTTGATGATAACAAATATAAATGTTTTAATGATTAAAATTTGGTTAATTTCAAGATTTCATAATAAAATAAGTTTGATGTATGAGTTAAAATTTTTAAAGATTTTTTATTTTAAAAGTTCAAATATATTGTGCATTTCAATGATATATCACTTAATTTTTATTTATGTTTTAAAGGTTAATTATATAATATTTTTTGAAGTTATTGTTAGTCTTGGACTTAAAAGGAATGCATAGCATGAAAAAGAAGACTAATTTAAAGATAATGGTAAGAAAGCTCATTGGAGATAATTTCAGTATTATATACATAACTTTTGATCCAACCGTTGAATTGATCTGATTTTTGTGGTATTGAAAATAAGACTCAAATTCCTATAAATGGTATTTTATGAGAATTTTGTGAATAGAATGTCTTATGGGACAAAACTGAGCTGGAATGTGACACATTGGAGTAGAAGTTCAAAATATGACAGCTGGGAGATAGCTCGAGTAATTTTATCATTACTTTTGATCTAACCGTTGTATATCTATGATTCTTATTGATCTGAAAAGATTACTTCCAGGGATACAACTTTTATCTTATAGCCATTTCAAATTCAAACGTCAAAAGGAAGAAAATCGAGGTGGAAGTTAAGACAATTTTGCAGAAATTCAAATATGCCAACTGGGAGACAACTTGAGTATTTTAATGATAACTTCTGATCTGACCATTGGATCGACATGATTGTTGCAGGTTTGAAAAGATGACTTCTATCACTACAACTTTTATCTTATAGACATTTTCAAATTTGAATGTTATCAAGGAGAAAATCGAGGAGGAACAGAAGCAATCATATCTGAAATTCAAATCCTGACCGGCAACAACTTTGTTCAAACGGGAAGAAATGTGTTCAAACCTCTCCAACGACTAGAAGTTGATTTAAGCTACAAATAATCCACTACTCTTCCTCTATAAATAGAGATATACAAGAGAAGCATGGATACACAAGAGATTATAAAGATTGAGCATACAAAGTGATATTCATCAATATCTTCAAGTTTTGAGCTTTACTTCTTCATCATTCTATCTCATCTTTGAGCTTCATTCTTTTATTCAACTTTTGAGAGCTTTGTATCTATTGTTGTAAGATTCAACTCCCCTATATCATTTGTAAAAAGGTTGCTAAATCCTTGTGATTTATTTCTTGAGTGATTGAGAGGAACACTTGGAGAAAAAGATCCTCGTGGTGCTTTGTTTTGGAGAGCAAAATAAAGAGTTATTTTTTGAGTGTTTTTGGAACAAAGCGCTTGGTGTAAAGGTTTACTAGCAACCAAACAAGCTAGTGGTGCAAAGCTAGTTGAAGAATAGTGGATTTGCCCAAGGAAGGAGCCTTGGAGGTGGACGTAGGATTGGCATAAGAGGAGCCAACCGAACCACTTTAAATCGTTGTGTTTGATCTCTTCTCTTTTCTCTCTTTTTATCTTGCTTAATATCTTTTTTATATATAGTCTTGATATACTTGAGATACACACACATTTGAATCATTTGTACTAATCTCACATTGATCATATCTTAGCTTGTCTTATTCATTACTTAACTAGATTAATATTTTATATGTTTTCTATTGCATCTCACCTCTTGAAAATTAAGTGTATTGGTTTATTTTAAATTTTAATTTTTAATTATAAACCCAATTCACCTCCTCTCTTGGGTTGCCAACTGGTTTAACAATGTATTGTTGTGGTACCAATGGTGCAGAATAAGGCATTTGTTGGCCTTGGAAAGGTTGCGGTGGTTGGTGAAAAACTTATGGGGTTGGAATGGTTGAGGGTTTTAAGGACCTTCTTGTTTCCAGCCAAAATTAGGGTGATTCATCCAACCCGGGTTATATGTATTAGAGTAGGGATTGTTCCCACTCCTCTAGTTTTGGTACCCCCCTTGAAATTGACCAACCGCATTAACTTGGCCGTGAAGTGCTTCCCTCACCCCCAGTATAACTAGACATGATATAGTGTCATGATCCACTGTGTCACAGACTAGACAAAGTGAGGGTGTCTTAACCGGTACAGAAGTGGTGGCCTTAGAAGTTTCTAAAGCCTTTAATTTACGCATTAGTGACGTGACCTTAGTTTGTAGGTCTTCTACTTTCCCTAGTTGGTGTTTGACTGCGACATGTGTGGTATTAGGCTTGTTTATATGATTTTGAGTTGTATAGTTTTGAGTGTCCGTACTAGCCCAATCTCTAGCCAAGTTGGCTAATAAT
Source organism: Euryodendron excelsum (assembly GCA_033060915.1). Lineage (NCBI taxonomy): Eukaryota > Viridiplantae > Streptophyta > Magnoliopsida > Ericales > Pentaphylacaceae > Euryodendron > Euryodendron excelsum. The sequence goes on along the minus strand of CM065393.1, from coordinate 1,360,910 downwards.
TGAAGTAATTGTATGCCTCAGTGGAGTTTTTATATGGATAGGTTCTTGCGCACATTGATTTTACAAACATCTTCAATTGAGGAGTCAATGAAGAATAGAACGTATTTATAATGTGTCATTCCGAGAAACTGTGATGTGGACATATAAATAGTAGGTCCTTGAACCTCTCCCAACATTGGAAGAAAGTTTCACTACTATTCGGTGCTAATTGAGAGATGGCACGTCATAGTGCCTCAGTGCGATTTTCAGGAAAGAACTTTTTCAAGAACTCCCCTTGAAGTGTGTGCCGTGAATGTATGGACATGGGCCTTAATGAATTGAATCACATTTTGGCCCTGTCCTTTATAGTGAATGGGAAGAGTTTTAAAAGCAAAACCTCCCGAGGACATGCATTATCTTGGAAAATGGAGCATGCATCCTCAAAATCTCTGATGTGAGTGTACGGTTGCTCTAAATCATAGCCATGAAACTGGGGCATGGCTTGTAGCATTCCTAGTTTCAAATTTAAAGTGGTTTGCTGTGCAGGAAGTATTATGGTAGATGTTAGTGTTTGCCTTAAGGGATTTATGTAATCATCGTACGGTTTTGTGCCTCAACTTCCCCTACATTACTTTCCATTTCATGGATATTGTTTCGGCCGTTGTGCCCATTATTTCCATTGTTCCTATTGTGTCCATCCCCCGGGATGTGTCCCATTGGGGGATCATTAATGTTTTCGATGGGTGTGGATCGTGAGTCAACCAAAGGAAATCGAGGGAAGTCTATTGGGTTAAAACGAGTAGGCGATGGAGTTAGATAACTTGGCAAGAGATTACGTATAAGTAAGACGATGCGTGTGATCTCTAAAAAATAGGGACATACAAATGCAATGCACATATCAATCAAGTCAAATTAATTCATTTCGAATATCTAATTTTCATATAAATGTCAACTCCGTTGCCCACAAGAAATTTAAATGCAACCCAACTGATCCTTTAATCTCCACATACAAGGCAAAACCACCAATAAATAATTAGCACGTAGCCTAGCTTCCTCTAGTTCCGCCTCCTATCTACAAAATGCCTAGACCCTTAAAAAGAAGAAAAACAAATAAACATCCTAAAATTCTAACACATTAAAACAAAAATGATGGAACGAAGTTACCGATTGACCTTAGCCGACGATTCCTCCGTGGTTGTATATTAATGGTGAAGTAGTCCGCTGAACTTCGCGTTAACTAAGATTCGTGTTCTAGCAGGCCTTTTGCGGTCACTTATGCGAAATCAAGGCTCCCTAGCAACGGCGCCAAAACTTGACTCACGTCAACCATGCACACTCGAGATGATCCCAAGTGAAAGCTAGCGGAGTAATAAAATTCAGAGTACGAGATCGTTCCCACAATAAGCTATGTGCACTGGACCGAAAGAACTAGACCTATCCTCTCAATCGCTCACAAAGTTCTAACAAAATGCTTCTAAAAAGGAAAATAAAAATATGTTTGTTTTGAAAATGGTTTGATTATCTAAACTAGCTACAAGAAAATGCTAAACAATTCGAACAAAGTATGATTTTAACTTAATGAGACAAAGTCTCGGGATTAATCGATCCAAACGATTATTTTTCTTGGAATTCCAAAGGAGGAATTTTATAACTCAAATCCTTCGACTACGTCGTGAGTCTCGAATTTGGAAGTTCTAGCGATAAAACTGAGGTGTTCTTTAGAAATTCAACTTCTAGAATAAATCGAGTTTTTAGATTCGAGAACGAATACCATTGATTCGCGCAACACATATACTGAATATAGACTCATGCATAAACGTTACCGAACATAATCAATCGTCCAAGTTTTCAATATTTTCTAGTACGAAGAACACGAAGAGCAATAAAAACAAAAATTTAGCTTTAAACCCGAAATCTAACCCCTTATGTTCATCCAAGACTTTCAATTGGTCTTCACAATCAATCTCGAGATGGGAGAGTTAGTTACTTATATCTATCTATGAAATAACTTTGAAATAATTGAAGAAATACTAGAAATACGAATTTTAATGCAAGAACACAACTAAAATCGTGAAATTAATGCAAGGAAATGAAAGAACTTGTATTGAAACTAGTGTTTAAGAGATTACAATTACAACTAAGCAAGAATCTAACAAATATAAGCTAAATAAATGAAAATTTTACAAAAACCCTAAGTATTCGCCACCCCCCCACTTTGATATCTCAAACATAAAATGAAAGTTAGTATTTATAGGGATTACAATCGAACCCTAAAATCAACAAGAAATAGCCTAGGCGTTCAAACAGTGGAAGGGGCGTTCGAACACCTGTGACTGGGTCTTCGCCGTTTGAACAGCTGGACTTGGCATTCGAACGCTAGGCCAAAATCGGATGCATGCTCTCGGGCTGTTCGAATGGCCCCTTCCACCGTTCAAACGACATATAAAATTTGTGGCTTCTTTTTTCTTCTGGCCATTCGAATGGCCTCTTGGGAGTTCGAACGGTAAACTCATTTTTCGACCTTTTGGGAATCGCTCTGATTGAGGCCTTTGGAGTTGGAATTTGTCGACGCACATTGGACGCAAACATGTGTAACTTTGAAGAAGATTTTCAATGGCGTATCATTCATCTCATTCTGATCTACGAGTAGAAACTTGCACGTTTTTTGAAACGAAGCCCCGATTACGGCCCTTGACGAGCCACGGTCGCCGCTTAGATCACTTCTTTGACTCCAATTTGACTCCTTTAGCTTTAAATACCTGAAATGAGATTAAGTACAAAGTTAAATGCAATATAAAGCAACGCAAACATAATTATCTTTAATTTACGGCTATCAAAGGCCGTTTAGCGAGAATTCCTTCACAAAATCTCGGGTAATATCCTGCTAAGCCCATGAAGTTACGAACTTTAACCACATTGGTTGGGCTAGGCCATTCTATAATTGCTTCAATCTTGTGAGGATCAACGGATACCCCTTGTTGACTATATGACCCAAAAAGGATATGCTTGATAGCCAAAACTCACATTTCTTCAATTTGGCACAAAGTTGTTTATCCCACAAAATTTAAAGAGTGATCCTTAAGTATTGCTCATGTTCTGCAAGGTTCTTAGAATACACGAGAATGTCATCAATAAACATAATAAGAATTCATCCAAGTATTGTTTAAATACCCGATTCATTAAGTCCATAAGTGCCGCCAGCGCTTTTGTAACCCCAAATGGCATCATAAAAAATTCATAGTAACCATATCTTGTTCTAAATGCAGTTTTCTTTACATCTCATGCTTTAACTTTTAATTGGTGGTATTCCGACCTCGAATCTATTTTAGAAAACACTTGAGCGCCTTGAAGTTGGTCAAACAAATCAGCTATTCTTGGCAACGGTATTTATTCTTAACAGTCACCTTGTTCAATTCTCGGTAGTCAACGCAAAGTCTCATGGTTTCATCTTTTTTCTTCATAAATTGGACAGGAGCACCCCATGGCAAAACACTAGGCCGAATGAAACCTTTGGTTAACAAATCTTGAAGTTGGGTTTTCAATTCTTTCAACTCAAGTTGAGACATATTATAGGGAGTTTTAGAAATGGGTTCTGTACCGGAATAAACATAAATGGTAGATTTAATTTCCCAGTTCACCAATGAACCAGGTAACTCCTTGGAAAATACATCAAGAAAGTCCCTAGCAACATGAATGTCTTCTAGAGATAGAGACGAAGCTTGGTTATCAATAACACTATATAAGAAATCATGATTTCCTTTCTTGAGCAAGCTTGTACTTGCATAGAAGAAATAAGGTACGAGGGAGGTTCCACACTAACTCCCTCAAAGATAAGTCTAAGATGGTTAGGAATTTGAAACAAAACTTTCTTAAGCATATAATTAGTAGTAGCATGATGGAGAGACAACTAATCCATACCGAGAATGATATCAAAATAGTGCATGTTAAGGGATAGAAGATCAACCAACAAGAGTACATCATTAATAAGGACATCACAAGATTTATATACCATATCACATATCATGAAATTTTTGGATGGCAAAGATGCGAACAAGACATAGTACAAGGGTTCCGGGAGTTTATGCAAGTTATGGTCAAAAAGATATGAAACAAAGGAGTGAGTAGAACCGGAATCAATAAGAATATAAGAAGTATGACCATAAATGGAAAGTATACCTAACACTATGGAATTAGTGGTTAGGGTGTCTTTGGGGATAAATGCAAATGCACCACCTTGTCGCCTTGGTTCCTTCCTCTTACTCGTTACAGGGTTTTGGATGGATCCTTAAATTGATGCACTAGGTGTTGAACCTCTTGCATTATCTGGGCAGCCTTTAATTTGGTGTCCCATTGAACAGCAACCATAACATGCTCTACTCAGTTGACGACATAGGCCCTGATGCCATTTTGGGCAAGTAGAACATTAGAGAATGTCACTAATTCCTCGACTTACTTGACTTGCTCTACCTCCTCATGGCATAGAACTTCCACTTGTTGCTCCGGTACTTTTTTTGTTGAAACTTTGGTCTTGTCTCTGACCATTGCCTTGTCTCTTTTTAAACTTGTCCTTGCTTTTCACCATCTCTTCATTAGCCCTCTTAGCAATCGTAGCTCATTCTACCACTTCCAAGTAGATTGGAAGCCTTAGAATGTCGACACAGTTTCGGATATTCCATTTCAAACCACTCTCAATCTTTTATGCTTTTCTAGCATCGATAGACACCACATGTGGGAAAACCTTGATAATTCAGTAAATTTTGCCTCGTATTCAGCTACAGTTATGTTCTCTTGATTCAAGGTTAGAAATTCAATAGTTTTTCTATCCTTCACTGCATTAGGAAATTACTTTTCATTAAAGTTCACAAGAAATTACTCCCAAGTCTATCGAGGTTTCTTTCATTCCTCCAATAACCACTCTATCCATGTTGCACATTGGAAAGTAAAGGTAGCGAAGGTAACCTTTTGTTTGTTGGTACACGGCAAAACTTTGAAGATCTTTTCTATCTCAGGTGTCCATGCCTCGGCTACCATAGGATCCGGAGTACCCTCAAAGGGAACGGGTTTTAACTGTTGAAATTGTTTGATAGTTATTGGTCCCCTTCTCTCATATCTTTGCATAAGTGGTTCAGGAGGATTGTTGGCATGGTTGTTGTTGTAATGTTGGACGTCATAAACTACGTGTAGAGTCCTTCAAAAGCTCTTTCAATCCTCTTAATATGATCATTAGACGATCTTGCTTTTCCTTTTTCCTTTCAACTATATGTATACAGACAAACTATTAAAGCAATAAGCATTATTCTTATATACATATTGCTCTGAGCATGGCATATTGGACCATCAAGTACACATAGCATCACTTCAATACACATACTATCCCAAATAGGTTACACCTTGACACAGAGCATGGTAAGTAATGGATAACTGGACTTCTATTTAGACGATGCCAATTCCTAAGGTGTCAACCTGTTGCTATGATACCACTCTGTCACGCCCCATAACCCACCCTCTGCAGATTAGGGACCATAATCGGTCAGTAGCTTACCTACCGAAGGCCGAACTAATCAAAAGATTGATCGCTTATGTATAAAAAAATATAATTGCCGAAGCATAATATAGATTATATGTGTAGACATTCAAATAGCAGAGCAAGTGTCTATGTCATCATCGATTTATACCGCATAACATAAAGTCATTACACCCATAGGCCTATTCTAATTCCTTACATCCATATATACATAACATACTTCTCCAAGTCTATTACAAGATCTACGTAGTCCAAAAGGTAAAGCACGCAACTTCAACAAAATAGGACATAAGTCTCTAACATCCTCTTAAAATATCTTCATCAAAATAAGTCTTTAAGCATAAGCTCTCACCCTTGATTCCCTAAAAATGTTGAGTAAAAGTATAAGCTAAAAGCCCAGTAAATAATAGAATAATTGAAGCATGAAAATAACATGAACTTGTTTTAAAAATATCATAAGTATTTGAAACAAAAGAGAGTAGAAGAGATCATATGATAGGCAAGAATTTCATATAGATGTTCTATTCATAAGATGCTTGAACAGTTTTATAATGGCAAAAGTATCTAAGTATCAAATCATAAGCATAAAGTTTAATGTGCTTATGCCCTCTGCTAGACAGGAGACCCGTAACTAAACCCATCCACTAGTGGCGCGTAAGTTGATGACATAAAGTCATGGGGGACGTCTCTCCAATCATATTATATCATGCTTCTGGCGTATTTTAAGTCTCCCTAGTGTAGAACCCCCGAGAATGGTTGTGATATCCCAAACCTCTATTTAATTATATTAATGAGAATTTCTAGTTTATGCAATATTTAATGTTAATTATTCCTTCTTTTTGGTCAAAATGACCAATGAAAACTTGTGTTGTATCTTGTGTTAGAGGTGTGAGCCACATGAGATTATTTCCCACGTGTCTTTTTACAACACACAAAACACACACACACACATATATACACACACACACACAAATCGGTAGAGAGAGGGAGAAAGGGAGAAAGGTAAAGAAGGAAGGGGAGATTGAAGGAAGGGATTGAAGCCATTGAAGACTTCACCAAGCTTGAAGAAGGTAAGGTTTTATTTCTCTCTCTCTATAATTACATATATATGTATCTATCTTGTGTGATTTTATTGGGTCTTTGTATGTACGCATATATATGAGTTGGGTTTGTCTTGGGGGACTCCTTGAGTCCCAATTACTATATATGAGTTGGGTTTGTATTGGGAGACTCCTTGAGTCCCAATTACTTTGAATTTGAGAGCTTGAAGCTCAATATTGGAGAATTGGAGAGTTGCGGGTTGAAACCCCCAAATATGAGAAATGTTAGAGTTTTGATTTCATCTTTAGATCCCTTTGTTTTGATTGTTCTTTCTTTTCCATTTTGAGTTATTATCATTCTTGTGGGCTAATCTTTGAGCCCTAAGAGTATTGAGAAGGTTTGGTTGTGTTTGGAGGGATTTTAGTGTGAGTTTTGGGTTGAAAAATCGTTGCTGCGCAGGCGGGGGCGGCCGTTCGAACAATCCGAGAACAGATTTTCCATTTTTGCCTATCGTTGGAACGACCCTTCTGGGCGTTGGAATGGTCCGAGAGAGTATTTTTCATTTTTGCCTATCGTTGGAACGGCCCTTTCAGGCATTGGAACGGTTTGAGAGGGTGCTTTTCCATTTTTGCCCGGCGTTCCAACGGCCATTTTGGGCATTCCAACGGCAGGGTATTTTGGCCTGGCGTTCTAACGGCCCGATTAGGCATTGGAACGGTCTGCTAGTTTTGGCACTGTTTAGTAAAATGGGCATAACTTTCTCTAGAAAACTTGGATTGATGCACCATTTAAAGCATTAGAAAGTAAACTTATAGACCTTTGTACCCATATAAAGTTTGTTCTCTAATTCTTTATAGATTGAGAGTTATGGAAGTTTAAAATTGACCCAAAATATATGCCAACAACATTGTTTTTCAAAAATTTTAGTCCACCTTCCGTGAGGCATAACTTCTTCACCCGAAATGTGTTTTTGGCCCATGACCTATCAAATTAAAGTCCTCTAAGCTTATTTTCAAATGGAACTAGCCTTGGGTGTGAAATCATCTTTGAGAGGTGGTAGGGACTCAATGAAAGAGTCGACGTTTCGGCTTTCATATTCAAATCTCAACTTCATGTTCTCATTTTACATCGGGGTCTTACCCTAGAGTTTAGCCTCGCTCTCCCATTGTGAGAATGAGGTGTTGTTGAGTCGGGGTCGAGAGGTTTATGTGCTTAGTCTTGACTTATGTGTTATTGCTTTGCCTTGGAACCTTGTATTGATATTTCTATGCTTCTACGTGCATTTTGTGTAGGAGCACGTTGTTAGCACTCGATCTATCGGAGAGAGGTGAGTAACGATATGCCATGAGTAAAAACTCTAGTATTTTCTAAATGTTTTAAACTCACCTCTATATCATGAATGTTTTCCATACATTTCAATACATCAATGCTACGTTCAATTACAAATGTCACATTTCAAATGCATGCAAGTTATATTTATGTTATGAATGAAAACCATGGACTACAATATTTAAATGAAAAAGATACTAAGTTCCAATGTATGGTGCCTGTTGAAAATTTATACCAAAAGACATGCTTTGTGTAATGACTTTAGTATTTATTAATAAATTAGTTATTCCATTTTAATGAGAATCTATGTGAGAAATATTTGCATTGTGTTATTTATTTAATAATTATGCATGTGTGTCTCTTATTCTATATAGTAGATGATTTGGTGTGTAGAGTACGACTTACACACGGAAGATCAAATCATCGGTTCTTATGGAATATAAGTTTATCGTTCACAGCCTTAGATGGAAATGGACACACCATTAGTAGGATTGTAGTACAAGGTTTTAATAGGTCTGTCTTGACTATGGAGAATGATATAGTCCAACTCCTCGCACTAGTACACTTTGTGTGTATTGAACAAGACCGTGTTGAGGTAATTGTTTTTTATACTGACTATATAAAACAATTAATACCTCATGATTATTATGAGTGCTTATGCTCTTAATCCTAATGTAATAAATAGACACATGCATGTAGTATTTATTGTTTTGATTTGAAGAAGGGTGAGATTCTTTGTGGGTCGATAAATTCAGTGAGTTGGACAATAACATTACGTGTATGGTGAATATTTATTATTGATGGAATCCACGTCCATGTATAGAGATTGATGATACCCCCTTGAGGAAACTTATAAGTTTTGATTATGTCAAACCCTGTAGGTGGATTATGAATCTGATATATCAAATAAGTTAAGTGGAAGGTCTCAAGGAATTAAATAAATCTATTAAATTTAATTGTCAGTAATTTAATTTAATTTAATAGACGGGTATCTGTAATCTTAACGTGGGGAGATAAATAAACATTTAATAATATGGAGCTCGAAATATAATTTTTAGTATAACAAAGAGTGCAATTATAATTTGTTAGTGGTATAAATTATAATTTACGTAAATAAGGATTAATCCTGATTAGATTAGGAGTTCTTATTTACGTAGGAAGCCCTAGTTATACTAATCCCATGGTCCCTATTGTAGCCTCTATATATACGCGCTCTAAGAGCTGCTAGTGTTACACTCTACACATAATTGAGAGATACACATTTTTGTGAGGAAGAGAAACCCTAGCAGCGGCGAGCTCACTCGGGTCTCCAATAGCCAGGTTGTGGGAAATTCCGTAGTTTCCAATAGTGCCAACTCGGGTCTTCTCGTGGCAAGACCTTAATCTAGCCCGATAATCCTACGATAGGGGACGGGAAATAAACTATCTATGTTGGGAGACGTCCCTGGCCTAAAGAGCCCTAGCGTGACCTATATGGTTACTATGGAGCCTATCTCATATGTCGAGTTGTAGCACACTTTTGTTTTGAATCGAGAACCATGATATGTTTACATGTTTTACGACAAGTTATGAAATGCTAAGTCAAGAATAATGTTACGTTTCATCTCTTCTTATGACACTATGTTTTGAAATGTTGAAACGTTTCAAATGACGTCTACGTTACTTATGAGTTCTAAGCCTATGCTTTTAACGTTCAAAAGCTCATTTCCTTATGCATAAATGATTATCTATCCTTGTATGTTGGATATAATTGCTAGTCCATGATATTTTCTCCCTCTTGTATCATTGTTATTCACTAAGCATTAGCTTACGTTTTCTCAAATAACTTTCAGGTAGCTAATCCGGGAGGCCCTAGAGCGAGGCCATACATGGATTTTGAGCTACGGCCCATTGACCTATGTTTTGTATAATGTTTGAGGGCTGGATCCAATATTTGTAAGGTTATAATGCTATAACCTTGATGGACCTTGATTTGGTCCTTATGTATGTTATGTTTGGGATTAGGCACAGCTCTACATTGTATGACACGGATTATGTTTTCAAGTTATCAAAAGTTCTATTTTCTGCAATTATGCATCATTATAAATGATTATGCACAGATGATCAACCAGTTTATGTAATGCGGCCTTAGGTAGACTTGCTACTAGCCGACCATGTACCCTAAATCCATATAGGCCGGGTTATGAGGCGTGACAATGGCACATATTAGTTTCAAATATATATTCTGATTTACCTTCATATAATTTAGCCTGAGTTTGCATAACATGACAAGTACAAGACTTAGCATCAAAACAGGGTAATTATACTTGAAAGATATCATAAAGAAAGGTTTTGTCTTGAAAGCACATCAATTATGCAATTTTGTAGTAAAGAAGGCATTTATATAGAAAATACAACAAGGTTACTCCAATCACTCCATTACTCACCTCAAATTCCTCAACGCTTTGAATTTTTTCTTATGATAATCTTACATAATTAAAACATATAATGTTCAAATAACAACCCTTAGTTCCTATTAATAAGTCCTAAAATAGTGCAAAAGTATTTTAGAGTTAATAACTTTTGATATTCTAACAAAAGCGTGGGCTCCTAGGTCAAGTGTCAACTCATGAGAAAATATGTCAATACTTGAACAAAAGATGTCGACTCTTGGAATCAAGGTGTCGACTCTTTTTCACAAAATGCAAGTTTGGGCACTTAGGAATGTTAAGGTGTTGACTTCTGAAATGAAGGTGTCGACCTTTTTTTCCACAGAGAGCTTAAATCCAAGTTCTGGGTTCAGAGGAGTCGACTCCTAAAACACAGGGGTCGACCCCTGCACACAAAAAGCAGTTTGGGATAGAAACGGAGTGCTAATTTCAAACAATCATAACTCATTCATTTGAACTTAGATTTTGGTCCATAAACTATCATTAGAATGGTATTAAAGTCTATTTCATAATGGTTTTGGTCTTATAGCTAAATTTCAAGTATTGATTGACTTATGGCTAGAAAAATAGGGACTGCCCTAACATGTGTGTTCAATTCTAATCACAATCCTCATACACGGTGTTCTTATGGAGTCTCAGCCTTGATAATAATAAATTAATAGAGTCTAAAAGTCTCAAATTCTTTCTCAAGTCACAGCTAAATGTGAAAAAGGGTTGGATGGTCAATTTTTACAAGAACACTTCAAGAAATTGGTCTTCAAGACTATAAACTGAGTTTATTCAAAATGAATTCTATCTCATGATTTTATTCATCAATCTACAACATATTGGTAGTATAAAGGGGATTCTAACTAACTAATTGCAAGCATGAAAGCACAAGGTTAAACTTCATACCTAAATCCTAACTTCTCCCTCAATTTTTCCTGATTTTCTTTCTAGCCAAACACCAACTGTTGAAACTCTCCACTAAGTCACACACTCTCTCTCTCTTTGTCTCTCTCTCTCGGTAGAATGTTGAAGACTATACAATCAATACAAACTCTTGCTACATGCAAGACTAGATGCTTGAGTGAGACACATGCCTCGTTACAAAAGCTCTTAGGGTGTCTCTTTCCATGAGGTGACACCCCTTCATACTACCTAAGTGTAAGTCACCCATTCACTAATTAAGTGCAATCAAAACTAACTACTTAAGGTTAGCCTCATTAATCGATTCGGTAGCTAATCAAATTTACGTACAATTTGCATAATTAATTACAATTAATAATAATTAAACACATATATAATATATGATTAAACGCTAATATTATAATTAAGATTTAAGGTGTTAAAGGACGTCTCTTGGAACTTGGGATATATATAGCTTGTTTTACTTTGTTGAGTACATGTTTAAGTTTTTGATCATTTCTAGACAAACATTCCAACCATCTCTTTCACCTTCTCACATGTATGTTGAGTTATTTCAAAATTTTAAATTAGTTAATCACAATGAAATAAATTTTTTTTAGGTCAATAAAAGGATAATTTGATTGATGGATCTAAATAAATGCTAAAACCACAGATTCAATTAGAAATTGTCAAAGACTAGTGCAGGAATTCTTCAGTGTGAAAGTGAATCATGGATGCAAGTATACAACTCTTGAGGATTTGAACTTAATAAACTGTATGTATGTCACTTTTAACTTCTTCTTTTCTTTTCTTTTCTAATCTCACGAGGTTGTTAAGAATGCGTTTGCGAAACTAGTTTACAAATTAGATAATTAAAAACATTTAGGGGTAAAATGTAGAATAATTCAGAACTTCACAAAATTGACCTTCTTTCTAATTTGGTATCTTCGTATCTGAAATTGAAATGATTAACACCTAAATTCTAGTTGATGGTTGCACAAAATTTGAATGGAACTCAATTCACAAATTAAGAGAATTGGGATTAGTAATTTAAAATGAAATAATGTCTATGATGGGGCAAGCAAACGAGCCCTATTGTGCCACTATCAAACATCATAAACTTATCGGTTTGGGGATTGGAATATCCAGTTGGCAGTGGCAGTGAATCCACTTCAGTTCCGTTGGCTCGCGCGGTTAACGATCCATCCGATCCCAAAGAAAAAGACCACAGGCTCTGTCTTTAGTTCCAAGTGTGCCCCAGTCTCACACCCGCGAGAGAGAGAGAGAGAGAGAGAGGCAATTGTAATTGCTGTCTTCTGTTCTGTATATATACATACACATACACATATGTTCGTATTGTATATGAGATAGTTATGGATACATTGGTTGTTCAGAGAGGTGATGCTTGCATGTGGCTTCATCATCATCATCATCATCATCAGCATCAAAGTCCAAGGATTGGAGCAGTAGTGAAAAGAAAGGCCTGGAACAAGAAGAAGAAGTTGTTCTTGAGTAGTTCCAAGACCTATCATCCCTACTCATCATCCAATTTCCACATTCATGCACTTCAGGTATGAATAATATCTATTACTATCATCTTTTATTTTTTATTCTTAGTTTTGTTTCATTCGGCTTTTGGATTGAACTGATGCTCTGTGTCGTTACTCGTTTGGTTGCTGAGAAAATGTCGGAAAAGAAGCGGCATTTTTTTCCAAAATTTTGAGTTGTTTATTTATTGGTTCTTCCCCAACCAATTACGAATCTTGGAGAATACAAACGGCGAACTAATCAGCGGTGCCAGTAGTACGTTACCTGCTTTTTCCGTTGCTCAGTCCGATGCGAGTAATCATTTAGGCATAAATGAAAATATATGTGTATGTATTTATATATTGTTTGCTAGTGTGGTGATTGAAAATTGAAATTTCAAAGAACCGAAGATTTGAGTTTATCTTTTTAGTATAGAAGTAAGTCATGGAAACTCTGTTAAGTAAAACACTAATGCAACATCCTGAACTCATGGACTCCCGGTGGCTCAAACTGTGGCCCGTGTGAGTTGAAGTGAACTGTAGAAAGGTTTGATCCTGCTTGAATCTATGAAACTGAGGTTTGCATTTAATCATGTTTTTCCACTGTGGAAAGTATGTTTGGTAGGCAATTGGTGTCAGCAATCTAACAATATTATTTCTACTATACTTCTTTGTGATTTGGAAAATCTTCAAAAGCATCTTGTTTTCTGAGGCTGTAATCCAGTTTTAAGATCTCGATTCTAATTTCAGTTTTGTGTAATGGCTGAAAGATAAACAAAATCACAGGTTTTACTATTTCAGTGAAAATATTTGAAATTTTATATTAAAACATGCCCGAAATGGTTGATTTTCCAACTCCAACTGTTTAAATTAAACTGGGAACTTGGGTGCAATTTAAACATGTTGGAGTTACTCTGTGTTATTCACTTAAATTCACAATGATGAAGGATAGTTTATTTATTTTTTGGTAAGTACAATGATGGGGGAATAATTCAAAATAATATTCTTTTTGCATTATTACATTTTTTGCAGGTGGGTGCCGACAAACCCGCAGGTTCAACCAATTTAGAATTTGAAGATCTTCTTTGGCCTTCTCCCAGTGATGAAATCCCATTCTGGAAGAGGGATTTTCCTTCATGGGATGTGAACTCAGAACGTCCAGTTGACATAGAGAAGGATTCTAATCTTATGCACGTAGTTCATGTGACGGCTGAAATGGCACCAATAGCAAAAGTTGGTGGTCTGGGTGATGTTGTCACTGGACTTGCCCGAGCATGTTTATCGCGTGGTCATAAAGTGGATATAATGCTTCCTTTCTATGAGTGTATCCCAAAGCAGCAAATCAATGAGTTGGCATTGCTCACTACATATAATTCGTACCATGATGGAAATTGGGTCCCTACTAATGCATACCGTGGTTTAGTTTCAGGGATCCCGGTTACATTTATTGAACCATCCAATCACTTCTTTAAAGGGCAATATGTATATGGAGGCTCATACAATGAGCTGGAGGCATACCTGTTCTTTAGCCGTGCTTGCCTTGAGTGGATGCAGGTATGTGACTCTTAAAGCGGCAACTTCTTTAGCTTTGTTACATCTTGTCTATACTACTTATCATTTTAAAACTATGTTACCTGGAATGTGGATCCTTCTGGTACAAGGTACTGGAACAAGAGAATGGTACTCCACATGCTTTAAAACGTGGTATAATAGGCATAGACTTGTGTAGATTACAGTTTTCTTTTAATATTTTGACATCCAATAAACTATAGTTTCATTATTCTTCAAATTAATCATGTAAATACACAATCTTAGGAGCATTATGGCTCCTTTGTTTTTACATTTCATCTTGCCAAAAGTCTACTCTCTAGATTTTGGTAAAAGTTTTTGAGAAATACATAGGAAAAAAGTTTGGGATAGCTAAATTCACTGTTTGGAAACAATAGTGTACCATGTTTCGTAAGGGGTGTTCCAAATTGTAAATTGCTACGGTTTTAGTGTATTCTGGTGACATTGTTTTAAATACTTTGAATTTGACTTCGTCTTGGCAATCAGCGGCGTGATTTAAAATTGAGTCAACCTACTGATTATAAAGCAGAAGCAGGTTTATTCTCTTGTAGTTGAATAGAATGATGATATTATGTCTGAGTTTAATATGGAAGTACATTCCTTGTTTTTGGTTCTATTTTCCCCCAAATTTAAGCTATTAAAGTAAAAGACAGAGAGAGAAAAAAAAAAAAAAAACTAGTCCTGCATTTATCCCTGCAGCTTCATAGTAACAGGAAAGAACTATATTAAGCAATTTGAAGAACTTTAACCAAAAATGACTTGATACACTCCTGGTTTTCCCTGCAGCTATAGGCGAGCAGGAAAAAAATGATTAAGAGATGGTCCAACTGTAATGGTTTTCCGTTGTTCTTTTTCTGAGTCATTACTGGCCTTCCTTGTCAAATCTCCATTTCCAAACCATGTTTTTTCTGATTTTGGACAGACTTATTTTATTGCAGGTGACTGGAACACAACCTGATATCATCCACATCCATGAATGGCAGACAAGTGCTTTACCCTTGCTATACTGGGATATGTACCATCATCTCTCACTCCAGGTCTGACCTGTGGCTTCTTGCCACTCTTTAGTGTTTGCTGCTTTGAGATTTCTCAGAAATAACATTTATCAGAGAAAATTTCATGTTTTCTTGGAATTATAATCTTGACATGTTGGAATTTTAGAAACCAAGAATTGTACTGACAATCCACAACATGGAGCATTATGGGGAGTGCAGGTGTGCTACTGGTTTTGTACTTTTCTTTGAGTCACCATGTTTCTTTTATTCCATTTTATGCCACCTATGGTTAGCTAATATTGCCTGCTTTATCAGCTCAACTATATCATCAAACTTTTTAACTTTCCCGAGCTACAGAAACCATTATATTCTTTATCCCAGCCTAAATAAACCAGAAAATGATTGTAGCTCATTTCACTTGGTTTCCAAAAGTGTAGTGCTTTACATTTTCATGCTTCAGTCCTTTGGTAATGCCACTTTTTTGTTGCCTTAAAGAATTTTAGAGTGTATCGATGTAGATACTTGTTCCATGCACTGTATTGGATATTATAATATTTCTGACATCACAACTCCGAGAAAACTAGACATGGGACAGCAATTGTTTTCCAGAAACAGTAGTCTTCAATAGGAGAGAAGTTAACAATTGAATCAACATACATCCCATGCCATACATTTCAATTCAGTTTCATCAAAACTCCCAGTTCCATAGACTCATATCTAACTGCAATTGGGAATGGGACAACGTGTGGATTTTGGATTTATCTCCTTCAGATTCTTCTGATTCACGGAATTTTCCCTTTTCTTTTTTGTTCCAAATTGAACACTACTATAAAAAGACTAAGCCCACACTCCTATTTGTCTGCAGCTTAATGTTTACATTGGGCTGCTATTACTGCTCAGTAAGTCAATGCTTACAGGGTCTGATTATGGAGCAAAATGGTACCTTTTTTTCATTCTTTAATTCTCTAATATCACCTTCATTTTACAAAAGATTGTGGGGAGGTATGATATTGAAGTTTTTGAAACTTACAATGTTGAATTTTTATCAAAGAGAAAAAAAGCTTTGCAAATTGATTTTGTCAGTTACCTTGCAATGACGAAATTATTTTACCACTTTTACTTCTTCGTTATGTATGATATCTGTAGAGTCTTTTACTCTTTTCTTTTGTTATTTCTTTTATTACTTTATGAAGCTATGTTCTCTCCCCCCCCCCCCCCCCCCCCCCCCCCCCCCCAAAAAAAAAAAAAAAAAAAACACAACCCATCACATCTCTCTCTCTCCCCCTCCTGTGGTTTCATTGTCCTGTTTGATGATTTATATAAGTTGTATTTGGATCTTAATATCTTATAATTATTGATCTGATCACATAATTCACTATGAAGACCCCATGCTGTACTTATCTAAACTTTCAGTTCCAAAAACCTTGTTTGATAGTCACGTCAAAACACATAGCCATAGCACATAGAATTGAAACATGTATGCTTAAATATCAAAGGGACATTGATTACTGCATATACAAAAGAAAATAAATCAATAACTTGAAGTAACAAGTATTTTTACTCCAAAAAAGAAAAAATAATACTAGACTCATCCTCAAGCACAATATTCCTAGAAAACAAATGTGAAGTTTGGTTATGATTTTCCAAAGTTATGCTCAAAATGAGCTTTGTTGACGGGCCTGAAAGGATTGTCCTGCATGATGTTTCTGTTTCCTTATATCCTTCTAGCATAGAAATGCTATAATGTTCGTAGTGAACTCTTTGAAAAATTTTGGGGATGGAGGACAAAAGCTTTAAGCATATTGTACGTTGAGAGATGTACCCTGGTGTATGTTGGAGAATGTCTCTTGTGATTACATTGATTTCTTGCCATTGGGCTAGTGCAATTAATTTTTTTTAGTTCGTAGTAAAATCTTTAATTTCCAATTTTTATCCCTTTCTCTCTTGTATTCGAGTATGCATTACTTTGCTTTCGGAATGCCTTAAGAAAAATTAGAAAAATTGCAGCAACCTCACATTCACACAGATAAGCTAATTTCAGCTTTAGGGTAATAAGTTGTTTGTTTTGGTCTTTTTGGGAATGTGAGATAATTATGGTACTACTGGTCAGCAATTCTGTGAGGGGTTCTTATCACCATGTAACCCAATATTGGGGAGTCGAAGACATGGGCATATGTTGAAATGTCTCACTTGGTTTTAATCTGAAAGGAGTGCTCTATGACCCTCAACACTCTTTGTATCCATATTAATGACTTATAAGACCAGCTGGAATCAACCGTGCCCCTGCTTCCCCTTGAGCCTTGACTCAATTTAGCTAATAGATGCCACAGGCAACAAAAGCTTCATTCCCTAATTTCGAATTCCCTGGTGCATCTCTTTTAATAGCATTATTTTCAATAATTTTCAGAACAGCACCATATTGGCTGTGCTAATGTAACTTCTGACTTCACCTCTAATTTTAATTTTCAGAACAGCACCATAGTGACTATACTAGTAGCATAATGATTTCACTTCTAATTTTTTATGCCCTAGGCACTCTATAACTCAAGTGCTACTTATGCCTATTAGCGGACTTCTATAGTTTCTCAAAAAAATTCTTCAAATATTCTATCAAGTTTCCTAAGATCTCTATGTGGACATATCTTTGCTTTTCTTGGCAGCAAAGAGCAATTCAGGACATGTGGTCTTGATGGATCTATGTATGCAACTGTTGACAAGGTGAGCTATCTTGTTTTTATTTTAGTTCTAATTTTCGAAACCTGCTAGTCCTATCTAGTTATGCCAGATAAACTAAAGCAACCAAACCAGGAAATTTGTAGTATATGGTAATTTAAGCAGCATCAATGTGAGAAGATCTTTCTGCAATGGCTTTGTCATGTTTCTCATGGAAAGATGAGCATCCATGAAAGCGAACTTTTTAAATTAAAAGAAAATAATTTGCATTAAAAATACTCATTCAGCTAGAATTTGTTCTCATGTGCTAAAATCTTTGTAAACTAGACTCTTCTGAATCTCTGAATTGTCCGTCATCCTTGTGTTTTTTCATTTTTATTCCTTTTCAGTTGAATATCTGAAAATTTGACCTTCAACCTCTAAATTTTCTAGCTTTTTCTATTTCCCTCAACATGGCAGGCTATCGATGAGCGAACTATTGGCCATAATCCTGAGAGGTTGTGCTTATTGAAAGGAGGCATTGTATACAGTAATGCAGTAGTGTAAGTGGCCTTAGATTTTGTGACTTGTAGATCAAAGATTACCGCTGTATGCTTTCCATTAGGCTTAGATTTGCACATACTAGGAGTGCACATGGGTTATTCTGGTGCAGTCTGGTTGCAAATGCAGAACCGGATGACTTACACAAAAGTGAACCTAAAACTCTTGGTTTTATTTTAATATTTTCTCAGAAATTAGAAATAACGTACTAACATCTATAAGGCAGGGCCTGCTTTCTTGGTCTGCTATGTTGAAAATTAAAATTAGGACTTTGGTACCATGTCACACACATGAACACAAATACAAACGCACCCACCTGATATCTAACAGTAACATCAATAAATATATGGCTCTTCTTCCATTTTCCAGTACAGTCTCTCCAACATACCTTCGGGAGACGCTCTGTTCTGGATGGCTTGCAAGCACTTTGATAGGAAATCGTGATAAGTAAGTTGCTTCTGGTGTTTTAGCTTTGGATTCATGTTATTCTATTCAATTGCCGAGTTACAGTTTTATAATTGGCCCTTCCTTTATAATCTCTTCTTTCTGCATATATTTAGCTAATAACTGCTACTGATTATAGAATGCCTTGCTGAAACTGGTAGAATAGCTCTAACACCCATCTTAGAATAAAGCATAAAGTGAAGAAGAGAGAAGAAAACTCTCGGAGAGTTAATACAATCTCTGTATCAGAATGCATACTGAAGTAGTGAAGTAATTATTACAGTGAGAGAGTCTCTATATATAGGCTCAAGAGGAGTGCTGAACAAGGATTAGAAAAGGGGAAACTGAAATATAAGAAAACTAACTAATATATAAGCTCACAGAAACCTTTTCTGATTCTTGAACTTACTGCATTATGATAAAATTACTTGAAAGGTTTCATTTCATGGATAGGTTCAGGCACATGAAAGCCTTCTTGAGAACCACTTGTACAATTGCAATATAATAAAAGTTTCAAAGCATGTTAATAATCATTGTTTGTTCCAATCTTCGTACACTTGCACTTTACTTTGTTCATGGTTCTCTTCTTTTAACTGATTGGAGGTCTAGAGATGTGGCTCTTTCTGGCCTCGGCCTAACTCAATAGAGTTAAATTAGAAACAACTATCGATGGTGGGTTTGTTGTATTGATTCTTGGGCTATAATTCTTGGTGGTATGACTATAATGGTTTGTGTCAGTCTGCAAGACTTACAAAAAAGACTTTTATGCGCTCCTGAAGCATGCAAATGTATTCAGAGTGCATTTTATTATGCATGCAAAACACATTGATGGAAAATCTAACCGGCAAACCCAATGAAAACTGGTGGTGTCTGACTTCTTGGAAATTGTGCTGTCGTCTATTAGTAATGTTGCATTTGTGTAAGGATTTGAAAACCGCATAGCTAGGAGGTTGGCTCATTGTCTAATGCATTGTTAGTTCTTGGGATATTGGTTTGTTTCAGCTCTTTTTAAGGTGTGCTGGTTGTTGACTTAACAAATAAGCTGAATTTAGGTCAGAAAGCTTAAAGCTCTATTCTGAACTTAAAAGTTTCTTCAATAATTGAATTACTTATAATGTATTGACGTTTCGAGGTAATATTTTACATATCACTGGTTGAATTTGGAGGAGTTGACTTGTCCTATTTGACACTATCCTTGAGTCTAATGTAGAATTGTTTGAAGGTTCAAATTTTATTCCTTGAAGACCTTTTCTAAGTTGCATTCCAGTAAAGGCTGTCCTACAATTAATAAGCAGCACAAAGCTGAAGTGAGTTTTTATTATTTTATTCTATTTTTCCCGTTTGGGTGATATAATAGTTGGCCTACACACTGAACTTAAGTAGAAGAGTACGAAACATATTTAACCCCCCATTATATGATTCTTGGTATTTCTGGTGGTGTTTTGAACCTACATACCGGGGGCTATCCTATTATGATGCTCGTCGCTGTGTCAATAGAAACTGATGTTCCCATACTGTGGCACAAACAGATTTTTGACGACTCCATCAAACAATGGAGATATTCTTATTGAAATCATAGATCAGCTTTATTGTTACACAATTATGGGTCATGGCAGTTGGTCTCCCTGTGCTGTTTGAGCAATCTGACATGATGTCGAAATGTGAGCAGACTGTGGCATGTTTATTCATGAGAGATTTCTGCTACATGTACTTTTTTCTTTAAAATTTTCTGGGTCCAAACTCCAATGGCATTAATTGGCTACCGGGGAGGTGTGGGCTTAGCCCTCCGTAGTCAATAAACTCCCTGAGCTCAAATGGTGGGATGTGACTCAATGTCTTTGTTACATCAATCAAAAAACTTTGCCAATTAGGCTAGCTGGCACCCTCCATCTATGTTAAATTAAATTGTTTCTGTTCTTTCTATTGCTAGCTACGTATGCACACATGGTCTTGCATGACCTAGAGCATGAAAATTTGGGAGCAAATTAGACAATTGGAGAACTGCTCTTTGCATATCTTACTCTTCTTAGGCTATGAGGACCCATCTTCCTTGCTTCTTTTGTATGTGTCTTTGTGATTGTTCTCTGCAGGCCTAACAATGTCATATAATGAACTCTGGTAGGTATGGTGGTATTCTAAATGGAATAGATACCGCGATGTGGAACCCTGCCACGGACGTTTTCTTGCCCGCTAAATTCAATGGTAACACACTTAATTTCAGTCTACCCTAGAATGTTTATATATTTCCATGTGGCAAAATTAATTTGAGTTTAATCTATCTTTATCTCTCATTCTGCTTGTATTTACTTTAGGAATGAGAGGGAAATAGAATAACTAAAACTGCAGGAAATGCATACAGCAAATAAATTAGCATTTATTACTCTCCTGATCTCTTAGATTATATTGGAGAGACTGCAGAAGATGAGCGTGTACGCAGGAAATAGGTAGATGCTTTCTACATTTACTTCTAACTCACACGTACAATACCATGATAATTGTAACCTTATGGATCTTTGTTACTCATCTATTTTCCCGTCTAAATATCACTTATCAATTAAGGTTGATCACCCTCTTAATGTAATTCTTACTGTAATGTGGAGGCAGTTTACTTTGATCTCATTATGATTATCTGTCATGAATTTCTAGTTCTGAAAAGGTGTGCTATTGTTCAACTTGTCCTTTGCATAACTGTGATTTACTTTTTTCAGCTCAAAGGATTGAGGGGAAGAAGATGTGCAAAGTCTTTGTGCAAAGGGGTCTTGGATTGGCTTCAGAAAACATTAGAGCGGGTAATACTGGGTCTAGAATTACAGACAAGGTACCCTTGGTTGTCTGCATAACTCGATTGGTTGCTCAAAAGGGTCTTCATTTGATCACTCATGCAATTAAGCATGTTGAAGAACTTGTAAGGCTGCTGGCTCTTTGTTTTGTACACAATCTCTCCCTCTTATAAACATGCGTGGCACACTGTACTACAATTTTCTAAGAATTATAGCTCTTTATTGGATGATTATTGATATTAAAGTACTTAAAACAAAGAAATTTAGATAATGTGGCATCCAACTGACTAGAAACCTTAATAAAACTCCTTAAACTGCTATAGCATATGCCTTCGTTGAGAATAAACCAATCACAACTATTCTGTGTAGGTCCATGGACATTATGCGTAAGACTGTAAATCCTCACTTGATCTAGAAAGTCAAACATAGGCTCATAAGAACACTTCTATATTTTGCACAAATGTGTCGAGTGAAATTGAGTCAAGGAACACCATGTTTGGTAGTACATAACAAGGAAATCTGACAGCAAGCCAATATTTCTTACATGATATTAATTATTTTACTGCTGGTACGCTGCTTGTTGTGATGACTGGACATTATATTCTGTATATTCTAGAGTCTGTAATAGAGAAGCCATAGCAATTTGTTTATGGAGTTGGGACAGGTTTCACTCACTGTAGTCTAAACTTTCCCGCTGCTTACTTGTTGTAGATGATGATGGTTATCTCTCTTCATTTTGTGTGATTAAATTTCAATGGTCTGAAAAGGTTTTTGACTACAAATTTCATAAATGTAGCTGCTTGCTGTTCCCAGGAAGTCCTGGGGCTGAGTGACGCCATAGATTAGAGACCTGCTACCATACATCCGTGTGCATTGATGTTTCTCAATATATCATAATATATTATTCATGCTGTCCTATTTTTATTAGTACTTACTATGTTTAGATTTTTGTTTGTCATTGGCTCTAGACCTTGTGTAAAAGATTAGCTGATTTGCTGGCTTGAGTAGCTTTATTGGAGATTGGAGATTGATATTTTTATTCGACATTACCCTTGTTTTGTTAGTTTAACACACCCAATTAGGTGTCAGTCAAACCAGCTTTGCTTTAGTCATGATAATGAGAATTTTAACATTCCACAATTCTAGTTACACTCTTAAAATGCTTTTACTTATTTGTTTTTAATTAAAAAAACCTATAGTTATTTGAAGAACCCAATATTTTTGTACTCCATATGCATATGCACGTTGTTAAGGGTACCAAATAAGTGACCACCTAGTATGCAATCTGTTAATAATTTCAAGTTATGCTCGCTATGGTGTTTTAGGAAAATCCGTAGGTACTCTATGCTGTACGTACTCTGTGCAACAAGGACAAGGTCATGGCTATTTGTGTTCAACACATTCAGTTCTTTGGCACAGTAAACAAGGCATAGAACTGTCTTGGCCATGTAGTTGTTTTAGTCTTTTTGTTGAAATTTTATGTTTGATGATGTTACATTATTTGTCTAAGAAGCACAGAAAATTCCAAGAAGATGCAGTGTCCGTGTTGGACACCGTGTTGGTCACGACAATCGTCGGACAATCCCTGACACGTGTTAGACGCACATCCAAACATGTCCTATTATTTTATGAATTTTTATAGCATGCTTTGGACATTTGGGAGACCCGTGTGTCCATCACTTTGGAAAACCGTGTCCACCATTTAGACATACGTAAAACACGTAGCATGTTTGAAGAAAAAACTTGGGTTCCAGTTGCAAAATAAATCAATGAAATTTTAAACCTATTTTAATATTTAAACTATGGAGTACATGGTTTTTGGTGTTATCTTGTATTATTTTTCATTATCTTTGAGGAAAATATTTTTATATGTGGCATATATATTACAAAAATGTATATGTTTTTGCAGTGTCCCCGCCCTGTAATACTTGAAAATCGCCATGTCGTTGTGACAGACATGTGTCAGACATGTGTGCCCATGTCCGTGCTTCCTAGATTATTGTTAACTGCCTGACAGTTTATGCAGCCATGCTTTGAGTTGGTGTTTCAGTCAGTTCTCTTCAGCTCTAATTTTGGTGTTTTTTGCAGGGGGGACAAATGGTTGTGCTGGGAAAAGCTTCAGATGGCCGGGTCGAAAGAGAATTTGAGGCTCTTGCAAATGCGGTGATTATATACATTGCCTAGGATAATTTTTTCTTCTTTCTTGATAGTGATGCTAGATTGATGATGTTACTCTCACAGAGGAGAAAAGGGAAGAGTTTTTTTTTTTTTTGGTTGGGGGGGTGGGAGTTGTGTTGTTGGATAAACTATGGCCCTATTATTAGTCTACGGAGTTTGTACAACAACAACCCCCCTCTCTCCTTCCCCACCCCCCCCCAAAAAAAAAAAAAAAAAAAAACCAACAACACACGCCCATTTGTATCAGTAAATGATTTTGAATAATCTTAAATGAATAGTCACCATGCCTATAATTTTTATTTCTCTCTACAAAGGAAAAAAAAAGGTATTGAAGTGCATAACATGAAAGGATATGTTAATAGCTACATAGTAAATTAAACGCAAATGTATTTCTTGTAGGTTCCTCTCTCTTAAAATGATCCAGAAGCTTCAGTTGAGCTCAATTATTGCTTCACATTGTTATGCAATTTTCTTTTATTGTTTTCTGGATCTCCCAGGTCTCTCTTTCTAAAACATTTTAACTTCAGACCTCTTAGAGATTTTTCCAGATTTCTTCAGTTGTCGTTTTTAAATTCTTCATACTTTTGACCTTTCATGGATCCACTTGATTCTGATCCAGAGTCAATCTCTTGTATTCACTGTTGTTTACCTTTTCAAAAAGTTCAGTTATGTAATCAAAAGGGTAGTCTCCCGAGGATTGCATCCAGTTTTGGATTAGTGACTCAGCTCTCTCACATCTCAATGTTCAAATATGTATTAAATTCATCTTTTTATTTCGCTTTTGTGATAAGTAATGCCTTTAACTCAGTAACTCAATTTTTCTTTACTTCTTTTCTAAATTATTTGTACCCGCCTGAATTTCGAGACGTTCTTCGAACCATGTGATATGTAAACTAAAATATTGTAAAATGAACTTGGATAACTATGATAATGACAGCAATCTTGACAGACTATGTTCATGTTCTGTTTAGCTGTTTTTCATAATATATGCCCTTTTTTCTGCGTGCAAAACAAAATATGGTCTTGTTTGGGATCTGTGTTTTGGAGATTATTACTTCATGACTTTCTGGAATGGACTTCATCTGAGTTGCTCTTAATTTCCACTTAAAACTCTAAAAACTAATAACCTTTAATGAAGGCTACTTGTAAAATGAAAGATGGTCAATGATTTACCCAACATGCAACTCCTGTTGGAAACAGAATTGCTTAAATCATTTTTCCTGTCTTTTACTTCTTTTATGCAATTGGCATGATAACCTAATGACAAGTAAATTATTTTGCAATTTGCAGCATAACCAAGGACCCACTGTGCGGGTTCTTCTGATGTACAGGTAAATCATCTTGGATCACCAAAGAGCTATTTACCAAAATTTGTTACTTTACTGTTGAAAATCTTACTCCTTTTTTTTTTTCTTTCCTGTTTTATACTTTGGAACATTACGTGGGACATTCTTTTCAAGGATTAAGTGAACTTCTATATCCGGAAGAATATGTTGTGCACCATGCTGGTTACTGATTGAGTTTTCCCTGTGTTGTCTATGGTTTGATTTGGAATTCAATTTACAGTGAGGAGCTGTCACACATGCTTTATGCTGCAGCAGACATGGTGTTAGTTCCTTCCATATATGAGCCATGTGGACTTGCTCAGATGATTGCAATGCGTTATGGAGCGGTATATATTCTCTTGTAACCCCACTTCTCTTCTCTAAGTGATGACGATTTGACTTTACTGCACAATTATCACTGCATCTTTTAGTGGTCATGTTCTTGTAAATTTTTCACAAATAATCTTGACCTTCTTGGTTCAGAAATTAGAAAACGAAAATACAATCTTCTGGAGCTGCGAGTATATGACTGGTTGATCCTTGAGCCAAGTTATGTCATTGCTAGGAACATTAATTTTCCAATTATGCTTGCGTAGTACATGTTTGTCTGCATTTTGCCAAAGCCAGTACAGGTGCAGTTTAAATAGTGCTGACATGGCATCTAAAATGGAAGGGTGGATCAAAGGTTTCTATTTTATCATATGTCGAAAGATATGTTCTTCACATAATACTCAAAAAGACTAGCTGCAGCATTTATTTGTTTAGAGAATATTCACATTTACAACAGACTCAGACTACTGGTTAACAGAAATACTGATTATTTCAGGTCCCAATAGTTAGGAAGACTGGTGGTCTTGCTGATACAGTTTTTGATATGGATGATCAATCACATGCTGAGATGGCTAATGGGTAACTTAATTCTCTCGTCAGGAAATTTAGTTACTACTGAAACTAAACAAAACCTAATCCCTATTACTTAAGTTGGCTGCAACCATTTTAGTTTATCGACTCTATCTAAAACTTATTTCCAGAATAATTCATAAGTCACCATGTTGTTTCTCATATTTTCAGTTCAATTTTCTTTCAGGCATTTCCCATGTCAACCTGTTTTATATGTATATATCCATATATATTTTTTGCAAGGATTTCTTTGAAATTTGCCCCCCAAAAAATAATAAGTCTTGGCATCTAATAATTTGTGTATATTTGTGCTTATGTATGTGTCTGTATGAGAATATTAGTGTAACAAGTTGTCTATTCTACATCCACTCAAGTAGTTATGTGTTGACTATGGGTATGTGTTGAGGTTTTGGGTTTATCTAATTGCGAAGTCCAAGGATCCTGGAGCATTCAGCATGGACACTTCACTCAAGTTGATCTTTTTCTTATAAGGTAGGATGATGTTCTTATGTAACATAGAGCATTCGGCATGGACACTTCGCTCACTTTGAAGCAATCATGTTGCAAAGGTGATATACAAAGGCAGTTTCTTGACGGGTACACATTGAACTAGATATATCAGATGCATATCCTATACTCTTGGTTATCTGATTATCCGAAATGGATACTTAATGCATTTTGAGGAGTCCATGCGACATACCAATTTGTACACTAGGAGACTTTCGCAGAAAAGAATGGTATGAAGTATGTCAGTGTCCTGTTGTCTTCATTGTATATCTCAGTAAATGAGACATAGCATCACAAATTGACAGAAGTCCCTATACAAAAAGATTGAAAATAGAACATGGTAACATGGTTGAAGGGTGTAGTTATATGGTAAATGTGAATAGATGTGTTTGAACATATATGATAGACCAAATAAACATAAAAAAATAAATAAAAAAAGTCATAGCAAATGCACGAGGCGGTAGCCTACAGCAGGGTCTGGGAGAGGTAGGAGGTAGGCGATCTTAACCTCACCCTTTTTTTAATGGAGAGGCTGATTCTCGAGATTGAACCTGGACCACAGTACTGGGGGAGATAGCACTTGCCATCGTGCCAGGCCTCAGCCTCTAATAGATAAATTACAGATAAAAGCAAAAAAATAATCATATCCCCTTATCTACATTTGGGGAAAAATTGCAAGCTGTCTTGGTCCTCTTGGAATTATTCAACCGTTTTACAACTTACATGGAACTCTCTGTTGCTGTGCTTGTTGTATCCACAAAATCCAACTGGCATTGGCTTCATGGAACCTCATGAACACTTTAACTTGGAAGTCTTTTCAGAAGTTTGAGTAAACTCCTGCTGCATGAAGCTTGATGTAACGCATAGAAGTCTTTGAATCATGTGTAACTGCTGACAGTATCTAAAAGGGGTGGTTTAGAAATTTTGCTCTTACCACTGGCCAAAGCACAACAGTAGGTAGACAGATAAATAAGACAAATGCTACTTGATGGTCTAGTATGTGACTTAATCTTGGAGTACCCACATCGAGTCATGGTTTTGACTTTTCATTTTATAGCCAGCACTATTTGTCATTTAAATGAGCTTCATTCTGGCAACATTATTAGATATGGTTCAACTTGAGAAAACTGACATTTGCTTGCCAAATTCTGCTCCTCTTACAAGAATTGTATCGAACTTCTAGAATGACTTCTGGTCTTTCAAACTTACCCAAAAAGTATGAGGCATATGGGCATTAAAGAATTAGACAGCTCAGAGTCAGTATGTGAAACCAGAGTGGTGTTAGTCTAGTGATTAAATTTAAGAACTGTAATTGTCCGCATTGTTTGACAAATAGAGATGATTTAATGCTTTGTTAAACCTAATATTTTGTTTTGTAGGCACAATGTTTTCAGCTGATGCAATATATGTCTTCATTCTTTCTTGAAGGTTCGTCTTTGAAGGAATTGATGAAGGATCCTTGAATTGGGCTCTAGATCGTGCATTTGCACACTATCGACAGAGTAAGTAACAGCAGAGTTTTCACACCTTGTATTTCTTAGCATCTTGAGTACAAAATGTTCCTCTTTTTGTTGTTTGTTTGTCTCTCTTTTTTTTTGGTTCTTTTATTATTTCCGCATGCCCTCTTTCTTTTACTCTTTCTCCCCATTCAATCTATGGAGCTCAGATGTGAAGGCTACACAAAAACCCACCAGTGACTGCCAAATGAGGAGGTTGAAGAGGCTGTTGTGACTTGGTCCAGCAGTCTTCTAGTGGGATGATGCTACTACAAAAATCACTTAGGCCAGTAGTGTAGTTTGGAGGTTCTCTATAAGGGTAATGCTATACCAACAGAAAAATTCATATCTAATTTTTCACCAGAATGATGTGGTTGGATTAAAGTCATTCACTTTAAAACAAAACACTCATCAAAATAGCTCTTAATTACAAAAATACCATTACCACATCATTCTGGTGGATTTTCTGTATAAGTTTTTTGGAAGAATAGTATTTTCCTTTCTTCTATATCAACCAGAACCACTATGGTTATACCCTGTTCGAGGTTCCTGAAATTTCAATAAGTTACAAGGTTTTGCTATAGTACCATTATTGGCATCCTTCTACTAAATTCATATTGTTGGATGGGTTTCTTTCTTCTTGAAATGCTTTGTTATTCTATTGTGGGTGAAATGTTCTAATGATTTCACATGGCAGCAAGCATTAGTTTATAATCACTGAGATAGCTTTTCTTTCAGTTCTCATTTATTTTGTCGATTTATTTTGTTCTTTTTTTTTTAATACAGAACCAAATGAATGGCGTGACGTCGTACGGAAGATCATGGAAATTGACAATAGTTGGAATAACACGGCTGGAAAGTATGTTGACGTCTACAACTCTGTCAGAGTGAGATGGTAATGAATACTGTTACCAGTGTCAACTTAAGTGACGTAAAGAACATTCTGCTTATGGGATTCCCAGTGGAAGGATCCTACGCGAGATTAAATGTGATTTTGTTTTGTATTGAATAATCAACTAGCATCAAACGGCTGAATGATCAATATGGTCATCCGAGAATATTTCTTGGTGGTTGTTTTTTCCTTCAGCCCGAGGGCTATATCCGTGTTGTAGGATTATGCTAGCATAATCAAATCTTAGTCATTTTTTAAAAGAAACCAGGAGCTTATAAACACAAACCTCTAATAACTAATGCATGTCCTGAAGCAAAGGCCGACATTATTGCTTGGTTTGTGTTGAAGGATTATTGTTGTTATTATTATTATTATTATTATTATTATTATTATTATTTCACTCCTAGACACAAGCAAATGAGATTTCTTGTGTGCTTTATTAATGCAGATCCCACTGCAACACTACCTTACATCTACGAGAGAAAAAATGAGTGTGATAAAAAAGATTATCCGTATATAGCATTAGACTTCTTGTTAGAAAGTAAAAAAGTAGTGCAGAAAATAGAAGGCAGAAGTTGGATTGACAGTGCAGGATTCAAAGATCAATGCCAATCCTATATGGCCCTTCCAGATGGGGAATTAAACATTAAGACTCCCAAAATCATCCTTAATTTGCTTCCCTTGGAAGTCAAGGCATGACATAACATGCTCCTCTCCCTTCAACTTAAGATAACCAAACACCAAAACAAAGGTTAAGAATCAAGATCATGTCCTAACCAGTTGTGAATTTCTGCTTTCCCAAAGGTACATTACTTGTTACCTTGTGAGTTTTTCTCATACCAAAAGGTTTTTGCACAAGCAGGGATATAAAAAAAAAGCCGATGATTAATTCTTATTTAAGCTAAGCTTAAAAAAAAAAAAGAGAAAGAAAAGTGTTCCATCAAATTGCCACCCATATGGGGTAATCCACAAAATACTCCTCTCTAAAACAAATGCCCTGCAACTGTGAACAAAATAAATAAATAAATAAGGCTAAAGTACAACCGGTCCAGTTCAACATCAAGCACATATAACTTCTCACATGACGAACATCACTTCAACTGCCTCGTACTGCTTGATGCCACCAGCCACTGAAGAAAACAATTAAAAGATAAACCAAAGGGGAAAGTGTCAGCTTCCTGCACAATTTGCCTGACCAAGATGCCTGAATTACCACCCACCAGCTCTGAACAAGACAAATAAAAAAGACACAAGAAAGAGAAAGAAAAAACATTTCAGAGAGAGAGAGAGAGAGAGAGAGAGAGAGAGAGAGAGAGATTTTCTTAGTTTACAGCTACTATTGGAGATGCCCGAACTAGACCACGTCAAACCATTGCTGTCAGCCATGTTCAAGTACAACGAGCAACCTCTGAAGCCCGAAATATCAACCACTTATCTCCTTCCTACTTTGTTAATGCCTAAAAGTTTGTCACCTGTTGGAAAAAGCACAACTCCAGTCCCCACTATTCTTATTCGGTTCTTGGCACTTCTTTACCATCTTCCAACTGGAGGGCTTCAGCAAAGTTGTCAGAAAGTCGATTAATCGAGGCATCAGCAACTGAAGGATTCTTTGTTGAGTTGGCTCGCTGTCTTAACTTTCTTTCCTGCACAGCTTTCTCCCGTTCATCATAAAAACTAAAATCATCCAAGATGGACGACTCTGCATCATGATCCTTAAAAATTTTGAGCATCTCAATACCCTGTTCTAGTTTTACCTGAAAAAAGATTCAGATTGAAGCACAAAAGTCAAGTAGGTGAACTCTAGTCTCTCACAGAGGAAAACAAAATAGTCAAAAGATTTAAGAAGAATTTTGATGAACAAACTCAAAAGCATTAAGTCACAATTTACCAGACCTATGACAAAAGAAAAATGATCCTTGATGGAGTGATAAGACATGGCTTTTCCCACACATTAAGGCAATAGAGAACTCCACGCATGGGGGGAGGGGTTGGTGGAGTATGGGGCGAAAAGATTCAACAGATTATGACAGCATGGAGGGTCACTTCATAGTTTCTTTTATTATCAAGTTCATCATTATGATCCACTTACAGGTGATAAAATAAGTTCAAGGGAACCCAAAAAAATAAAATAAAATAAAATTTGACATGCAACAATAATGAAGAAACAAGATGATGGCTGATGCTTGAGCAAAAAAGATTTAGGCCCAAAATGGAAGGAATGGTGACTTAGGGAGCACAATTAAACTACATTCAGGGATCTGAATGTTCATTAACATAATATTATGAAAAAATATCACACACATATTACAATGCGGGGGAGAGTAGCACTAGCCGTCATGACCTGAACACTAGGGTGGATAGCACGTACCATTACACCAGGTCACGACCTTGTAAAGTAAGAAAACAAACAACGGAAAAGAAAACGCAAAAAAAAAAAAAAAAAAAAAAAAAAAGTTGAGAAAAAAGAAGAGAAATCTCTGATGTCATTTCCAGAACAAATTTCTGATGCTGTACTTACCTCTTGAGAGTCTCGACTATGAGTAACTGGCTTGTTATCATTAGTCTCAACAAGTATGTGGCGGAACTGACTATTTGGGACATCTTTGATTATAAGCCACTGGACAGGGAACTGTCCGCTCCACCGATCCTGCTGCCAGTAGTCTGCATCATTTTCAAAATCTACAGGCCCAACCATCTCAGCCACCCCACAGAACTGTCCACTTGCATTGACCTACAAGTAGTTATATAGAACATATTCAAAGAGGACTAGTAAAGTGGAAAGTTTGACATTACAAAAGCAGCTATAGGACTAGTAACCTGAAAAGTTTGACACTACAAAAGTACCTATACACAATCATATGTATGCAGCGCGCATCATGAATTAACGAAAGAAAATCACATAAAAAATACAAAGACTACAAGTACATTTGGTTTCCAAAGTTATCTTGCTGGTGAACATAAATTCCATTTCTGTTGAGCTTTGCAAAGTGGACAAGTGATCAAGGAAACTGTCCCTGAATTATCAACATGACTGACCAAAGACTCCATAAAACCCTTACCTTCATATTTTATGACCATTTTTTCATCAAGAAGCAACATTCACATGACTGACTGATGCATTTCTCATTCTTAGGGCAATGCTCAAATCCACTATAGAAACCTAAGAAGCATGGACACGGACAAGAGTACGGATACATACATGGGACATGGCATTTTTTAAAAAAAAATGAGGACATGAACATAGCAACGATATGGAAAAGAAAAATTTTCACATATTATTATTTGGTATGTAAAGGAATATGACATCCACAATCACTTAAAACAAGATGTGAAAACTAGACAAGTTCACTATTATAATACAACAACTAACAAGTTAAGGATTTGAAGAATTGAATGTGAGTGTTTCATGTTTGGTGTTTTGCAGTTTTGAAATTTATAAATTTGCATCCATCTAATACTTTTAATAATAATATTTTAACCCCTTTGGGTCCCAAAACGTGTCTTAAGTAAAAGGACACGTGTGTCTCTGTTGTGTCCACTAAAAAAACATTAATAAAAATATTAGACATGCCAATTTGCGTGTCCAACACGTGCCCTGGTGTGTCCGATGTGTGTCCGACACGCATACGACACCTAAACAGAGTGTCCATGCTTCCTAGATAGAAAATAACCACCACCCAATTTTAAGAACATCCATATGGATGCCACAAGTGGCATTGAGTATTTATATATTTAGGTGCCAATTAATGCCAAGGTCCAGGGTACAATGTTTTTTTTTTGTGGGTACATTGGAGGGCCAAGCCCTGGGGGACGGCAGGGTACAAGTTAATGACAAGCACTCGGGCTGCCTTTGTATTGTGCATAAAAAAATCTTTATCCTTACATGCCTATTTATGTACAAACAATCAGCTTGCTTGTAGCTTGGGGCCCAGAATGGCTCCAAAATGAACGTCAACAAGTAATTTCAGGAATTGCTTCCACATCAGAAAGCCACAAACTCAAGACACAAGAAGTTCGATTTTTGAGATAAAGGGTTTGTGCAAGAAGCTGTAGTGGCAAAAAGCTACTGCTTCATAAGCATCAGAGAGAAGGTTACTTCCAAACAATATGGGTACTAATATCTTCTATCCATATACTTCTGAAAGACTCAAATAAATATATCATATAGGAGATCATAATGCAATATGTCAAGTCATACTGGATCAGCTGAACAAAAATGCTACCATAAGAAATTAATTAGGATCCTCAACGAATCAGACATGTAACTATTTGATAAACCAATAATCCTTCAATTTCCAAAGTATCATGGTCATAACCATATTTAATAACATCCCTATGCGACCAATGTCCACTGTTATTCATTGTAGTTCATCTTGGAATTATTTCAATCTGGCCCAATTCATTGGGGTTCGTCCTAACAT
This sequence comes from Euryodendron excelsum, assembly GCA_033060915.1. Taxonomy (NCBI): domain Eukaryota; kingdom Viridiplantae; phylum Streptophyta; class Magnoliopsida; order Ericales; family Pentaphylacaceae; genus Euryodendron; species Euryodendron excelsum. The sequence goes on along the minus strand of CM065393.1, from coordinate 1,327,474 downwards.
CCATGAGTAGATAAATAATTTTTCTTTTCAGAGATTCAGAGTTCAAGAAATGTACCGAAAACAAAAGAAAGACTGGACATTGGCCTTTCATCTCTCTTGCTTCATGATAAGCAGCATCCAATTTTCTGTTTCCAAGTGGTGTGCTAGCCCAAATGCTGTATTTTATACTTTTGTGAACATTATCTTCACTGAAAGACTTTATGATGAAGAACTTAGCATTCTTGTAGTCCGTGACAAAATCAGGCTGGTTATAGAGATCAAGATGCATCCCAGAAACAGCTGCACCATTTTTGGTAGTACCACATAATAAGCTCTCTTCAGTACTGCTCTTGCTCTTTGGTTTTGAGGCCCTTGGCCCTCGATTACGATCACTGGTGATACCATGTGAATCAGTCGAAATAGAGATCGAGTCACGGTCCCTTTCTCGTCTTCCACTTTTGTCAGGAATGAATCGGCCCCGGTTATTTGCTCCCCAGTAAGAAGTGGATGCAGTACTATAATTTGAGCTCTGATATGACATGCCATGCGGGTAGTTTCTAGAATAGGAACTTCCCACCAATCCAAATCCATGGGATGGTTTCTGCTGTTGAGAAATCTGAAAGCAAAATGATAAGTTAACATCAATAATGCAAAGGATTGTTGTGTATATGTGTTCAAGAATGAACACTCATCTGCCAAATTAGTAATAAAATTAATAATGCCAGATGTGAGTGAACATGTTTACCAAAATCAAAACTGATATGGCGATTAGGGGCATAACAAAAATCCCTCAAGGATATTCAAGTTTATTACCATGTAGTAATAAAATAAAAACCCATAACTTCATAGCTCTCTTACTGCAGTTACAGCTTAGCCCCTTCAAATTAGTTAACTCAAAGGCCAATAACACAATTTTATAGGGACTCCATTCTGCTGAGCAAGTATTTTTTTTTGTAAGTTACAGAGCGAGTACTTTTTACAGAGCTAGATTACAACCAACAACGATTACGATTAGAATAACAATAGTAACAAACATAATAATAGTAGCAACAGGTTTTATTGTCATTACTGTTGTCTAGGATGTATTTCAGTAACTGTACTTTATCATGAAGGCAAGTTTGGATTTAAGAAACAAAAATAACAACAAAAAAACAAACCTGTCCAAGATTGTGCTCATATGGCCCAAGTATACCAATTGGTTGGTGATAAACTGCTGGTGATGTCAGCGGAGACATATAACTTCCTGACTCTGAGTTTGATCGAGTTGACAATGGTTCTCCAGAAAGGCCCCCTCCACTGAAAGATCCAAAATGTACAAAGTAACCTGATCCTGACCCAAAAAGAACATTGTCACTGATACCCTCTTGGCCACTGCTTCCTGCTGTGACAAGTTCAGTTTGTGGAATTGGAAGAGACGAAGACACATGCGGCAAACCAGGAGAAACTGGCTGTGGGAAATAAGATGGAGACACTGGGATTTGATGCGGGGAGTACAGCTGGCCATCTACCATTATAGGGGACAGAGGACTAGCCATAGGGGAAAATTGTCCATAAGCCATTTGAGCATCAAGGCCATAGCCGGAATGAAAGAGAAGTGATGGATTATCATTGTACATAGCCTAAGTAAGGTCAATAATGAAAAGAAACATCTGGTGAGTTCCATTAGACACTAAAGGAATATGCAAAGGAAAAGGGATTAAATCCTCACAGGTGGTATAACTTGCAGACCATTAGCATTGACATAGCGAGAATAGTCATCCCAATTACCAGTGTTGTTTTCAAAGCCTGAAGCCAATGCCAAAGATGAGATAACAAGGTAATCAATGTCCTGTATATTTACAGGAAGAAGCAGCAGAACCTACAAAAAACTCTGTAATGATTGCTGCATTATCTCACAAACCAAGCCAGGAGAGTCTAGATTATGTATTTCAATTTCAAGATACTCTGTTAAAAGAGATCACGGAACTTCCATGAAACTCCGGGAGAGTTTCTTTTTCTTTTGAATTCCATAATAATTTCAACAGAATTGTCAAACCTTGGTTGATGTCCATAATTTCAATTTGAAAATATCTGTTATGGCTATTATGGTTCAACATCAAAAGAGAACCATGAGACTACAGTTTCTTTTTCTTTTGTATTCCATAAATACAGAATAATTTAGGAGAAAATTGCAACCTTGTTTTACCTCACTGCTACATGGGCCCTTCTATTCCCCCCTAGTATACTTGTGTCCACTGATATGACAAAAGTAAGGGTATGGGATGTGTTCAACCCTAAACCCATCTTAGACACTTGGATACTCTAATGTTTGACAATGTAACAGCCTGTTTGGAACTTGGGGAAGAGAAGAGAAAGGAAGGGAAAACCACTATTTGCTTTCCTTTTCCTATTTCATCCTACCTACGAGGGGAAGGGAAGGGAAAAGGAGGGAAAGGGGAGGGAAAATAGAGGGAAAATTTTAAATCAATCTCTCTCTTTCTCTCTCTTCTTTTCCTCCACTTTCCTTCCATTTTCTTTGCAAAACCAAACAGGGAAGGGAAACTATCTTTCGCTCATTTTCTCTTTCCTTCCCGTTCCCTTCCTTTCCCTTCCCTCCCCCAAGTTCCAAACAGGCTGTAAGGGTATGGGATGTGTTCAACCCCTAAACCCATCTTAGACACTTGGATACTCTAATGTTTGACAATGTTTGAAAGAGTTCACATCTGATAGTAAGGAAAAATTTCTAGCCTCTCGCATAGATAGGAGATAGAAATCCTCTATTTAATTTCAAGTACAGTCTTAAAAAATAACAAGATCCTATGTCATAATAATATAAAATATACAATATATTTAATGTTCACAACGTGTCTATGTACTCATACCCAACTTTTAGATATATATACCTATACCCTAAGATTAAGGGTTTAGGGAGGTCCGACATCTGAAAACACTCCCACATCCGATACTCATACTTGAGTCCATGTAACGTATGTTGACATCTAAACATGTCTCAAATCAAAATCAAATGTCAGCTTTTGCAATTTTTGTCAGAATGCATGTCGTGGCTTTTTTTCCACCATCAAAAGAGATAGATACCTAAAAACTCTCAGCTCCTGAATTGGTACTACTAGAATATGACAAGGACTAACCTCCATAAAAATAAGTCTGTTCCTGGGGGTAGACACTGGCAAAATTTCCACTCGTATAAAAAGATTCTAGCTGGTCAGCAACATCCCTTGAAGGCCCTGTGACGGCTGCATCCGGAGGATGATTTGAAGAAACAATCCTTTCATCTTTGGGCGAAAGTGGCTGATAGTAGATTACAGATGAAATACTAATGGAACACATTACCTAAGCAAGCAAAATGGTCGGGGGAAAAACACAATATAACATAAGACTGTCAAATAGGTACCTGCTCAGTCAAGTTGGGCTCAACAGGTCTCCCACCTGTATCCAACGTCAAATTATCAGTTAGTTGGTACTATAGAAGTAAATGCAAGCAATGCAATTAGCCAATGAAGCTACATATTAACGATAAGGGAAGCAGGATGCCACACACTTACAGGTCCCACCTAAAGGCCCTGCAATGACCACAGGGACATGCACAAGCATGATTGATACAGAAATACGGGATAAATTTTGTATTGTGGGTGGGTTTAGCAAGAATTCTAGGCATAAACCCATAACCAGATCACTGATGTTATCTGGAATCAGGGAAGTCGTGAATCACATAATTTCTTTACTAGGGTAAAATAATGTCACCATGTGAAAAAGAAAAATATTATGTGGTAGTTTTTATATCACGCAATAGTGGGGCTTTGATTAGGGGATAAGTTTTTCCCCTGAATTAAGTATCCCATGCAATCAGATTATCAGAATGTTTAAACAAGGAGATAAGTTCAAACCTGATGGGGCAAGAAATGGGAATGAAGAAAATCCAAATATGACAGTTTCTTGTCACAAGTCCCTGGATTTAGTGTTTCCTAGACTTGACCAGAAGTGGAAGCCAAAGAATATTGGAAGGATGAGACAGAACAAATCCTGCCTATAAAGTCAAACTGAATGACTCCACCAAATCAACAAACTAGTGCACGTTCATAACAATTTTTTTTAATTTGAACTGATTTGTATACTAGTGGAGTGAGAGAAATAGGTCGTCTTTTGGAGGAGTGGAGAGTTCTACATGTAGCTTGAAAGCAGTGCTTATTTCTTTAATTTTGGTTGGAGGAGGTTGTCCTTTCTCTTTATCTTCTTTTGTAGATTTTGTGTGGGGATTTGTACATCCTGTAGATATACAGGGGAGGATCTTGGGTGTAAAGGCCATCTGTATAGATTGTCGAGCAGGGTTTTTCTACCATTTTTTAGTGCCTTTTAATACAGTTTACTTCACTCATCAAGAAAAAAGATTTGAACTGACACCAATCCACCGTCATAGCTGTTGTAGCACAGTGGAACCACTATAACATAAAGAAATAAATAACAAGGACTAAGACTTCAAATCCAAGTTGGAGAAACCTGAACCTACGATAATTGTAATCAGGTAAAAAATCTGAATTCTGACTTTAAATTGAAAAAACAAAAACTTAAACCTCTATCCTATTGTGGTTTGGATCAGTCTCCATACTCTCAACTGCTAAACTAGCAGCTGCTAAAATAAGTACATGAACTGGCCTTCAGAGAGAGCATTCAAACAGTCATGTCAAACAGCATATCTCACCATTCCCAGTATCATTTAACTCGCATAACAAAGAAAATATAGAGAAACAATGGAAACACTTCATGTTAATTAAAGTTTCTATGCTCATGAAATCAAATTTCTCATGCAACCGATTATACATTTAGGAGTACTTAAAAGATGCAACCTGTGGGAGGAGAATAGTATGTATTGGGAAAAAGTTTGTAAGAATTTATGCTGTGGCCCTGCAGTTGTTTTTTCTACAGCATTAGGTGTACTGGCTTAGGAAGAACAAAAGAGGACGAGTTACACCAGCATTTGTTCTCTTGCTTCCCACATGTTTTACCTTTACAGTCAATATGTAAACCAACAAGGCACTAACTACTATGATAAGATACATCAACTGATTCTTATTAATAACCTAACCAATATCTGCAAGGCACCAACCATTACAGCACAGTCCAGCACTGGACAGTGAACACTCAAGGGGGAAAAATTATAAGTTCTTTTTGTCAATAAGAGGTATTCATTGGAACATCTAGGTAATTGTACACACAAGTCCAAAACAAGGGAAGGAAGAAAAAAAGTCAAATGTCCAGTGTATGGTATTTGTAGTTGATGGTTGAAGAATTTCGCAGAATTGAGTTATTTATTTGCAAAGCCAATTTCGGCAATCTAATTCCTCCAATAGCTATTTAGACAGTCTGATAGTGCTTAAGGCAATCACTAATAGCAGCATCCCAAATTCAAGACAAGATGGAACCAAAGTAATCACTTTGTTCCAACTAATTATCAATATTCGGCATGATTTCTTGCAACTTTTGGAGAAAAAACCCAGCAAGTCCATATGAAAAGGTAAAGAAGTGGGAATATTAACAAGTATAGTACTTTTTGACTTCATGTTGAGAATTTGATCTCAAAAAATTTTATTTGTGCTAAATCAATTTTTGTATATTCTTTTTCTTTCAATTAACAAGACCCTATAACTGATTTCCTTTTCCTACTACAGAAGTTAACTATTCTACATGCTACATGGAATTAGGTGCGGGCATTGTGTGTGTGTGCGTGTGCGCGTGCACGCGTGTGAGCTTCTAGGCATCAAACCTCCTTAAACCCCAAACCTTAGGATACAGAATAGATTTCCAAAAAGTTATGTACATGTATGCGGACAGGTCCTATGCATTTAAATACATTGTAGTTCATATGTTATATAATTTAGGATGATGTTATTTGGGGATATATTTACAATTGAAGAGATTTGATCAAAAAAGGAAGAAGCATTCTTTATCATCCTATACAAGCTTCCATCATTTGATATAGGGGATCCAAGTGTCAGATTTGGACATGGGGGTTGAACACACATCCCATACCGGTAGGCCGTAACTCACCCTATTTTTTAACAAAAGTACCAGGGGGAACAAAAGAGTCCATCTAATATCCACTATTCCTATCCTCCATAAAATTTGACAGGTGATGAAGGGACCGATAATTGCCTCTGTAATGCAATAAAATAGCAAGACCAAAAGTCTGCCTGCCATTCATTTGACCAATAGGCTCTTCAACCTCTAAAGGAGCAACAATTCCTTTCCCCCTAAACACACCGCATAAAGCAAAGATGAGCCACAGTCCACACTTTCACCTATTTCTGATTTTACACCCCCACCAAGATAGGAAAACTGCAACAGATTAAGGAGACACACATGAAATTCTGAGCATTGCCAACAAAAAGGATCACATCCCCCTTGTCACCCAAAAATGAAAGAGGTGGTGGTCCACCAACCCATTTTCTCTCAACACAAATAGCTTCACTAGGAAAAAATCATCAACGCATTTGGTCTCTACACCAACTCATTTTCTCAATACACAAATAGCACTACTACAAAAAAATCATCTCCTCTTAATCAATTAATTATATAGGAAGTTTCTCATCAGACACCTTCCACACAACAAGCACCAACTTCAAGAAGGGCTTTCGTATGCATAACCCTTTCCAAATAAATCAGCCTCTCAAATCCTGCCAAGTCTCTATAACAGGGTTGCACCTCAAATCTTCCAATTATAGAGTCACCTCTAACAGATTGTGTGTGGTTCTGGTTGTTGTTTTTGGGTTTTTTTTTTGGAAAGGGGGGCGGGCGCTTGTGCATTGGGTATGATTTTCTTAATTGATTAAAAGAAATTTGTACACCAACCTTACAATCTCCACTAAATGTTATCAGTTGAGAAGGCCGACCTAGACTATAGAACACGGAGTTCTAGAATATGATGTTCATCCATTACCTTGTCATGCTGATCAAAGGGAAAATATATCTTAAACTATTGGTAGGGCTTAGGTGTTATAAGGCCATAAGAAGGATGCAGTTCAAATTAATAGACAATTATATTTTAAAATACCTGATGGAACAACTTGAGATCAATGGACTTTGACCTTATTGATCCCCAATCCAAGGAGTTCTCACAACAAGAGAAATCTTAACGTGAGATGGTCATGGATTTGACAGTTGGTTGAATAGAAAGCTACAGGCTTGGAGTGGATATGTCCTACAAGAGCTTAGGGCTGTTAGGGAGGACTAAATGCGAACCAATGATATATAAGTCTATTGATTTCCAGCAACTCTAGACCATTGGAGTTTGTCTGTATGAGATCTGAGGCTTGATAACAGTTTCGTTTAAGTAGATATCTACGAAATTTACTAAACTCTATACAGCCCCAAAAATAGTAAGAAAAAAATGAACAGAAGGCACAGAAATTCCCGATTAAATAAACCCCAATAGGATTATAAAACAGGAATTGCACATCATTACTTAAGTTGGTGCCGGATACAAGAACACTGATTAACGTATTTCAGCTTTGATACATGAATGCTCAAAACGAATGGAAAAATCTACATTACGCTCCCCTTAGAACCAAACCCAAAACGAGCTTTTACAATCCCACAGAAAAACTTGAAGGTATACATACGTCACACAATTTAAACATAAATACATATATATACATATATATATATATATATATATATATGCATGTATGTATATGTAAAAGAAAAGGAGTTGGGGTTGATGTGTATCGGGTGTGCGTACCAGGGGACGAGGCCGAGGGTGATGTTGCCGTGGAGGTGATTCGATCCCGTTGCCCCAGTCGACTCGCTTCGTCCATGAATTAATCAATGAAGAAACTCCAAAAATCCAATCTGAATCTGAATCTATAACTTATTCGACGAAACCACAGAAAATTTGAAGAAAAAAGAACTCAAAATTCTATGGTTATCAAGGGTTTTAGCGTCCGATGTGTTTTGATTCCCATCTATCAGTGCATATACATATATAAATATGTATGTGAATTAATTGAATTGAGACAAACAGAGAGGGTTTTAGGTCATGTGCATGTACGTAGGTATCTATATATTGTTACATATATATAATATAGAGAGGAGGAGGAGAAGGAGGTAAGAACTAAGAAGGAAACCTTTGGTCATTACTACACATATATTTCTTTTTCACCATGGAAGCGGTTTCATTTCCTTTTAAATTCAGATTTCCATTAATATATTTACATACACATCGACCTTAAATATATGTATAGGCTATAGCTATATAAGCATGTCATCTTCGGCCTTGGGCTTTTGGATTTTTAGATCAGAAGAGTCTTATTGATCTTCTCGTTTCACAACGCGCCGTGATAATTAAAAAGTACGGCAAATTACGACCACCTCCCTTAAGGTTTGAGACTATTACAATCTACTCTTGAGATTCTAAAAATTATATCTTCCTCTCTTGAAATTTGAAGTGAGTTATTTTTTTATTTAAATATTAAATTTTTTAACAGAATATATATAATGTCAGCAAAAAAAAATAGATTCATTACTTAAATTATCTTTAATGTACATGAAATGATAAATATTTTTTTTTTTTGCTTATAACATGACAAATAGATCCTACATCTATAAAAAAAAATCAACACACGTGAGAAAAAAAAATTTAACATTTGGAAAAAAAACAAAAATTTTAAAAATTAACATACAAATTAATTTTAGAAGCAAAAGAAAAATTCTATTTATGTCATTTCATGCACATTAGGGACAATTTAAGTAATAAATATATTTTTTTGCTGACATCACATATATTCTGTTAAAAAATTTAATATATGAATAAAAATATAACTCACCTCAAACATCAAGGGAGAGAAATATAATTTTTAAAATCTCAAAAGGTGAGTTATAATAGCCTCAAATCTCAAAAGAGATAAATATAATTTACCCTAAAAAGTAAAAACAAAGCGGCCTAGGTAATAAATAACCCGAATTAAGTTACTAAAAAGCTCGACTCGTGTTCGTGCCGCATATTAGGACGTTAGTGGTGTGTAAGAGAGTGTTTAACGTTTTTGATATGTTTATTAACCATTTAGGACTTTGTGAGAGAGTGTTTAACGATTTTGGTACGCTTATTAACTACGCAGGACTTTATACCTATATACTAATTTTTCCTTAACTTTATATAATAGTGTCAATAAACAAATCAATTTTAATACTTGAATACACTTGAAAGCGTCAACGGGGTTGATTGAATTAATAAGGGTCGGATACTTTGTTTGCTTAGGTTCAACTTCCGCTGCTAACAGTATTTTTTGATAAGTAATCTGTAAGTACCATTATAAATAAGCCCTTATTAAAATTGGTGATATGCCTTGACCTTACAATAGGATAGCCTCTTATTCTCCTAAACTTTTAAACACTAAAATAAAAAAAAATATACATTTGAAAGCTTTCAAATCAAATTTAAATAACCACTACTCGGCTATGAACTAGCATTGAATCACTAACATTTTTTCGTGTCTGAATATATGACAAGGAAAACAAATAACAAAAAGTTAATTACTCGGGGAGAAATTAAAAAAATTAACCTTTTGTATGTTAAAGTGTGACATTTACACTCCCTATTGTACAAACCAAAACAAACTAGTTAGTTTTTTGGTTAGAAATAACGGTTAGTGAAGGAAATTAAAACTTTTTAATAATATAAATAATTAGAATGAAGTGAATAATATTTTTAACATTTTAATTTGGTGATAAATAATTTGTTAAAAATATCAAATAAAACCTTACAAATGAAAGAAAAAATAATTTTCTGCCAAATTAAAATTGTCATAATGTAAGAAAAATAATAAGGAAAGAAGAAAGTATGGAACAATATAAATATCTATCTTAAGATTCCTTAACGAAAAACTAATAAATATTTTCTCTTCATATAGTTTCGGCCAGCTCATTCTCTGACACAAGCTATTTTTGAAATTTATTCTTAATATGGGTGCTGATTCAACTTAATTCAGAAATCCAGATTTAGTGTCATTTGAATTGGCGTTTTTATTGAAAACGATTTTCAAATGGCGTTTTTCTCCTTGTATTTTTCACAGATACAAAAAAAAAAAAAATACTTGAAAAATATGCAAGAGTATAAATTGCTTTTGTACTAAAATACCTTTTAAAAAAAGTGTTTCTCTAAAAAAGCTTTTTCAAAAAGCGTTTTTATGAAAAAGCTTTTTTGTAAAAACTTTTTGGAAAAACATTTTTATCAACAATTAGCCCCAACACCTCCATTGAACTAAGTCCATAACTTTCAAACCGAGACTTTGTTTGATGTGGCGTCAACTCTGACACGTTACTCGCACCACACCGATGTTTCTCGTCAAGTTTCACACCCTCCGAATCTTTTTTCCCCATTTCGGTACCCTAACAATTGAGATGACTTACTTTTGAGAACCTAATGTTTGGAATTTCGAAACTTTGCATAACTTCCAATATGAGATTTTGTCTCATGTGCTATCAGCTCCCACACGACATTCGTGCCACATCGGTGCCTCTAACACATCACTCGTGCCACAAAATATAGCATACACCAAATAACTAAAAACAAAATATCTACTTTTTATTGCCTCTGATCAACCATATCCAATTACAAGCCAACGAGACGCTGTTACAACTTCATCACAAACAAGAAAAAAAAAGAAAACAAAGAGAAAAGGCAAAAAAACCCTTTGGGCTAGTACAAGGAAAGTCCTGAATCTTGGCTGTTTATTCAAGTTTGCCACACGATGATTCCTCTAAGGGTTGATCACATCATGGGCATTTCCACAACGTTAGCTTATGCTCGATGATGTTCAGTGACGCTGACTTGCACTATCGTGTGCTTGGGATGATCCCAAGTATAGGATGGCGGAGTAGTATAACTCAGAGTACGAGATCATCCCACAATGAGCTATGTGCACAGGACCGAAAGAACTAGGAAAAGCCTCTTAATCGCTCACAAAAATCTGAATAAATTGCTTCTAAAAAGAAAGTAAAATATGATTGTTTTGGAAAAGGTTTGGTTATCTAAACTATTTGACAAGCAAATGCTAAACAACTTGAACAATGTTTGATTTTAAAGTAATAAGAACCAAGTCTCGGAATTAATCGATCTAACCAATTGTAATTCTTAGAATTTTAAAGGAGATAATTTTATAACTCAAATTCTTCGACTAGGTCGTGAGTCTCGAATTTGAAAGTTTTAGCGATAAAAACCAAGTGTTCTTTAGAAATTCACCTTCTAACATAAATAGGGTTGTTAGATTTAAGGACGAATGCCATCGATTCATGCAGTACATATATTGAATATAGACTCATGCATAAACGTTACCGAACATAATCAATCATTCAAGCTTTCAATGATTTCTAGAACGAAGAAGACAAAGAATGATAAAAAAAGAAAATTTAACGTTGAAACCAAAAATCTCACCTCCTTTGTTCATCCAAGACCTTCAATCGGTCTTCACAATTAATCCTGAGATAGGAAGGTTTAGCTACTCATCTCCATCTATAAAAAGCTTTAAAATTGTGAAATACACATTGAAAATGTCGATTTAATGCAAAACAAAGAAAATCTCGAATAGAATGCAAGGAATCTAAAGAACTTGTATTTAAGTAAATACAATTATAAATGAGTAACAAATTAACAAAAATAAGCTATTATAGTGCAAAAACTATGAAAACCATCTACAATAGCCGCCTCCCACTCCCTTTGCTTTGAACATAATGGCTTGGTATTTATAGGGGTCGTAGTCCAAACCCTAAAATTTGTCAAAATTTAGCCTTTGCTTTCAAACGCCAAAACGGGTGTTCGAACACCTCTTGTGTTGTTCTTCAGCGTTCGAACGCTAGGCCAACTTTGGGATTACAAGCTCTCGGGATGTTCAAACACTGGCCTTGGGCGTTCGAATGTCAGGCCATTTTTTGGTCTTCTTTTGCTTCTTGTCGTTCGAATGGCTTTTTTGGCATTTGAACGCTAGAGCCACTTTTCACCCTTTTTGGTTTCGACTTGTTTGAGGCTTTTGGAATCAGAATTTAATTATGCTCATTGGACGCATACATGTGTAACTTGAAGAGAGCTTTCCAATAGTGTATCATTCATCCCATTCCAAGCTACGAGTAGAAACTTGTATGTTTCTCGAGATAGGGCCCCAACAACATTTCTCGACGAGCCATGCCCGCAGACCGGAGTACTTCTTTGATTCCAAATCGACTCCCTTAGCTTTAAATACCTGAAATAAGATTGAGTATAACGTTTAATACAATAAATAGCAAATAGAGCATAATTAACCCAAATTTATGACTATCAAAGTTCGTTTAACAGCGATAGACTACACTTATGTAGTCTAATCACACCCCCCAACTAACCTTTTGCTAGTTCCTAGCAAAACTAAGAAAAAAAAACATAATCTCCACTTTCGTAAGAGTCTCGAGTGTATCTAGCGAATACACCAAGCCTTTAGACCCTTAGGTTACCCTAGTGGATGAATGGTGTCTCGTGAGGGTTTTCAAATATGATACCTGTCGCGGCCCAATTTTGGGTCCAAGGTCCTTTCGGCTAGGAGACAAAAGCATGGAACTCTGTCGTTAGAACTCATCCTCCTAGAAGGACTAGTGTGAATAGGTTTGAACTGGAAATTTGTTTGATTTAAGGGCTTTTTAGAAAAATAGGAGTCGCCACCTAACTTGATTAAGGTGAGTTAGGCCACCTAAAACTAAGTGTTAATCTGAAGATTAAACTTGAGGTTTTTGAAAAAGGTTTTGAAAACTCCATCAAGAAAGGGTTCTTAAGAAAATAGGTTGTTTGACAACCTTTAGAAAGTTTTAAGCCCTTTTTGAAAGTAAACTCCATTTTGGTCTTTCGAAAACAGAAATCTATGGTCCGGGGGTTGGTTACGTGTAGGGAAGATATCCTAAGATCATCACCCTACCCTGCCCTTTCGGTACTTACATGTCTAATCACCCTTTTTTCTCTCACTAGAATAACCGATTACCATTGTCCATTTAATATCCACTTTAGAATTTTAAAAATGGGGTTTAGTCATCACTTTTGGGGCGAATGATTGCATGATGCAAGTCTTGGAAGAAGTTGGAAAACATGAGAGTTTTGAAGGAGTTTGAGATAGAAATTTGGGATTAATAGAAACTTTTGAAAAGGGGGTTGGAGTTGAAATAGAAGTTATGACCGTACCATTTTAGGTTGCCTATGTATCTCATTTGGCGAGAATCACGTCATTCGTAATTCGGGCAAGAGCTCGATGGAAAATAGGCACATTAGGGCCTTTGGAAAGTTTTGAAGACACTTTGAGGTCTTAGGAAAATTTTGAAGAATATGGTTTGATTGGTGCTTGAAAACCATTCAAAGGAAGGTTTTCTCAGGGCCATTATAACCTTTATCTTGGCAAGAGTAGGGATTTTAAGAGTCAACATAATGATGACAACTTTTGAAAAACTATTTTTGATGTAAAGATGAAGAGAATGAATTTTTGAAAATCATTTTTGGGAAGAAGATTTTGAAAACCATTTTTAGAGGAAAGCATTCCAACAAGGTAGAGTTCTTATGGCTAATGTAAAGGGAGACCACCCAAGAGAGGGTTCTATAGGGCCATTTCAACCACTAAACTTGAGTGAATGGAAACTTTAAAAATTAAAAGTTTGAAAATCACTTTTATACAAGAATAGAGAGAGAAGGGAACCATTCTAACAATTTAGGGCTCCTATGGTCAATATAAAAGGGAGACCACTCAAGAGAGGGTTCCATGGACCATTTCAACCACTAAACTTGAAAGAATAGAACCTTGGGAGTTAGAGAGTTTAAAAACCATTTTCATGCAAGTTGGAATGCAAAGATGCAACAATGAGAGTTAGGGGTTAAGTGGGGGCTTTTCTAAGGCATGATTTCTAAGGTCTTATCCTAAACTTCAAGGGACCAACTCTTATAACCCTTTTGAAAGGAAAATGGAGCCTGAAAGTGGCATGAAAATAAGAATAATGCAAGCTTTATAGAACATGGTTATAAGCATGAAAATAAAGCCAAGCATACAAGGCATGATCAAGATAGCAAAATGCTAGGGGGTTATGAATACAAACAAGGCTTTAGGCAACATCACATAAACAAGGAGCTCCTAGGCCATACTATCTTAAAGTAGGCTAGTGAGAGATCCCCCTACACGGTGGCTCCCACTAGCTTTCCTCTAGGCATGAACTAAGAGCCTTCTTGGCTCAAGCATGCAAGAAAGGGGGGTTGAAGATTGGTATTAAAATAGCGAATAGCATAAGTAGGCTAGGAGAGAAGGGTGGGGGAAGACAAAAATGTAAAGGAAATACTACCTTTTGCCTTCAATACACTTGTAATCTTCTATGGATGCCTTGACTTGAACTTGGATGACTCCAAGTAGGCTTGAGGGACTAGAAGGAGAAGTTTAATGGTGTATAGGGCTATGTGAGTGAGGTGTATAGGCTAGAGAGAGGTGGAATCTAGCCTAAGTGTTGGAGGAGTGAAATGTATATAGAGATTCGAGGTTTTGGAGCAGTTTCAGTAGAGCTTCGCATCAATTTTCAGTTCTGGAATATGCAAAAGGGGAGGCTGGTATTTATAGACAACCTGGGATAGGCTTGGCACATGTAGCACATGCGCAAGTACTGTTCCATTGCCATTATGTCACGTGGCACTCAGTGTACTGGTTAAATCCTGATGGTTGATCGAACTTTGGTCGATTTGATCAAAATCGAAGCGCATGTAGCATACGCTCCGTCACCGGGAGTGTTCGTTTAAACTTTGTCTTGATAATTGAGCCAACTGGGAAGGTTTTGGGGGAATTGGTTGCACCTACGATGTTCTCCTAGGGTTTCTCGTGAACTTTTGTGTTTTCGAGAAGTTTGAATGGTGTTCGAAAGTGTGAGACATCATCTCAAAAAATGTGTATAAAATTGCATCTCTACGGAGTGTCTGTGATACGCTCCGCGGGAGTTTGAAAGTAGCTGTTTTCATGTTGCATGATTAAGACTTTCGGGAAGCGGTCTCTCTCATCGGACCGTACCGATGGAAAGTATTTCGAAAATACTTTCAGGAATTCCCTAATTTACACATTTCTCAAGCCGTTTGATGGTGCGTTATAATTAAGGAATTGGGGAAAAAGTCAATTTTGGCTAAGCGTCTGCAAGACGCTCTAGGGGCTGCTGAAAGTTGTACTTTTTGAGCCATATGATGAGGAGCTTCGAGAAGTGATCTATCCAATTGAGCCGTATCGATGGATAGACCTATAAACAAGCTTTCAGGAATTCCTTGGTTTACGCATTTCTCAAGTTATTTGATGATGTATTATAACTAGGGAATTGGGAGAAAAAACAATTCTAGCGAAGCGTCTGCGAGACGCTCCGGGAAACTTTTATCGAGTCGGGGGTGCTTAGTGTTGTAAGGTCCTTTCTAGGTTAAACAGGCATGTATGACAAGACTCGTTGTTCAATATCCTAAGACCGGTGTTGTTTTGGGGTGCATTCGGGTTGTTAGGGGCAAATGGTCATTTTGGCCGGGTTTGATTGAAAATGGTCAAGAATAGATCGAAGTATTATGTTAAGCGTGTAGCGTCGTTCAGGGATGGTTTCGGGAGAGTCTTTTACTGTTCGTTGGGGTTTGTGCAGTGTTGGGACGTTCAGGGGCAAAACAGTCATTTTGACTAGAGTTAGCCGGAATGAGACTGGAATTGAACCGAATGGCGTGCGGAGTACGCCTAAATGCATAGTAGCATTTTGGAAGGGTGGGCTTACCGTTTTGAGGAATTTTAAACTTTCTCAAAATGTGCCTGGAGGCCCAAGGGGCAGGTTTGGTCCTTTTTTACCGAGTCAGGTTAGCAGGTGCTGGTGTTAACTTAGGTGTTGGTTCTCGAGACCACCTGACCTCAGAAAACTACCTATGCGGTGTTGGTCCCTGAGATCGTCCGGTCTCAAAGAGCTACCTGTAGGGTGGTGTTGGTTTCTAAGAACATTTGGTTTCAGAAAATTACTTGTGAGGGTGGTGTTGGTCCTCGAGAATGCCTAGTCTTGGAGAACTACCGAATGACAGACATTCTGCATTGGCGGGTTAGCAGGCGCCAGAAGTGAACCATCTAAAATTTGATAAGGTGTTGGTTCCCGAGATCGCCCGATCTTGACAAGCTACCTGGAATGATGTTTATGGCTTCATTTGGGCTTTGCGGGCCCAGGAAGTGACTAGTTGACTAGATTGAAGTTTGAAAGGCTTGTCTTGAGCCTGCATATGCTGTGATGTTTGAAAACTGAGTCCGGTCAGGCCGGAAATTGCCGAGCGGACAAAAAAGGCATGCTTATAGCTGCCCTTCTTTTTTGTCTTTGCTTGTCGAAGGTAGAAAAATAACAAAGTAAGAATCCATTTTTGGTCGTGAGGCGATCAGAGGGACGATATGCCAGTAAGTTTGGAATGTTCCAAGACCTCTTGTGGGTCGCCGGTCTGGAAGATTTTGACATTCGAAAAGCTTTGCATTTTGAAAATTTTGATTGGGATTTGAGTTGCCGGTTTGACATGGTTCGGTTCAGATCAATTGATTTTTGAAAATGAATGCTGAAAGCTTGATATTCGGCTTTTGAAAAGCCTCGGAAACAAACTCGAACTCTTGGGGAGATGAAAGTTGGTTTTGGTGGGAAGCTGAAGGGTCAGGCACATATGCTACATGCGCATGGCTTTGAACCACCCTCGCACATGTAATACATGCACCAATTGGAATTTCCTTTTGACGCATCTGCTACATGCGCCAACCCGTGGGTATTAAAACAGAGCAGTTCGCGTTACTCAGTGCGTGCTTTGAGTTTAAAGTTTGGTTTGAGAGTTGATCCGAGGGATTTTCGAAGGGTTTCGATCGGGGATCATTAGAAGAGTGTCGGGAGACGTCAGGTGCTTGCCGGAAACCATCATAGTCGCCCGATTCTCGCCGGAAAGCTTGATTTTCACCGAAGAATCCAAATGTTAGTTTCTTTGAAATTTTATCGATTTTGATGCGTATGTTTTCATTTTTTTGCAAATGATCAGTGTAAATCTATGTTTTAGAACATTTAGAACACAATGGTTGGATTATTTTTGTGATTTGGTGGAGATTTGAGTGTGTTTGTAGTGATTTTGCATGTTTATGAAAATGAGTTTCTTGCGGGGTTAGAAAAATCGCCTCTACAGGCCTGGGCATTACGTGTTTGTGCGGAATTTTTGTACCGGGGCACCTTAGAAAAACGTGTAGAACAATCGTATGAATTTTCGTAATTTTCTCAAAAAATTTTGAATTTTTGAATTTTTAAAAATTATGAAAAATAGAAAAAATTGACAAAAATTAGAAAATGGATCATGTCGAAGGTTGAAGAATTGTGGAACATTTTTTGAAAAATTATGGTGATATTCTCGAATGTTTTAAGAACTTTTGTGAAATTTTTGGAAACAAAGATACAATCGAAAAATTTGGAAAGACCGCAAAATTGGTTTAAAAATTGCATTTGAGAACGGGACGTGTGTTCCGGAGGACGGGGTCATTTTGGTTGACATGATTGAAGGTTTGAGATGTCTTGGATTGTGTTTGTGATTTGTTGAATTCCGGGGTAGTGACTTTTTAAGGCGAAACTCTGCCGAAATTTTTAAAAATTTTAACACCTAACTTTAAAACATTTCGGAAAAGCAATTCTTTTTTAGAATAGGGCTTTTGAAGGGGAAAGTCTGGATAAACCGAAATTTTTAGAAAATTCTTAGGAGATAGATTTTTGAAGGAGAAAATCCCAAAAAACCGATTTTAGAGAAACTGTAGAAAACTTTGGAACGGGGCTTTTGAAGGAGAAAGGCCGGGAAATCACTTTGAAAATTAGAAACAAACTTTTTGAGGGAAAAGCTTGAAAAACCGTTAAAGACTTTAAAACAGGGCTTTTGATGGGAAAGCCCGAAAAACTAGTTTGAGGTTTAGAAATAAAACTTTTTAAGGAAAAAGCTTGAAAAACCATTAAAAACTTTGAAACAGGACTTTTGAGGGGAAAGCTCGAAAAACCGGTTTGAAATTTAGAAATAAAATTTTTGAGAAAAAGCTTGGAAAACCATTGAAAACTTTGAAATAGGGCTTTTGAGGGGAAAGCCCAAGAAACCAGTTCGAAATTTAGAAACCAAACATTTTGAGGAAAAAGCTTGAAAAATCGTTGAAAATTTTGAAACAGGGCTTTTGAGGGGAAAACCCGAGAAACCGGTTTGAAATTTGGAAATAAAATTTTTGAGGAAAAAGCTTGGAAAACTATTGAAAACTTTGAAACAGGGCTTTTGAGGGGAAAGCCCGAGAAACCGGTTTGAAATTTTGAAGTGGGTCTTTTTGAGAAAAAAAGCCCGAAAAACCGTTATACTTTTTGAATGTATGTCATACATTTTGATGAATGCACATACATGAATGAAATTAATTGCACATTATAATTTTTTATGAATGCATAGAGATGAATTTTGAATGTATGTCATACTTTTTGATGAATGCATGAACATATATGGTTTGTGTGATATCCCAAATCTCTATCTAATTATATTAATAAGAATTTCTAGATTATGCAATATTCCATGTTAATTATTTCTTCTTTTGAGTCAAAATTGACCAATAAGAGCTTGTGTTGTAGCTTGTGTTAGGAGTGTGAGACACATGTGATTATTTTTCATGTGTGTCTTCTCATAACACAATACACTCACACACAAAACACACACACACCCACCAGCTGAGAAGAAGAAGAAGAAGAAGAAGAAGAAGAAGAAGGAAAGGGGAGGGAAGAAAGGCTTGAAAGAAGAGATTGAAGCCATTGAAGACTTCACCAAGCTTGAAGAAGGTAAGGCTCCATTTCTCTCTCTACAATTATATATGTATATGTATCTATCTTGTATAATTTTGTTGGGTATTTGTATATATGCATCTAGGAGTGTTGTCTTTGAGTTTAAGGGATTCCTTAGGTCCAATTTGCATGATTTTGAGAGCTTGAAGTTCATTGTTGAAGATTAGGAGTGGTGGTTTGAAAAATCCCCAAATATATCAAATGTTAGGGTTTTGATTTCTTCATTAGATCCCTTTGATTTAATTGTCCTTCCACTCCCTTTTTGAGTTATTGTCATACTTGTGGGCTAATCTTTGAGCCCTAAGAGTATTGGGGAGGTTTGGTTGTGTTTGGAAGGATTTTGGGTGAGTTTTGGGTGGAGAATAACTGTTGCGCAGGCGGGGGCATTCGAATGCCCAACAAGGCCGTTCGAACGGTTCGAGAGTAGAGTTTTCATTTTTGCCTATTGTTGGAACGGCCCTTTCGGGGGTTGGAACGGTCCGAGAGGGTGTTTTCCATTTTTGCCTATCGTTGGAACGGCCCTTCAGGGCGTTGGAACGGTATGAGAGCATGTTTTTCCCATTTTGCCTGGGGTTCCAAAGGCCATTTTGGGCGTTCTAATGGCTAGGTATTTTGGCCTGGCGTTCCAACGCCGTCTGGCGTTCCAACGGCCTGGTTGGGCGTTGGAACGGTCTGCTGGTTTCGGCACTGTTTAGTAAAACGGACATAACTTTGTTTAGAAAATTTGGATTGATGCACCATTTGAAGCATTAGAAAGTAGACTCATAAACCTTTGTACCCATATAAATTTGGCTTTCTAATTCCTTATAGATTGAGTTATGGAAGTTTGAAGTTGACCCAAAATCCATGCCAACAACATTGTTTTCCAAAAATTTTAGTCCACCTTCCGTGAGGCATAACTTGTTCACCTGAAATGTGCTTTGGCCTATGACCTATCAAATTAAAGTCCTTTAAGCCTATTTTCAAATGGAACTAGCCTTGGGTGTGAACTCATCTTTGAGAGGTAGTTGGGACTCGATGAAGAAGTTGACGTTCCGGCTTTCATGTTCAAACCTCAACTTTATGTTCTTATTTTACATCGGGGCATTGTCTTAGAGTTTAGTCTAGCTCTCCCATCGTGAGAATGAGGTGTTGTTGAGTCGGGGTCGAGGGGTTTGTGTGCTTAGTCTCGACTTATGTGTTATTGCTTTGCCTTAGGGTCTTGTATTGATGTTTCTTTACTTCTACGTGCATTTGTGTAGGAATACCTTGTTTGTCACCCGCCTAGTCAGAGAAAGGTGAGTAACATTATGCCATGAGTAAATTCTACTACTTTCTAACTGTTTTAAGTTTAAACCATATCATACAATGTTTTACATATGTTTTCAATGCATCAATGATGTCATACTTTTAAAGGTATGGAAGTTATATTGTGTTATGAATTGAAACTCATGGACTAAAATGCTTATAAGAAAGAGATGCAAGACCTTTTTCAATGTATGATGCCAACTCGAGATCTTTCATGACAAGACCTTAAACTAGCAACGATGGTCCTATGATAGGGGATGTGAAATAAACTATCGCTATGTTCGGGAGACATCCCACGGCCTAAAGAGCCCTATTTGTGACCTTTAAGGTTACTGATGTGGAGCATAGCTTTGATGTCGGGTTGTAGCACACTTATGTTTTAGAACGAGAACGATGACATGTTCAAATGTTTATGACAAGTTATGTTAAGTTTTATCATGAGAAAAAATATGTCGCATCTCTCTTTTATGATATCATGTTTTGAAGCGATAGAATGCTGCAATATGATGCTTATGCTATCTATGATTTCAAACCTATGCTTACACATTTCAAGTTCATGCTTTACATACATAAATGTTTATCTATTATTTTATACATTAGACATAACTGCTAGTCCATGGTATTTTCATGCTCATGCATCATTGTTATTCACTAAGCATTGCTATAACTTTTGTGGACCTTGATTTGGTCCTTATGTATGTTATGTTTGGGATTAGGCACAGCTCTACCATGTATGACACGGATTATGATTTCAAGTTATTAAAAGTTCTATTTTTCGCAATTATGCATCATTATAAATGATTATGCACAGGTGATCAACCAGTTTATGTAATGCGGCCTTGGGTAGCCTTGCTACTAGCCGGTCATGTACCCTAAATCCGTATAGGCTGGGTTATGGGGTGTGACAGTTTGCATAGGAATTGAAATGAATGCATGTCATGCAGGTTGATACTGGTATGGAAATGAGTGCACATGTTTTATACATGGAATGAAATTTAATGCATGCCCTAGGGTTTGTGTTCAGCTGTAGGAGTTATGTCTCAGAATTTGGTAATTTTTTTGAACTTTTGTTCTTCTCTTGGGATTCCCTTTTCTAATTCCGCCTTTTCTTGTCAGGATGTGATGGCACTTGTATCATTCTTAGAGATTTGATCCATTGAATCATTTTTCCCCTCTCTCTTTTGCCAAAAAAGAAAATTTCTCTAAGTGGAGCTCTCGAGTGACAACCGATATTGCCCTTTTGGCAAAGTAACAGGTAGCTTCTGTCTTTAGTTCGGAAAGACTTTGAAAGCTATTAAAAGTGTAGCAAAGCCCAAAATTATTTTTTTTTTGTAGAACCATTAAACTTTTCAAATTTTGAGAGTCCTATAAAGACATGATCAATCAATGTAGGGTAAACATAGATTTATAATATCAAGATGCAACTTAACTTGAAAAGATCAACATCAAATATGCATGAAACCACACGGAACAAGTACAATTGGTCGTGAGATGATTGAGACCATATCAATGACAATGTACTAGTATAGGTGTGAACTTCACAGAGACTAATGAGATTATAGACCCTGGGCGTGATCTAGGATGGTACAATAGCTCACAGATTATCACACGTAGAAGTCAAACCTGTTTCATCCTATGCTCTTTTTTTGGTGGAAGTCCAACCCTATCTCTCCAATGATGGAAATACAGAAATGTAAAGTACGGCGGCTTTCATACACATGAGCAGGTAGCCTTCTCCTCTTGTCACATAATAATGGTAGCTGCACTGAGACTCACTGGTAGCCCTTTCCATAAGTGATGAGAGAGGGAATCAACAAAAGGTCAATCTAGGTGTGATACAATCCGCAAGTATTTAATCTATATAAAATAGATCATAAAGGCGGATATCATATTTTAAGAAGTCTCGAGAAGTGTGTGCTAAGTTGAACATGAATAACTAATATGGTAAAGATCATCAAAACCATTGACTCATATTTATGCAAGCGATCATGCACACAAGATTCAACCTCAAACAAGCATGCACATCAATCTATTCATAATTGAATATTTGCCCCAGTGATTATGCACGTGTAGGACAAACACTATCAAAAATCTTTTTGGTTTTTCTAATTTTTTTCAAAGGATAAATCAACTCGAGCTTGCCAATGTGCGCTATTCTTCCTTCTGAGGATGTAGCTATTTGTAGCTTCACCAGGACGTCCTTTGGGAGTCACTCCTTGGATTTCAACGATATAGATCTTCATCTTTTACCTCTCAGTATTTCCCTTTTCTCTTCCTATTTCTCTCTCCCCTCTTTTTGGAGTCAAAGATTATCTCTTGCTAAAGGTGGTGCTTATGCTATCCCCTCCTCCAAGTCAGAGTAAACATTTCTTGGAGAATTCCTAAAGGAAACATCATTCATGGAAGGCGATGAGACAATTGATATAAGCATGAAAATTCTAATCCTTTTTCATCATATAATTTTTGCTTACATGCTCAGTTTTGAATTTAAAACATAAATAATTAAAGGCAGGGTCCAGAATACATCCCTCTTTTTTGGAAAACAAACCCCTTCAAACAGGTTTAGGGACCATGCCAGGTTCCTCCACACTAGGTGTGCTGGCTGCCTCATTAGGCTGTGAAGGGCAAAACAAAGTTTCATCTGCGGCACTGTAGGAGTGGGTGATTGTCATGTTCTTGTGGGTTTATTCTTTCCCCTCATTCTTATTGACTTTAGACACTACGCTCGGGCTACCCCCTAGGGCCAGTAGTTTCTCAAAGTTTGTGCCTCCTTTTAGGTTCAAGTTAAGGGTGTGATCTTGCGATGGGCTAGTGAAGATAACAGGGATTGGATCTAATTTTTAAATTTCAAGAACTCCTGTGTCTATCAGGTCTTGGATTTTGTGCTTCAGATGGCAATAGTTTTCTGTGCTATGCCCCTACCCACCGAATGGTACTTACAACTGAGTGTTGGGTCAGAGAAGGGTGGCAGAGGATTGGGCAATGGTCGAGCTGGTAATGGGCGCAAGTATCCTGCTTTTAGAAGATCATAGTAAGCAGTTGTTTGGGTGCAAGCTAATGGGGTGAAAGGCCAGCTCCACCATTTTGCTCTTTTGGATTTGGCGTGTGGCCGAGTGTAAACTAGCTCAAAAGTGGGTGATACAAGTGCTGCATGGTTTACTAGTTTTGGGGATGGTGGGCCAAATTCTGTTGCACTGATTTTTGTAGGGTCCTTGGCTTGGGGGTCATTGAGGCTCTAGATTTTGCACTTTAGTCTGTGGCTGTCATCAATATTATGACCTTGGGAATGAATTTCAGAATGTAAGTCTGGGGCACCTAAATCAACGACTGTATCGAAGACGGGCTTTGGAATTAGGCGCCCAGATTTGCAAAGTTAGCGGTAAGTTGCATTTGGAGCACATCCTAGCTGAGTGAAGTCTTGATCTTTTACTCTTCTTTTCTCTGGGGAAGTGGTATGCTCATTTTTAGTTGAGGTTTGACTTTTGCTGAGTTCTTGGGCAAAGAAGTTGGCAGAGTTATGCAGATTGGGTAAAGCGGCGAGATGGTGCACAAGTTATGGCTGGGCGACATCATCCAGAGGGGAGGATGACTCCTTTTGTCCCTCGAGGTTGACTATGTTTGCGTGGGGCAGTAGCGATGAAACAGTGGTTTCCAGCCCTATCATTTTCTCTTTGAGTCCTACCAATTCTCCCAATATCTGAGCTTGCCCCTGCCTAAGTGGGCGGCTGGTTGGTACTGAAGTTAAGGGCACAGTTAGAGTGAGCCCTTTGAACGCCATTGCCTGTACTAGCTTGAATATTTCATCTATTTTGCTTTTGATCTCATTGATGTCCTCACAAGTGACAGGGTTGTTGGTTGTAGAAGCATTCTATTCTGTTGCTATGATTAGTATCCGAATTTGGTAAGGATCGATTTTCGAATATTGAGTGGAGTTTTGACCGGTTTCTTCCTTCTTTCTTTGCATCTAGAATTCAACCTTTAAATAGGGAAGAAGAAAGGGGAAAAGTAAAAAGACAAGAAACAAGGCAAAAGTTAGTGCCTGTTTTTGAAAAGTTTTTATACAATGCATGACTTAGGGATGCCCCCACTATTCGAGGGGGACTAGTCATGATGTTTTGGCACACTCTTGGAGATAGGGGATTGCCCCTGCATACAATACTTTACCTGTGTGCACCTGTTCATTCATTCATTCATTCACATATTGATGCATAAATTCAATGAAAGTAGGAAGGACAGTTTTATTGCATTTGATTCTTTTTCTTTCTTTGTACATGGAATTGAAAGTACATTTGAAGGGTAAGGGGAACATTTTCCTTGGGGCTTTCACTTATTCTATTTTTACAGTTGAAATCCTAAACTACTCATGAGTTTTTGGATTCGCATTCTTTGGTAGAGGTCGGTGAGAGACCTTGCTTCCGGATTGCCCATTGTCTTCTTGGCAGTTCTATCTCTGTGAGCGAAGAGGGATTAAGGCCCCTCTTTATGAGATGACTTTGATGCATGCCATAAATCCTTAGAGTCTCGTGGTACCCTTAGGAGTTTTGGGTTGGCTTGATTTGAGCGAGAAGGCCATTGGACCTTTTCCTAGGGGTTGATCGGATGCATGAAGATGCAATGACTTGAGTTACTTTGAGAACTCTTGTCTTGAAATGAATTCCGATGCATGAACAGTTATGATGCACGTACATAATAAATGGCAAGAATTAAATAGCATAACAGTAGAAATTGAACAGAATATACAAAGGAAAATAAAGCAGTTGCCCTTTCCTCCTTTATTTTTAGAAATTGACGCGTGTCCTAAATTCAGTAGAGGTTTGGCTATGCATGGGGTGCTACATAAGCATGAGGTTGGGGGTTTACTAATGCTTCCTAAAAAGCTCGGTTCCCAAAACTTCAAACCTCCGGCGTCCACCCCCGAAAGGGTGAACTCCATCTTTGGTTGGTGGTTCGAGCGGAGGAACTATCAAGAGACCGTAGGCTAAGAAACTGACAGAGCATTTGCCTATAGTCAATATACTGTTCCCCCTTCTATCTAGAAAGGTAGTAACCGGGTAATATATGTAAGATGCAAATGCAAGTGAGCGCACTAAGTGTGTGTGGAATTTTAAAAATGGAGGAAAGGACCCAACAACAAATATCACATCTTGTACATTCATCACATACATGGCAAGACATAAAATAAAATGTGAACAAAGGTCCATTTACAAAAGAAAAATGCAAAGAGTTAGTAACTTTTCGAAAACTCGATGCAAGATAAAATGGATGGTTAATGCATGTAGTAAATGCAAGTGTTGACATTTATTTGGAAAATTGTTTTGGAAAATGAGATTTGTTTTTGGAGACTTGGAAAAATTTGAAAAGTGGATAAAACTGGACAAAGTAACCGGAGCTTCTGGGTGAGTGAAGGGTGAAGGGACATGTCAATGGCCTAACCCTCTAAGTGTCCCCAGTGGAGTCGCCAGCTGTAGCACCCCAGTTTTTGGGTCCGAGATCCTTTCGGCTCGGAGACAAAAGCACTGAACTTTGTCACTAGAACTCATCCTCCTAGAAGGATAAGTGCGACTAGGTTTAAACTTGGAATTGATTTGATGAAGGGCTTTTTAGAAAAATAGGAGTCACCACCTAACTTGATTAAGGTGAGTTAGGATACCTAAAACTAAGTGTTAATCCGAATACTAAACTTAGGGTTTTTGAAAAAGATTTTAAAAACTCCCTCAAGAGAGGGTTTTTAAGAAAATAGGTTGTTTGGCAACCTTTGGAAAAGATTTAAGCCCTTTTGGAAAATAACTTAATTTTGGTCTTTCGAAAACAGAAATCTATGGTTCGGGGGTTGGTTACGTGTAGGGAAGCTATCCTAAGATCATCAACCTACCCTACCCTTTCAGTACCTACATGTCTAATCACCCTTTTGTTCACTCACTAGAATAACCGGTTACCATTATCCACTTAACATCCACTTTAGAATCTTGAAAACGGGGTTTAGTCATCACTTTTCGGATGAATGATGTATGATGCAAGTTTTCGGGAAGGAGTTTGAAAACATGGGAGTTTGAAGGGGTTTGAGATAGAAACTTTGAGTTGATTAAGATTTTTGAAAAGGGGATTGGAATTGATATGGAAGTTATGACTGTACCATTTTAGGTTGCTTATGTATCTCATTTTGGCGAGAATCAGGTCATTCGTAGTTCGGGCAAGAGCCCGATGAAAAATAGGCACATTAGGGCCTTTAGAATGTTTTGAAGACACATTGAGGTCTTTGAAAAATTTGAAGACACTTTGGGGTCTTTGAAAAAAATTGAAGACGCTTTGTGGTCTTTGAAAAAAAGAGAATTTGAGAGTTTTGATTTAAAATCGGGTAGTAGAGTGTTTTGAGATGGAACCTTGAAATCTTGACAGGGATTTTGAAGTGTTTTGAAATTCTTTGGAATAACTTCAAAGGGGTTTCATAGTCACATTTTGAAAACCTTGGAGGTATGATTTTGGGAGTGTTTTAGTAATGAGATATTCAAAAAGTTTTTAAAGGTGGCTTTTGAAAATGCTCAGGACTTTGGAACCCTAATATGAACAACTTTGGAGGTTGTTCTTGAGGTATCACTTTCCTTTGGAATCCCTAACCATAGAAGGGGTAGGGACACCTTAGGGTTGTGAGTTCTTAGAAACATTTTTGAAAATTCTTTAAAGATGGAGTGTAGGAATATTTGAAAAAGTCATGGAGTCGGCTTTTGAAATCTTAAGAGAATAGGAGGTTTTGAAAAAATGAATTATCAGAAGAGTTTTAAATAGGGTGAGTCTTTAAAAGGGGTCTATGAGTTGGAACCTTGAAGTACGCTAACCTAAGTTAGGTTGGTCTAAGGTTAGGGGTGGCCTAAGGTTAACTAACTCGGGTTAGGTTAACCTAGGGTTAAGGTGACATTGGGTTAACTAACTTGGGTTGGATTAACCTAGGGGTGGACAATTAGGGTCAAGTTAACCTAAGGTTGGTTAACTAGGGTCAAGTTAATCTAGGGTTGAGTGACTAGGGTCAAGTTAACCTAGGGTTGGACAATTAGGGTCAAGTTAATCTGGGGTTGAGTGACTAGGGTCAAGTTAACCTAGGGTTGGACAACTGGGGTCAAGTTAACCTAGGGTTGGATAACTAGGGTCAAGTTAACCTAGGGTTGGACAACTGGGGTCAAGTTAACCTAGGGTTGGATAACTAGGGTCAAGTTAACCTAGGGTTGGATAACTAGAGTCAAGTTAACCTAGGGTTGAGTGACTAGGGTCAAGTTAACCTAAGGTTGGACAACTAGGGTCAAGTTAACCTAGGGTTGAATTGGAAGATGATTTTGAAATGTGGTTTAATGAGCTTTTAGAAAGAGTTTTGAAAAACAAGTTATGTTATGCAAAGGACTTTGGTTGACAACCTTTTTGAAGATCATTTCCATGAAAATTTGACTCTCACCAGGAATATGGTTTATATAGTTAGTGCTTGAAAACCATTCCAAAGAAGGTTTTCTTAGGGCCATTATAACCTTTATCTTGACAAGAATGGGGATCAAAAATCAACATGGTGATGACAACTTTTGAAAAATCGTTGTTAATGTAAAGATGGAGATAATGAGTTTTTTGACAACCATTTTTGAGAAAAGGATTTTGAGAACCATTTTCAAAAGGAATTATTCTAACAAGTTAGGGTTCCTATGGCCAATATAAAAGAGAGACCACTGAAGTGAAGGCTCCATGGGCCATTTCAATCACTAAACTGGAGAGAATAATAACTTTAAGGATCAAAGACTTAGAAAATCATTTTCATGCAATAAAAAGAGAAGGGAAGCATTCTAGCAATTTAAGGGCTCATATGGCCAATATAAAAGGTAGATCACTCAAGAGAGGATTTCGTGGGGCCATTCCAACCACCTAATTTGAGAGAATGGAATCCTTGGGGATTAGAGAGCTTAAAAACCATTTTTATGAAAGTTGAAATGCAAAGATGCCAAGGTGTGAGCTAGAGGGGTAGTGGGAGATTTTCTAAGGCATGATTTTTAAGGTCTCACCCTAAACTTCAATGAGCCAACTCTTGGAACCATTTTGAGAGGAATATTAAACTTGGAAATGGCATGAAAATAAGAGTAATGCAAACTTTGTAAAATATGGTTAGAAACATGAAAATGAAGCCAAGCACACAAGGCATGATCAAGTTAGCAAAATGCAAGGGGGTCATGAATACTTACAAGACTTTTAGGCTACACTACATAATCAAAGGGCTCCTAGGCCATACCATATTAAAGTAGGCTAGTGAGCGATTCCCCCACACGGTGGCTCCCACTAGCTTTCCTCTAGGAGTGAACTAAGAGCTCTCTTGGCTTCAGCATGCAAGAAGGGGGGTTGAATATGGGGCTTAAAATAAAGAATAGTCTAAGTAGGCTAGGAGGGAAAAGAGAAGAGTTGGGAAAGACAAAAATATAAAAAGAATACCACCTTTTGCCTTTAATACACTTGTGGACTTCTATGGATGCCTTGACTTGAACTTAAATGGCTTCAAGTAGGCTTGAGGGGTTGGAAGGTGATGTTTAATGGTGTATGGGGATATGCAAGTGAAGTGTATGGGTTAAAAGGAGGTGGAATCTAGCCTAAGTGTTGGAAGAGTAGAATGTATATAGAATTCGACGTTCTTGAGCAGGTTCGGCAAAGCTTCGCATCAATTTTCAGTTCTCGAATATGCAAAGGGGGAAGCCTCTATTTATAGGCAAAATTTTGGACACTGGTGCATGTAGGACATGCGCATGTGTAAAATTTACACAGGCGCATGTGCTACATGCGTTGGTACTGTTCCATAAAATGAAGGCCACATGACACCCATTGTACTGGCTAAATCTCGACGGTTGATCGAAATTTGGTCGATCTGATCAAAATCTGGGCGCATGTAGCATACGCTCCGTCACTGGGAGTGTTCGTTTAAATTTTATCTCGATAATTGAGCCAATTGAGAAGGTTTCAGGAGAATCGGTTGCACCCACAATGTTCTCCTAGGGTTTCTTGCAAACTTTCGTGATTTTGGGAGTTGGAATGGTGTTTAAAAGTGTGAGATAACATCTCGGGAAATGTGCATAAAATGGCATTTCTGTGGAGTATCTGTGATACGCTCTACGGGTTTCGAAAGTAGCTATTTTTGTGTCGTATGATCAAGGCCTTCGGGAAGCGATCTCTCTGATTAGATCGTACTGATGGAAAGTACTCTGAAAATACTTTTGAAAATTTCTTAATTTGCGCATTTCTCAAGTCGTTTGACGGTGAGTTATAATCAGGGAATTGGGGGAAAAGTCAATCCCATTAGAGTGTTTGTGAGACGCTCCAGCGGTTACTGAAAGTTACAGTTTTCGAGCCATATGATGAGGAGCTTCGGGAAGCGATCTATCCAATTGAGCCGTATTGATGGAAGACCTTTGAACGAGCTTTCAGAAATTCCTTGGTTTACGCATTTCTCAAGTCATTTGACGGTGCGTTATAACTAGAGAATTGGGAGAAATGGGAATTTAGGCGGAGCGTCTGTGAGACGCTTCAGGGAACTTTTGTCGAGTCATGAGTTTTTAGCGTCGTAAGGTCTTCCTTAGGTTAAACAGGGGTGTGTGACAAGACCCGCCGTTCAGTAACCTAGGATTGGTGTTGTTTTGGGGGCGTTCGGGTCGTCAGGGGCAAAATGGTCATTTTGACCGGGTTTGGTTGGAAACGGTCGGGAATGGATTGGAGCGTCATGTTAAGCATGCTGGTTCATTCAGGGACGATCCCGGGAGGGTCTTTTACCGTTCGGTGGGGTTTGTGCGGTGCTGGGGCGTTCAAGGGTAAAATGGTCATTTTGATCAGAGTTAGCTGGAATGAGACCGAAATTAGACAGAATGGCATGCAGGGTATGCCTAAAGGCTTAGTGGCACTTTGGAAGGGTGGACATACCGTTTTGAGGGATTTTGGACTTTCTCAAAATGTGTTTGGAGGCTTAAGGGGCAGGTTTGGTTATTAGGCCTTTAATGGGCCCAACGGGCTCGAGAAGCAGTTGACTGATTGGATAGGGGTTCAAAAGTTGATTTGAGCTTGAATGTGCTTACGAAGTTTTGAAAGGGAGTTTGGTCAGGCTAGAGATTGCCGAGTGGGCAAAAATGGGGAGCTTACAAGGGCTTTTGAGGAGAAAACCCGAGAAACCATTTTGAAATTTGGAAACCAAACTTTTTGAGAAAAAAGCTTGAAAAACCGTTGAAACTTTGAAATATGAATAGATGGGACCTTAGCTTCCCTTTTTTTCTTTTCTTTCCATCTTTTTCTTTTTTTTTTTTTTTTTTCTCTCTTTTTTTTTTTTTTTTTTTTTCTTTTTCTTCTTTTTTTTTTTTTTTTTGCTCTTTCTTTTTTCTTCTTTTTGTTGACATATTTATCTCTTCCTTTTTATACATATTTGGTGACTGATCGACATTTGCATGTCGTTACTTTTTTAGGATGTTAGAGGCTGGTAGTAACGGTTTTGACAGGAGACGCCACGGTAAGACGCCACAGATAGAGCCCGAGGAGGGCAGTAGCAATAAAAGTGGTTCGGTTAGGGGCGGTAGCAGGAGTGGTTCCGCTCTGGGCGGTAGCAGGAGTGGCTCCGCTTGGGGTGGCAACAGGAGTGGATCCGCTCAGTATGGTGGCAGGTTTGGTTCCGCTCTGGGTGGCAGCAGTGGGTCCCAACGATCTTCGAGTTGGACGATCTCCAGTGGCAGTTCTGTGATGAGGCAGCCTTCGGTTGCTTCGAATGAGAGAGCTGAGGATGATATTGATTTGCCTGTGGACTAGTAGACGGGGTATGGCATGATGTTCGTTCGGGACATGCGGAGAGATACTTTTTTTACAGAACGAGTTAGCGATTCCCGATGTTCTGCTCTTACGAGACTTGGCATTCCACCTGAGTTTGTACTCACACTATGGTTGGATGCCATCATCTAACCACAGTTCCATCAGAGGGGCCAGTATTTTGGCCTTGAGAGCCATGCAGGCGTCGGCTCCATCCTATCAGGACTTCTTGCACCGAATCGGTTTGGTGCCTTTATGACTCTTTAGATGGATAGGCTTGATCACTAGATAGCAGTTGAGCTGTTGGAGCGGTGGTTTGGGGAGATCGAGACTGTGCACTTGGTGGGCTTCGAGCTGGGGCTTACTCCCGTTGACTGGGCCATGATTACCGGACTGTCCTTTGGAGGTGTTCCGATTTCTCTACGTGCCGTGCCTTTGGAGGAGGCTCGTCTTCTCTTGGGTTTGCCAGGGATTGGAGGCTCGAGCTTTTTAGCTTCACTCTTATGTCTGACAGAGACAACATTTGCTCTCGAGCCCTCTCCAGCCGACCAGGTCATCATGAGGCGCCGGTTGGTACTATATGTAGTCTTTAGTTGCTTTTGCAACAATAATAAGTCGACGATTCCTTTGTCTCTGGTGAGCCTGGTAGCAAACTTGGATGCGCTAGACTATGTGGATTGGGGTGCCTTTACCTTTGCTAGCTTTTTACGAGAGATGAGAGTGAGGACATCTGGGGCTTGGGGGAGCTTGACGAGTTTTTGGCCATTCCTAATATGGTGGAGTTATGAGTACTTGCTTATCCGCTGGCCAGAGGTATTAGCTGACGATGCTTTCCCACGGGCCACGAGATGGGCCAGACAGTAGGTAGTCCATTAGTCCTTATGGATTTTGTCGCCCTTCGGGCTAACTTGGAGCTGTTGAGACCTCGCGACATATCTTGGACACCTTACTGCCGATCTCCTCAGTATGCAGGCATGAGGGATATCATTCTTTTGTCTAGGTCGCGGGTTACTTTCCAGGGCCCTGTCTCATGGGAGATGTATTTGGGGGAGCGCCATTGGCGGCAGCTGCATACCTACTTTAGGGCTGCTATGGATCCTCCCCAATACATGTTTGGATTTTATTGGATCGGGGTAGAGATTCCTTATATAGTCGGGGTTCCTGGCGAGCGCTTCCTTCTTCCGCATGATGTAGATTACGAGGCTCATTTTAGGGCAAGGTCTATTGGTGCCGTTACTCAGGTGGACTTGGTGGTTGGAGGGCAGGTGGCTGGTGATGAGGTGGTGGAGCTATGGCGTCAGGCTTAGGGCTTTATTTTCGAGGAGGAGTACCTAGCAGCTTGCCAGGCACGAGATCAGTATCATGCTGAGGTGGAGGTCCTGACTACTCGCATATCTTTGATGAAGGCCCACCGGGTATGCTATTTATGATTCATCATTTTTGTGTTCTTTATGCATCCCCTGTGTTCTAATGCTAACTCCTCTTTCCTTTTGACTTTTTCCTTGGTCAGGGTCCTTATGACGCAGGAGCTTCCTCCAGCCAGCCTTCCCCGTATGTACCAGCCTGGGCAATTTTGACTTGGAGGATGACCTTGCTCCTTGTGGCGCCTCTTTCTACCTGCGGATATAGTTGTAGTTTAGTTAGACTGACTATATTGCTTATGTTTTGAGTCCGTATGTTGGCCCTCATGGATGATGATTATTGCTAGTTATATGTACATTATTGCTATTATCTTTTTGCTTCTTTGCATGAAATGATGATTAGTTTTTCCTTTTAGTCTCGTTTTGCATGTATACATGTGGAAATATAATGAATATGAATATAAACACAGAAGTACAGAAATCATGATACGCATAAGAAATGGTGGGTATGTGCAAGCTTTAAGTAGATGTGAAAAAGGTGGGTGTATCGCTGCACATGTTCAGGCAAAGCACACAGACATATATATAACTTTATGAAGAAAGGCCTAGAGGTAGGTTCCAATTTTCTGGGTGTTCATCGGGAATCGTCATTTCGGCCTTTTGCTCCTCCCTTGAAGATTCCCTTCTCTTGTTATGTCCTTTTCTTGCCATGATGAGATAGTAGTTGCCCCATTTCTAGGGTTTTCATTTTCTGATTCGACTCTCCTCTCTCTTATTTGAGAATTTGTCATTCACTCGACTTTTTCTCAGGGACCTTATATTTGAACTAGTAAACTATCTAGGTGACAACTGAAGCAACCTTTAGCAAAGGAGCGGGCAGTTTCCATCCTCGATCCGAGAAGGCTTTACTTTGGACCGTAATGTAGGTTAAGTTAAGGGTAAGGAAGGATGGGGTATGTAGGCTCAAATAATTTCTTTTTTTTATTATTTTTTTTACGGGGATGATAATAAACCAGAACCACCTCGAGTAAGCTTTTGCTGTTTTCTTTTTTAAATGTCGCCATTTTCTTTTGAACTTGTTTAGACTAAGCAGTCTTCTTTGATTTGAGGGGACTTTTCTCGTGGGTTGTAATGTGGCTAGGTTCTGGGGTTTTCGAAAGAAAGGATATTTAAGGCTCAAAATGTTACATTTCTTCCTGGGGTTTTCTGGTGATCACCTTTTCAGGTCTTTTTACTTTTTGGGTCTCTCTCTCTCTCTCTCTCTCTCTCTCTCTTTGCATACAAACTTCCATCCACCTAGGGCTCATCATTTTCTTTTATTTTTGCCCCAACATTGCCATTTGCATAGTCTGTTGATTTCCTAGAGGCATCATATGCATTGTTTCCTTCCTCTTTTGATGCACGAGGAAGCTTTCTTTCTCCTCACGTTCCCTTTTTGTCACCTTCCTTTCCAAATTTACTTTCACCCATTGTGGGTGGTGATCACCAAAATGGGTTTACCGAAGGAATATAACTTGGCTCAAAAGGGGTTTTTCAAAGGGGATTCTTTTAACTGTATGATAGAAGAATAGATGGCCCCTCTTCCTTTCAGACAAGATTGCTTAGTCTATGAAGTTCAATCTTAGAGTTTTGGTGTCATCCTTTGAAATAAGCAAATGTTAGCTTAATTATTTAGTTGCTCGTACTTGCCCCAGTGTGGGGGGTGGTTCTTGGTTGAGGTGTTTGAATGAAAATCACTTACGGCTCGAGTGGGCTGTTCAAAGGAATTGCTTTGCTACTTTTAGGGAGTTTGAAATGATGGCTTCTCTTCCTTTCAAGGGTTTAATTGCTGACCGCTTTGCCATGGCATCCTCCGAGTGTTGCTCTTTTTCTGTGGTTCGCTCCCTATCTTTCCTTTCTTTAGTGTTTCCTCTTTTTGAATGAGAAATGGTCCCTAAAGATAAGGGTGCGCGTATTATTCCCCATTTTAATTCACGGCATAACAATGAGAAGAGGAATTTCTTACGAAGAAATGAGTATTGAAGATGATAAATGCAAACTTCAAATTCTTTCTCTTTCATTCCAAAGGTTTTATGTACATGATGAGCTCTTGATTAACAAAAGGTAAAAGTAGAGTTGACAAAACAAAGTTGAAAGGAATGGAAAATACAAAGTGTAGTCGGGGACTCCTCTCTTTCCTTCCCCTTCTCTAGTGGGGTCATTGAGGTTGTGCATGCCATCTTGGGACCCTTGATGGCTTTCCTTTGGCTAGACGATTTTCTCTTGCTCAGCTTCTTAGGGTTTTGCAACCAAACTTTCTTCCAGGACTTGCGACGACTTTTCCTTTGCTTCTTTTTTTTAGCTTCCTCTTTGTCAATTTCAGTAAACAAGCTATCCAAATCACCTTCATTGAACTCAGATGGTGGGTTTGGCAATTTTTGGTCATAGATGCCCCAGCCCATATCCTCATAATCGAAGAGTTACTCTTTCAGGCAGGCCTCAGCTTCGACATATCTAGGGTGCAGGAATTCTTCTCCCCAGCCATCTACAAGTGCAGTATCATTGGGAATGTTTGCAATGGGTTCATTTACGGGCCAGTCAAGAGGATCTTACTCTCCACTTGCATTGTAAAGCTAAATAGGGCATGGCCGTAGTTCTTCCTCCTAGTCACTTTCTTCCTCAGTGTCTGACTCGCCCTTGAAGTACTCTGCAGTTATGATGCCATCCAGATCTGCCTCTTCTTTGGTGATGATGTTGACAGCATGGTCTGGCAAGGGATTTGCCGTGACATTGGGAGTGGGGGGCGGTTTTGCTTCTTGGGTATTGATGACCTTGTTATCAATGAGGTCTTGGATCTTATGCTTCAAAGAGAAGCAAAACTCTGTGCCCCAGAATGGTACTCGTAGGTAAGGGCAGGGTTGAAAGTTGGCAACAACGGGCTTGGCAATGGCCTCGGGGGAATGGGGTTTATGTGCATGCCAAACGTGTGAACTCTCTGTTCTGTCGGTTGTTTTTGTTAGGGTTGAGGTATGGTCGGTCTGCAACAGGTCCAGTTGCGGGTGCTTGGATGTTAGCAATGGGGATATTGATGGTGGGAGCAGGCGATGGTGGTTAAGCTTGATATTGGGGGTAGTATGGCTGTTGTTGTGTAGGCAGGATGGTAGATACCTCTCCTTCTTTCTTGCCGGTATCCCGAGTGGTTGCTACTTTCTTAGCCGCATTTGCGAATCCCTCATTTATTTAAGCATAGGGGTCCATGATTCTGTTAGTTTTTAATCCATTCTCGATCATTTCTCCTTGCATTATTAGTTCAGAAAAACTCTTTTCGATGCTCAGGTACAGGCACTCATAGTACAGGTCTTGGAAGGTGTTCACAAACAGTTGCACATACTCTTTTTCTAGCAATGGGGGGTTGACTTGAGCAACTGCCTCTCTCCATCTCAGAGCATAATTCTTGAAGCTTTTTTTCTCACCTCGAGTCATCATCATCAAGGCACACCTATCCATGGTTAGGTCACTGTTGTGTTGGTATTTGGACTGGAAGGCTGTGACCAATTCATTCCAGGTTGTTATCTTCCTCAAATCTAAACGGGCGAACCATTACAGTGCGGGCCCAGTCAGGCTATATTAGAACAGTTGCATCAGGAGTTTGAGGTCATTCCCATGGCCACTTAATGCCCCAGCGTATAGCCTCAGGTGAGCCATGGGATCCCCACTTCTATCGTACTTTTGGAAAACGGGCATCTTGAATTTGGGCTGCCTTGGGTGGTCAGGAAAGAAGCATAGTTCATCGTAAGATGTCCCACCGAAAGTGTCATGACCTTATAGCCTATGCAAGGACTCTTCTAAGCCTTGTATCTTGAGATCGAAAGGGTCCGGGCTTTCCTTCTTTGATGTGGCAGTTAGCAAGATGGTTTCAGGATTGTCTTATTCTCCTTCCTCAATGTGCACCTTTTTGGAGAGTTCTTTGTTCTTCCCTACATTGTCAGTTCGTAGGACGACCCTTGGCGGGATAGTTTCAGTTTCTTTGGGGTGGGACATCGTGGCTGATAGATTCATGGCAGGTCCTTTGAAGGCCATTAGTTGCATGAGCTTGAACATCTCGTCTATTTTTGCCTTCATCTCATTCACTTCTTCCCGTGTCACCGAGTTGTTCTATTGATCGGGAGTGTTGCCTTCATTTGACATTTGTGCTACTCGTTGTCAAGTAAGGACTGGTGTTCGGAGTACAGGGGACACTCGTGTTCCTTTTTTCCCTTTTCTTGGAGCAATGGTGACCTAAAATGCAAGCAGTCTCACCAGAAACTATTGTTAGTCTTTTGATGAGATGAGAGAGGGAATATAAAATAAAGAAAGACAAAACAAAAGGATTATATGTTAGGTTCTGAATTTGGAAAATTTTTATAAAATGCATGGCCTAAGGGTGCCCCTGCCTTTTGAGGGAAACTAAGCATGATGCTTTAGCTCATATTCGAAGATAGGGGGTTGCCCTTGTATGCAGTACTGTACCTGTGCTTGCTTATTCATCCATTCATCCATTGCACATAAATAACAACTTTATTAAAATGAATTTTCCTTGCACACAAAATTTTTCAAAAATACATGGAAATGGGAGGGGGAACATTTTCCTTGGGACTTCCGCCTATTCTATATTTACGTAATGGGATCCTAAACTACTCTTTGAGTCTTCGGATTCGCCTTCTTGGATGGTCTTTGGTGGGAGATCTTGATTTGAATTGCCCATTCGTCTTCTTGGCTGCCCTATCTCCATGAGCGAAGAGGGATTAGGGCCCCTTTTTGTAAGATGACTTTAATGCTTGACATGAATCCTTAGGGCTCTTGGTATCCTTAGGAGTTTTGGGTTGGCTTGATTTGGACGAAAAGGTCTTTGCGCCTTTCTCTGGGGATTGATTAGATGCATGAAGATGCGATGACTTTAGTTACTTTGGGAACTTTTATCTTAAAATGAATTTTCGATGCATGAGCAGTTATGATGTGAAAGGACATATACATAAGAAAATGGTAAGAATTAAATAACATAATAGCATGAATTGAACAGAATATATAAAGGACAATAAAGCAGTTGCCCTTTCCTACTTGGTTTTGAAATTGACGCATGTGTCCTAAATCCGACAGAGGTTCGGCTATGCATGGGGTGCTACATAAGCATGAGGTTGGGGGTTTACTAATACTTCCTAAAAAGCTCGGTTCCTGAACCTTCAAACCTCCGGCGTCCACCCCAAAAGGGTGAACTCCATCTTTGGTTGGTGGTTCGAGTGAGGGAACTATCAAGAGACCGTAGGCTAAGAAACTGACACAGTATCTGCTCACAGTCAATATACTGTTCCCCCTTCTATCTAGAAGGGTAGTAAAATGCAAGTGAGTACACCAAGTGTGTGTGGAATTTTCGAAAATGGAGGAAAGGACCCAACAACACACATCACATCCTGTTCGTTCATTCACATACATGACAATAACTAAGACATAAAATAAGATGTGAACAAAGGTCCACCTATAAAAGAAAAATGCAAAGAGTTAGTAACTTTTCAAAAAGCTCGATTGCCCGATAAGACGAATGGCTAATGCAAGAGCATGAATGTAAGCAATGAATGCAAGTGATGACACTCATTTGAAAATCATTTTGGAAAATTGAATTTGCTTTTGGAAACTTGGAAAAATTTGAAAAGTGGATAAAACTGGACAAAGTAACCGGAGGTTCTGGGTGAGTGAAGGGTGAAGGGACAAGTCCATGGCCTAACCCTCTAAGTAGTCCCCAGCGGAGTCGCCAGCTGTCACACCCTGGTTTTTGGGTCCAAGGTCCTTTCGGCTCAGAGACAAAAGCACGGAACTTTATCGTTAGAACTCATCTTCCTAGAATGACGAGTGCGAATAGGTTTGAACTTAAAATTGGTTTGATTTAAGGGCTTTTTAGAAAAATAAGAGTCGCAACCTAGCTTGATTAAGGTGAGTTAGGCCACCAAAAACTAAATATTAATCCGAAGATTAAACTTAGGATTTTTGAAAAAGGTTTTGAAAAACTCCACCAAGAGAGGGTTCTTGAGAAAATAGGTTACTTGGCAACCTTTAGAAAATTTTAAGCCCTTTTTGAAAGTAAACTCCATTTTGGTCTTTCTAAAATAGAAATCTATGGTCTGGGGGTTGGTTACGTGTAGGAAAGATATCCTAAGATCATCACCCTACCCTGCCCTTTCGATACCTACATGTCTAATCACCTTTTGTTCACTCACTAGAATAACCGATTATCATTATCCACTTTAGAATTTTAAAAATCGGGTTTAGTCATCACTTTTAGGGCGAATGATTGCATGATGCAAGTCTTGGAGGAAGTTGGAAAACATGAGAGTTTTGAAGGAGTTTGAGATAGAAATTTGGGATTGATAGAAACTTTTGAAAAAGGGGTTGGAGTTGAAATAGAAGTTATGACCACATCATTTTAGGTTGCCTACGTATCCCATTTGGCGAGAATCAGGTCATTCATAGTTCGGGCAAGAGCCCGATAGAAAATAGGCGCATTAGGGCCTTTGGAAAGTTTTGAAGACACTTTGGGGTCTTAGGAAAAGTTTAAAGACACTTTGTGGTCTTTGGAAAGAGAGAACTTGAGAGTTTTGATTTGAAATCGAATAGTGGAGTGTTTTGAAATAGGATTTTGAAACTCTCAAAAGGAGGTTTTGAAGTGTTTTGAAATATTTTTGGAACAACTTAAGAGAGTTTTGGGCATGTTTTGAGATAACCCAAGAGGGTGTTGAAAAATGCTTTGAAGTCTTGTTTTGAAAACCTTGGAGGTACGATTTTGGAGTGTTGAAAAGTTTTCGAAGATGATTTTTGAAAACACCTAGGGCTTTAAAACTCTAATATAGATAACCTAGGGGGTTGTTCTTGATATATCACCTTCCCTTGGAATCCCTAACCAGGGAAAGGGTAAGGACACCTTAGAGTTGTGAGTTCTTGAAGATATGTTTGGAAGTAGTATAAGGATGGAGTGTAGGAATATTTGAAGTGGTTATGGAATTGGTTTTTGAAATCCCAGGAGAGTAGGGGGTTTTGAAAAAATAAGTTATGGGAGTAGTTTTAAATAGGAAGAACCTTTAAGAGGAGTTCATGAGTTGGAACCTTAAAGTAGACTAACCTAGGTTGGGTTGACCTAGGGTTAAGGTGACCTATGGTTGCCTAACTTGGGTTAGGTTGACCTATGGTTAAGGTGACCAAGGGTTAACTAACTTGGGTTTGGTTAACCTATGGTTAAGGTGACCAAGGGTTAACTAACTTGGGTTTGGTTAACCTAGTGTTAGGTAACTAGGGTCAAGTTAACCTAAGATGGATTGAACTAGGGTTAACTAACCAAGGTTGGGTTAATTTAGGGTTAATGTGACCTAGGGTTAATTAACTAAGGTTGGGTCAACCTAGGGTTGGATGACTAAGGTCAAGTTAATCTAGGGTTGGATTGGAGGATGGTTTGAAAGATGGTTTTGTGCCATTTTCAATAGAGTTTTAGAAAACAAATCATGTTATGCCAAAGAATTTGGTTGACAACCCTTTTGAAGATCATTTTCATGAAAATTTGACTCTAGCCAAGAATATGGTTTATATGATTGGTGCTTGAAAACCATTCTAAGGAAGGTTTTCTTAGGGCCATTATAACCTTTATCTTGACAACAGTGGGAATTTCAAGAGTCAACATAATGATGACAACTTTTGAAAAACCATTTTTGATGCAAAAATAGAGAGAATGAATTTTTGAAAATCATTTTTGAGAAGAAGATTTTGAAAACTATTTTTAGAGGAAACCATTCCAACAAGGTAGAGTTCCTATGGCCAATGTAAAGGGAGACCACCCAAGAGAGGGTTCCATAGGGCCATTTCAACCACTAAACTTGAGTGAATGGAAACTTTGGAAATTAAAAAGTTTGAAAATCACTTTTGTACAAGAATAGAAAGAGAATGGAACTATTCTAACAATTTAGGGCTCTTATGGTCAATATAAAAGGGACACCACTCAAGAGAGGATTTCATGAGTCATTTCAACCACTAAACTTGAAAGAACAGAACCTTGAGAGTTAGAGAGTTTGAAAACCATTTTCATGCAAGTTGGAATGCAAAGATGCAAAAGTGAGAGTTAGGGGTTAAGTGGGGGCTTTTCTAAGGAATGATTTCTAAGGTCTCACCTTAAACTTCAAGGGACCAACTTTTTGAACCCTTTTGAAAGAAAAATGGTGCTTGCAAGTGGTATGGAAATAAGAATAATGTAAGCTTTATAGAATATGGTTATAAGCATGAAAATGAAGCCAATCATACAAGACATGATCAAGATAGCAAAATGCTAGGGGGTCATGAATGCATAGAAGGCTTTAGGCTATATCACATAAACAAGGGGCTCCTAGACCATACCATCTTAAAGTAGGCTAGTGAGAGATCCCCCTACACGGTGGCTTTTACTAGCTTTCCTCTAAGCATGAATTAAGAGCCCTCTTGGCTCAAGTATGCAAGAAAGGGGGGGTTGAAAATGGAGATTAAAATAGAGAATAGCCTAAGTAGGCTAGGAGAGATAAGAGAAGAGTGGGGGAAGACAAAAATGTAAAAGAAATACTACATTTTGCCTTCAATACACTTGTAATTTTCTATGGATGCCTTGACTTGAACTTGGATGACTCCAAGTAGGCTTGAGGGGCTGGAAGGAGGAGTTTAATGGTGTAGAGGGCTATGTGAGTGAGGTGTATAGGCTAGAGGGAGGTGGAATCTAGCCTAAGTGTTGGAGGAGTGAAATATATATAGAGATTCAATGTTTTGGAGCAGTTTTAGCAGAGTTTCGCATCAATTTTCAGTTCTGGAATATGCAAAGGGAGAGACTGGTATTTATAAACAACCTAGGACAGGCCAAGCGCATGTATTACATGCACCTGGCCAAAATTAGCCCTGGCCAGACGCATATAGCACATGCGCCAGTACTGTTCCATTGCCACCATACCACACGGCATTTAGCATACTGGTTAAATCCTGACGGTTGATCAAACTTTGGTCGATTTGATCAAAATCTGGGCGCATGTAGCGTACGCTTCGTCATTGGGAGTGTTCGTTTAAATTTTGTCTCACTAATTGAGCTAACTGGGAAGGTTT
Organism: Euryodendron excelsum; assembly: GCA_033060915.1. Classification (NCBI taxonomy): domain Eukaryota; kingdom Viridiplantae; phylum Streptophyta; class Magnoliopsida; order Ericales; family Pentaphylacaceae; genus Euryodendron; species Euryodendron excelsum. The sequence goes on along the minus strand of CM065393.1, from coordinate 1,286,108 downwards.
TGGGAGAATTGGTTGCACCCACGATATTCTCCTAAGATTTTTCGTGAACTTTCGTGTTTTCAAGAAGTTTAAATGGTGTTCGAAAGTGTGAGATATCGTCTCGGGAAATTTGCATAAAATTGCATCTTTGCGGAACGTCTGTGATATGCTCTGCGGGGGTTCGAAAGTAGTTGTTTTCATGTTGCATGATCAAGGCTTTCAGGAAGCTATCTCTTCGATTAGACCGTACCGATGGAGAGTATTTTGGCAATACTTTGGAGAATTTTCTAATTTACACATTTCTCAAGTCGTTTGACGGTGCGTTATAATCAGGAAATTGGAAAAAAAGTCAATTTTGGCAGAGCGTTTGCAAGACGCTCTAAGGGCTATTGAAAGTTGTACTTTTTGAGCCATATCGATCTATCTGATCAAGCCATATTGATGGATAAACCTATGAACAAGCTTTCGGGAATTCCCTGGTTTACGCATTTCTCAAATCATTTAATATTGGGTTATAACCAGGGAATTGGGAGAAAAGACAATTTTAGCAGAGTGTTTGTGAGACGCTTCGGGAAACTTTTATCGAGTCAGCGGTGTTTAGTGTTGTAAGGTCCTTTTTAGGTTAAACAGGGGTGTATGACAAGACCCGTTGTTTAATATCCTAAGACCGGTGTTGTTTTGGGGTGCGTCGGGTTGTCAGGGGCAAACTGGTTATTTTGGTCGGGTTTGGTTGAAAATGGTCAAGAATGGATCGGAGTGTTATGTTAAGCATGCAGGGTCGTTCAGGGATGGTTTCAGGAGAGTCTTTTACCGTTTGGTGGGGTTTGTGTTGTGTGAGGGCGTTTAGGGGCAAAACAGTCATTTTGACCGGAGTTAGCCGGAATGGGACTGGAATTGAATTGAATGGCATGCGGAGTACGCCTAAATGCATAGTAGCATTTTGGAAGGGTGGACTTACCGTTTTGAGGGATTTTAAACTTTTTCAAAACATGCTTGGAGGCCCAAGGGGCAAGTTTGGTCATTTTTCACCGAGTTGGGCTAGCAGGCGCCGGTGTTGGTTCCCAAGACCGCATGGCCTCAAAAAACTACCTGTGCGGTGTTGGTCCATGAGACCGCCCAGTCTCAGAGAGCTACCTGTCGGGTGGTGTTGGTTTTTGAGAACGCTTGGTCTCAGAACGCTACCTGTAAGGGTGGTGTTGGTCTAACGCCTGTTCTCGAAGAGCTACCAAATGACGGACATTCTACATTGGCGGGCTAGTAGGCGCCATAAGTGAACTGTCTAAAATTTGATAAGGTGTTAGTCCTCGAGATTGCCCAATCTCGGGAAGCTACTTGGATGGCGTTGGTTTCCGAGACCGACCGATCTTAGAAAGCTACCTAGAATGATGTTTATGGCTTCATTTGGGCTTTGCGGGCCCATGAAGTGACTAGTTGACTGGATTGGAGTTTGAAAGGCTTGTCTTGAGCTTGCATGTATTGTGATGTTTGAAAACTGAGTTCGGTCGGTCGGAGATTGCTGACCAGGCAAAAATGGGGTACTTACAATACTCACAAACATCAATCGTCAAAAACAATTTACGACAATAGTTCCCAAATACATAATAATGTAAAGAATTCAAATCAACCCTCGCTCGACATACAGATTACAAAACTGTCAAGTGAAACACGATTAAGAGACTCAAGTGTTTGAATATAATTGTGTTACTGAAAATAAACCATTACGCACTCAATAATCATATCCTACAGTTTCGATTGACATCTCTCCAATCATACACTCAAAAACATTTGAACACATTGGTTCTCTCAGTGGAATGCTCATTTTACAAATAAATGTAAAGCACATACAATAGAGCTATTCTAAAACATAAAAAATTGTTAGATATGTAGTGTATCAATTTGGCATAACTTCATGAAATAATGTTTATAGTGGAAGCAAAAAGTAAAGAATTGACATTGATGACTTATATGCAATTGAATTAAAAATTCGTGTAATTTCGGATATTGTAGCCATATGGATGGTGAATGAAAGAAGAGCCACGTAGAAGGATAGAAAGGGGAAATAGATTTGAACATATGCATGTGCATTACACATGATGATCAATGATCATTCACTTTCAATCTTTTGAATAACTTTCAAACTTTTTCATCTTCTTTCACTTCCTTTTCATTTGAATATATATTTTTTTTTCTTTTCAACTTCTTTTCATCCTTTTCTTTTCTTTTCTTTACTTTTCAACTCCATACACTTTCAACTTCACAAAAAATACAAGTAATGCACCATCTCCAAAATTTCGCATTGCCAAACTTTTAGGCTTATGTGTATATGAATATCGAGAAAAAAATATAAACATAAATGGCTCAATGGAATGAAATGGCCTAAACTTTCATAATCCAAAAAACACATCAAATCCAAACTTCAAGAGTGTATAAGGTGTCAATAACTCCAATTAATACTCGACATGTAAACCAAAATCTAGCATAATGAAGCTATTCAATGAATGAAGATAAAAAATTATTTCCTCGAGTAAATGTAAATCACTTAGAAAAGCAATTATTAGGTTTTAAAGCTCACGAGGTTTAATGTCTACTTCTTGAATGAAATTTCATAAAATTGTAATAATTTTACTTCAGTGACATGACCCGTGCATAGTGCAAGCTATCCTCTATCTTTTGATGTAATACAGACAATCATGTATTAAAATATACAAGTTTGTAGAATCAACATGATAATTTGCTCAACAATGCAATGCAATGGTCACTAGTTGTCTCAGCCTTTAAAATTGCAAAACACAATGTTTTTGATATAGTCCCAATTCCCAAGAAAACTTCAACACATTCTTAATACAAAATGTATCTACTTAACTTTAGAATGCAAAGAGTCAAATGACGTTACAAAGGAACTAGAAAACCGACCTGTTTCGGATGAATTCAATGTGAATTGGATAGACAACCACATACCTCAATAACTCATTAAATCCAATTGATAATATGTATAAGTTATATCAAAACATTTGAAACAAAAGTCCTATCCTTGCAATTCAAAAAATTAATAATCCATAACATCCCAAAACAGTCATACATACTAAGAAAAACAAAAAAACAAGAGTTTTTAGACTGAAAAGTAAATACATCAACTAACGACACAACCTAAACTCATATAGGTCATCCTCCTCCTCCTCGTCATCATCGCAAGTATCTCCTGGACGATAGTAGTGTGCCTCTCTACATGACCTTCAATATTCTTCAACCAAGTGTTGGTCGAAGCAATCAAGGCATCCAATTTCTGCCCCTGCTACTCCACAGCGGCCCGCAAACTAGCAATCTAGGCCCCTTAGCTCTCTCCTTACCCTGGCACTCCCCCACCGACCACCCTCTAGCTTTCTCCTTCTCTTCTTTTGGCCCTCAGAATGGCTCAAAGTGTTATCATCCATGGGGCTGTCCTAATCCTGAGTAATGAGATCCTGGAGAATCTTTGCTTTCGAGTCCCTAATCAACTCGGTAAGCATACAAGTAAAGGGAATCGATCCCCAAGGATTAAGATGTGTATAAGCATGGTAGAACTGCATGAACATATATCGGGGCAAGTCAATGGTCTTTCCCATCCTAATGGCCCATAACAACTGTGCTCGGTTCAAGCTCATGTCTATAGTGCTCTTTAGTGGTAGCAAAGAGTGGCAAGAAAACAAAAATAGGATAAAGTATTTAGGTCTTAACTTCAACTTACTGCACTGAACCTCCCCATCCCAAGTTTCTCCCTGCTTAAGCAATTTTTCGCAAAGGACTAACAAAGGAGGGGTGCCTACATCAGGGTACTCAAACTCGGGATTTGCTACCTACCTGAGCTCAAAATATTTTGCAAAAGTATTGGGCTCTAAAATGATCTCCTTCCCCTGGACCCAAGTCTTGATTCGCTCACTCCCCTTCTTAGCTATCGGGGAGGAGATGTTGACCATAAACTCGGCATACAGGGTCAAAATACACTCCCCCTTATACGAGGCCAATCCTACCCAACCTTTATCGGTAAACTCTTTCTCCTACCCAAAAGCACTAAAGGCATTAACCCTTATCTCTCTCTCAATAACAGCCCCATTTTGGATCCACACTTTTCTGTACGATTTCTCTTCATAGACCCTTAAAAATCTAGAGGCATCGTACACCTCCTTAGAAGCACTCGCAGTTGGAGCCTTCCCTTTAGCTTCCTTAGACTTGACCGGAGTTTTGGCTATAGTCTTGGATTTTCTTGAGCTCTTACTAGGTTTGTCACTCATGTTTACCACCCATCAACACCCCAAACACCTGCAAACTAAAACACAAATAACACACAACACCCTATAACAACAAAGTTCAAGAAAATGCACATGTAATGGGAGGTGCATGCCGAATGCCTAATGGACTCAATTGGGTGGTCATTATGCCTAAAAATGGCCCATGATATCCAATATGCCTTAAGAAGTATACATCTATATCAATTTATGCCATCTTGGCCACCCAAGCATTTTCTCAAACACTTGGTGTGCACATGTGTTGGTGGGATTCAATTAAGTAAAATTTTCGAAGACAAGAGCTCCCCCAATGTTGTAGTGAAGGCTAGAGAGCCTTTGGGATCCAATGGAACCCAATTGCTCTCTAATTCTAAGTGAAATCTTCAAAGGGGCATTTTTATCAAACACATGGTGGGCAGTGTTTTTCTAGTGTGTCCAGAATATGACTCTTAGGGTTTCGAGTACCCAAGTATGTAGCCATGCACCCCCGTGCAAGTGAAGTGCAAAGCCCCAATCCAAATCATGTAAAACCTAAGTTTATATGTAATGGGAAAAAATAGGGGTGTAGGGGACTCACTCCTCTTTTCCTTCTCGAAAATATCTTCGCAAAGGGAAAGAAGAAAATCTTTGTCCTGGGAGTCCCGGTGAATCTGTTGGGCCAGTTCCTTCCAAGTGTGCCCCAAAGGCATCGGCTGGCCTAATCTGCTTGAACTTACCTAATTAAGACATTTACAGAGAGGCGAGTTGTCATGGTATCCCACCATATAGACTGGGCGGGAGTTACCAATGAGTTTATCAACTACCCCCACTGATCTCTACCAGACTGAGAAAGATGAATTTCTTGAGTTTCACTTCGACACGTCTTTGCTCGTGATCGTTTAAAGACCCCCTTCCATCAATAAGTATTCCTAACCCGTCGACCACACACCCTAGCATAGGGATGGACGAGAAAAGCGGTGAGAAGAAGACAATGAAAACTTTCAAAACTTACCTTTGTTGAATGCTAGGAGAAGGAAAGGTTGCCCACAAATGTCTTAGGTAGCCTTGGGTTGATGAGGAATTGGAATGCCAAGGGTCTGTCTCTCGAATTCCTCTTTTTCTCTCTTAGCTCTCGATTCTCTTTGTCGGGGCTGTCTCTCTCGAAGACTTGTTATAAAATGGAATGAAAGAAAATGCCCTTTGTTAGCCTCATTAATATTCAAAAATTTCATTTGGCGTTCGAACGCTTGTATAGGCGTTTGAATGTAAAGGACAAACTTAGGTTCTCTTCAAAGCTTAGCGTTCAAATGACAAATTTAAAGTTTGAACGCCAAGGCAAAATGGCAATTACACGCTCTTAGGACATTCGAACGCTCCATCTGGGCATTCAAATGCCAAGATAAAAGCTTCAATACATGCCCACGGGACGTTCAAATGCCACGATAGGGCATTCGAACTCCAAGGCCAAATTTTTTTTTTTTTGCAAATTGGACCTAACCTATGTACCTATACCACATAAAAGAACAACCCCCCCCCCCCCCCCCCCCCCCAAAAAAAAAAAAAAAAAAAAAAAAAAACTATGAAGTAGTCCGTTATGTGCAAAAAAAAAAAAAAACAAAACGAAAAACACGGCACCCCCCCCCCCCCCCGGCCCCCCAACTAGGGTAAAACTACCTCTGATGCAACTCGATCCTAACAACTACTATACAACCTACTAGAATGCAATATTGTTTGCTCGAAAGGCGGTGGATCATGCAAATCCACACAGTCGACTTCTCCCGACTCCAGCTCAAGATAGGGCTTCAGGCGCTGACCATTGACTTTAAAGTTATTGTCATTCTTGGGATTTTCTATTTCAATTGCCCCATGAGATAAAACATCCCGCACTACAAAGGGTCCGGACCATCTACTCTGAAGCTTACTCAGAAACAAATACAACCGAGAACTGTATAGAAAGACCTTTTGACTAACCTCAAAAGATTTATGTAGGATACATTGGTCATGTAGTGATTTCATCTTTGCTTTAAAGATCTTTGCATTCTCATAAGTATCATTCCTGATTTCATTAAGTTCATTGAGTTGTAATCTCCTAAGTGAGCCCACCTCATTTAAACTCTCAATGAATTAACGGATTGCCCAATAGGCCTTCTGTTAGGTGGCATGCCTTTTTGTACACAAGCCTATATGGAGAAGACCCTAAGATGTTCTTATAAGCTGTCCTATATACCCACAAAGCATTCACAAACCTCAAGGACCAATCCTTTCGGTTAGGATTAACAGTTTTCTCAAGGACTTGTATGATTTCTCTATTTGCCAACACCACTTGGCCTTGGGTTTGGGAATGATAAGATGTACTAACCTTATGTATCACCACGTACTTTCTCGTCAACATAGCTATAGGTCTGTTACAAAAGTGGGAGCCACCATCACTGATTATAGCTCGCGGCATACCAAACCTAGAAAAGACGTATTCCTTTAAGAACTTGACCACAACAGCATGGTCATTGGTACGTGCTGGTATAGCTTCTACCCACTTAGACATGTAGTCTATGGCCACTAGAATGTACAGATACCCACACGAACTAGGAAAGGGTCACATAAAATTGATACCCCAACAGTCAAAAACCTCAAGAATGATGATAGGGGTAAGAGGCATCATGTGCCTCCTAGAAAGACTTCCTAGACGTTGGCATCTATCATAGGATGTACAAAAGATGTGAACGTCTCTAAACATGGTGGGCTAGTAGAAACCACTTCGTAAGATCTTGGCAGTGGTTTTGACCATTACTAGGGAATCTTACTAGTAGCTAAGTAGTTAGCTATGCCGGCATACCACGGTGTTATGGACCGTGTAAGTGCATGAGCATAGAAGAGTTGCTCATCTAGAAAGTATTCATTAATTGGAAGGGGGTCTTGGGCATCCTGATCAGTAGGGAGCCTCGAGAGATGGTCAACAACGACATTTTTGACCCGTTTCTTATCTCTATTCTCTATATGAAACTTTTGAAGCAAGAGAATCCACTAGATGAGTCGAGGTTTTGCATCGGGCTTACTCAACAAATACTTAAGTGCAGAATGATCTGTGTAAATAATAACCAAAGATCCGACTAAGTACGACCTAAACTTGTCTAATGCAAAGACCACGACAAGAAGCTCTTTCTTTGTTGTGGTATAGTTCAGTTTGGCTTTATTGAGGGTTTTGCTAGCATAGTCTATCACGTATGGCTTCTTGTCTACCCTTTGCCCTAAAATAACCCCCATCATATAATCACTCACATCACACATCAACTCGAAAGGTGAAGACCAATTGGGTGATCTGATAATAGGTGCAGTGGTTAGAAGCCCTTTGAGCTTATTGAAGGATTTTTGGCATTGAGGTGTCCAAAAAAATGGAACCTCTTGTGAAAGTAAATGGCACAAAGGTCTAGAAATAACACTAAACCCTTCAATGAATCGCTGGTAGAATCCGGTTTGCCCAAGAAAAGACCGAATGTCTCTGACATACTTATGGGTAGGGAGGCGTTGGATTAACTTAACCTTAGCTTGATCTACCTCTATCCCTTTGTTGGACACAATATGTCCAAGAATTATACATTGTGTCACCATGAAGTGACATTTCTCCCCATTGAGCACTAGATTGCTCTCCTCGCATCTCTCCAAAACTTTCTCAAGGTGCTTTAAACAAGCCTTAAAAGTATCCCAGTAGACTGAGAAGTCATCCATAAAGACTTCGAGGATCTTCTGAACCATGTTGCTAAAGATGGACATCATGCACCTTTGAAAGGTGGTTGGTGCATTGCATAGGCCAAAAGGCATTCTCTTATACGCAAAGGTGCCAAATGGGCACGTGAACGTAGTCTTATCTTGATCTTCTAATGTGACCTCAATTTGGTTATAGCTGAAATACTTATCAAAGAAATAGTAATATGCTTGTCTTGTTACTTGTTCTAAGACTTGGTCCAAAAACAGAAGTGGGAAGTGATCTTTCCCAGTGGCTGCGTTGAGTTTACGGTAGTCTATGCACATTCGCCAGCTTGTTTGAATTTTAGTGAGAACTAGTTCATTAAGCTCATTCTTCACTACTGTAACTCCTAACTTCTTAGGGACGACTTGGGTTGGATTAACCCACTTAGAATCAGAGATGGGATATATAATACCTGCATCGAGAAACTTCAGTACTTCTCCTCTTACGACCTCTTTCATGTTAGGATTTAAGCGTTTTTGCATTTGACGCACATATTTAGAATCCTCCTCAAGATATATACAATGAGTACACATAAGAGGACTGATACCATGAAGGTCTGCTATAGTCTAACCTAGAACTTTCCTATGACTCTTAAGCACTTTCAAAATAGATTCCTTTTGGCCTTCAGACAAGTTACAGGATATGACAATCGGGTAGGATTCTCTGTCACCTAAAAATGCATATTTCAGGGTAAAAGATAAGGGTTTCCTCTCTGGAGTGGGTGACTTTTGCTCAAAAGGGACTGGCTTTATGGCACTTGGGGTAAAGGGTTTAAAAGTGGGAGTCTAATGACCCACATGCATGCAACTCTTACTCCGCTCCCCAACTCTAGATTGTTCCCTATGACTTGTACTCTCAGATTCCAATTGGTTATTAGGCTCACTCTAAACTAGAGCCCTCTCAATTGGATCCTCTATGAACTCGCAGTCCACATGTTCCTGGATAATAGGCTCAATAAAGTCTACCTCCTTAATGTTATTTACCTCTCCCTTTTGCTTACCCACTGTGAATATGTTCATCTCTAAGGTCATATTACTGAATGAAAGCTTTAGTAACCCATTCCTACAATGAATAACAACATTAGCAGTTGCAAGAAAGGGTCATCCTAGAATGACATGAATATGACGCTTAGAGGACTCGATGTCTATTGGTTAAGTATCCAATACAATGAAATCAATAGGGTAGTAGACATTGTCCACTTGAATGAGAACATCCTCAATGATTTTCCTAAGGACCTTAACAGAATGATTGGCCAACTCTAATATAACTTGGGTAGGCCTCAACTCTGCTAGACCTAGTTCTTTATAAATAGAATATGGAAAAAGATTCACACTAGAACCTAGGTCAAGAAGGGCTCGATCAATTTTATGGCCTCCTATGATGCACGAAATAGTCGGACAACCGGGGTCCTTATACTTTGGTGTTGTTTTACATTGAAGGATGGCACTCTGGCTCTCATTTATCATTGTTGTCTCCTTCACATGCAACTTCCTTTTCACAATACACAAATCCTTTAAGAACTTAGCATAGGAAGGTATTTGTTTGATGGCATCCAAGATAGGAATATTGACTCGAATATGTTTGAATATCTCATAGATTTTATAATTCAGAGACTTTTTCTTAGGTCTAGTCAATCAATGGGGAAACAGGGCATGTTTCAAATCTTCAATGCCCACGCCTTTAGATGCATTAATGAACTGTTTAGATGGCTCAGAATGTTTCTCATTTTCTTTTTTTGCACTCACATAGTTTTTCTCTCTTTTCTCTCTCATATTCATGTCTTAACCCTACAAACTCATCTTTTTTCCCTTGGTTGTTGTCTTTACGAGTGATGGTTTTATCTAATTATTTTTTGCTCCTAAGGGTAGTGATGGCATGAACCTATTCATGTGTAGTGTCAATATGATTTGTAGGTTTAGGGTTTGGTTGGGGTTGGGTAGGAAATCGCCCTTGTGTCTATTGAGTCATCAACATCTTGTGGATGTCTTTGACTATAGTGTTGGTTCCCCTTGTGATTATTCCAGATTTGTGACCCTAGTTGTGATTGATCGTAGATCGTTGGTCATTTGGTTGTCCTCATTATTTCTCCTATGAGGAGGTTGGTATTATGTCGGTTGAGGTACATCTGGTTGTGGTACTGGTGGTGTGGAATAGGGCATTGATTGTCCTTGGAAAGTTTGCGGTGGTGGTTGAAAGGCTTATGGGGGTTGTTGGAATGGTTAAGGGTTTTGAGGACCATCTTGTTTCCACCCAAAATTAGGGTGATTCCTCCAACTTGGATTATACGTATCAGAGTAGGGATTATTTCCACTCCTTTGGTTTTGGTACCCCCTTTGAAATTGACCAACCACATTTACTTGGCTATAACGTGCTTTCCTTACCCCCGGTATAACTGGACATGGTGCAGTGTCATGATCCAATGTGTCACAAACTAAGCATAGTGAGTAAGTCTCAACCTACGGAAGTGGTGGCCTTAGAAGTTTTCAAAACCTCCAACTTCTGTATGAGTGACGTGACTCTAGCTTGTAGGTCTTCTACTTCCTCTAATTGCTGTTTGACTCCGACATGTGAGGTAGTGGGCTTGTTTATATGATTTTGAGTGGTACGGTTTTGAGTCCCCGTACTAGCCCAATCTATTGCCAAGTTGTGTAGATAGTTGAAATAATTATATGCCTTAGTGGGGTTATTATCTAGATAGGGTCCTCCACACATGGATTTTACAAACATCTTCAATTGAGAAGTCAATAGAGAATAACACGTGTTTATGATGTGCCATTCTGGGAAACCATGATGTGGACATGTGAATAGTAGGTCCTTGAACCTCTCCAAAATTGGAAGAAAGTCTCACCACTAACCAGTGCAAATTGAGAGATGGCACGTCGTAGTGCCTCAGTGCGATTTTTAGGGAAGAACTTTTTCAAGAACTCCCATTGAAGTGTGTTCCATGAATGTATGGACATAGGCGTTAGTGAATTAAACCATGTCTTGGCCCTGTCCTTTAGAGTGAATAGGAAGAGTTTTAAAAGTAAAATCTCCTAAGGACATGCATTGTCTTGAAAAAAGGAGCATGCATCCTCAAAATCTTTGATGTGCATGTATGGTTGCTCTAAATCAAAGCCATGAAACTGGGACATGGCTTGTAGCGTTCTTGGTTTAAGATTTAGAGTGGTTTGATGTGTAAGAAGTACTATGACAGATATAGGTATTTGCCGTAAGGGGTTTATGTAGTCCCTCATAGTACGATTTTGGACTTCTGCGTCCCTAGCATTGCTTCCCCTTTCATGGCCATTGTTTCGGCCATTGTGCCCATTTTGTTTATCGTTTCCACCTCTTGGGACATGTCCTAGTGGATCATCAATGTTTTTCATAGGTGTGGGTTGTGAATCAACCAAGGAAAATCGAGGTAAGTCTGTTGGATTCAAATGAGTAGGTGATGGAGTCAAATAACCTAGTGGAAGGTTACGTAAAGGGGAGACTCTATAAAGACAATGGGTGTGATCTTTAAAGAATAAGGACATACAAATGCAATACATACATAAATCAAGTCAAATCCTTCCGAGCCTCCAATCTCCACAGAAATATCAACTTCGTTGCCCACAAGAAATTTCAAAGCCATCCAACCGATCCTCTAATCTTCGCATATAAGGCAAAACCACCAATAAACACTTATCACGTAGCCTAACCACCTCTAATTCCGCCTCCTAACTACAATATGCCTAGACCCCTAAAAAGAAAAAAAAACAAGTAACCTTTGGATTATGCTTAATTTTTAGGTGACCTAACTCACCTTAATCAAGTTAGTTGGTGACTCCAAATTGTTTTCCAAAAGCCCTTTATTCAAATCAATTTTCAATTCAAACCTAGTCGCACTCATTCTTTTAGGAGGGTGAGTTCTAACAAGAGAGTACAGTATTTTTTCTGCTTGTGTGTGTATTCCTTAAGTGCAAAAAATCTAGGCGCAACAGCTGTCAACTCCACTGGAGACACTTAGAGGGTTAGGCCGTAGTCATGTCTCTTTACCCTTCACCCATGTAGAGTCTTCAATTAACTTGTTCAATCCTATTCACTTTAAATTTTCAAAACCAAATTTTCAAAATTGTTTTCAAAAAAAAAAAAAACATGCATTTATTCATATTATCTTATATTAAGTTTGCCATCCACATACTAACTATTGCATCTTTGTTATGTAGGTGCGCTTTTGTTTGCAATTTTATGTTATTAACTGTTATGCATGAATGTGATGAACATGATGAATGGGAGTTGTTGGGCTCTTTCCTCCGCTTTCAAAAATCACACACACACTACACATGCACTTGCATTTTGCATACTTGCATTTTTACCCTGATATGACCATTCTAGTTACAAAGGAAGAATGGTATATTGGTTGTGGGCAAGATGTTGTGTCAGTTTCTTCGCCTACGGGCTCTTGATGGTTCCCCTGCTCGGATCACCAACAGATCACGGCACCACCTCGGGGAATGGGCCTAGGTTTGAAGATCTGGGGACCGAGCCTTTTTAGGACGCATTAGTCAACCCTCAATTTCATGCTCATATAGACACCATGCATAGTTGAACCTCTGCCGGATTTAAGACACGCGCATCGTTTTCCAAAACTATGAAGGAAAATGCGACTGCTCTTATTTTCATTTATACATGTCTATTCCTATTGTTATAATGACTGTATTCTTACTATTATAATGCTTGTCTAACTGCTCATACATGCATATGTACTTCAACTATATTCTCTCTCCTTGTACTTTATGCTTCCATTTTTATGCATTCCATATTCCATGTCAAAACAAGAGTTCCAAGTAACTCAAGTCACTGCATTCTCATACATATGATCAACCCAAAGAGGGTGACACTTAGTTCACTCTCCCTTGCATTAAACCTACCTAAACCCTAAGGGTTCCCACATAACCCTAAGGACTCATGGCATACACCTTAATTCATTCCAAAGGAGGGGCCCCAATCTCTCTATGCTCACGGAGATAGGGTTGCCAAGAAGACAAGCGGCAATTAGTCAATAAGGTTTCTCAGCGACTTTATCAACACCAAATTCAAAGAAGACGAATCCGAAGACCAGATAGTAGTTTAGGATTCCTTTGGTAAAATTAGATAGGTGAAAGTCCAATGGAAAATGTTCCCCCTCCCCTCTATTAAAATGTAATTCAATTCTTTCGCATTTCAAACCCCAAAGTTAAATGTATTTCTTTATGTTTCTCGAACGAATGGATGAATATGTGAATGGATGAAGGTTCCCATTGGACAGTAAGGTATTTGCATGCAGGGGCAAACCCCTATCTCCAAAAGTGAGCCAATACATCATGCTTAGTCTCCCTCTCAAGTAGGGGCACCCCTAGGATATACATTGCCTAAAAATTTTCAAATCAAGACACTGAATTCTCTTTGTTTCTTGTCTTCTATCCTCCCCTTCCTCATCTCCAAGTACTAAGAGAACCAAAGACAGAAGCAAGACGAGAAGGGAGTATCCTAAACCATTCATTTGTTATTATCATATTGCGCACACGTTCACTTCTATTATGCTCATGCATTCATATCGGTTCTGAGACAAGAGTTCCAAGAAACTCAAGTCATTTGATTCTCATGCATCTAATCAACCGTAGAGAGAAAGGAGCAATCCAATCTCATGTTAATTGAACCTACCAAAACTCCTAATGGTTCTTAAACCATAAGGATTCATGGCATGTATAGAACAATATCTTGAGAGAGGCCCAAATCCCTCTCCGTCCATAGAGGTGGGATTGCCCAAACAAGGAAGCATCAACCGGCCCATGCTGAAGAGGTATTGTATTACATAAGGGCCAAACCCCGCCTCAAAATGGACTCAACATCATGCTTAGATTCCCTCAAAGAAGGGACCCCCATAGGACATGCATCTCATAGAACCTCCAACTCCACATGCTGACTATGTTATGTTTTTCTTTTTCTTTTTCTAGGTCAAAGAGCACAACCAAATTCAAGAAATTCCTCCAGCACCCCACCAGATTCAAACTCATGGAAGGATGAGTTAAGTTGTTAGAAGAGGCCGAACCTACACGAAGGAGTAAGAAGAATTAACCATCCATCTACAAGGCATTACCCCTAAGCAGCTACCCCCCCGCCATGCCAAGACAATCACCATCCATGCAGAGGACGACTTCACCATTTGCAAAGTTTTGTTAGACCCATACATTGCAATGACATAATCCTCTAACTTCCAAATGCATGCCGGATGTCGTGAACTCACCCTCCGTCGATACACCCAGCGAATGAAGCACCAAGGACGTTGGTGTAGTCCCAAAACCCTATTAAGGGTTCTCACTAAAAGGCCCACAAGAAAAGGGAGGTTTTCGTAAAATTCATCTGTTTTCCTTTTTATCTTTCTATTTCTTATTTAAATGAACACTGCATGCCATGTAATCATGTTTTTAAATGCAAATAGGTAGTTCCCAGTTTATCCCCTTTGTCTCATACTCTTGTGGATTAATATTAATCATGTTTTTAAATGCAAATAGGTAGTTCCCAGTTTATCCCCTTTGTCTAATACTCTTGTGGATGAATATTACTTTTAGGGATTCTTTTCCATTTTTAATAACTTGACTTGAAGGATGGGATAGTATGGGCAACCCATTCAAAGGGGGGTTAAAACCTTAGAGAGACAAAGAGAGAGTGAGAGATAGGAAGGAGATAGTGTGGAGTTTATTGAAAAGGCGACACTTGCGTGATGTCCTGGCTAAGCGATGGGCAGCTGAGTACTCAAAATGATGAGGAGCCATTATTCTATTTATCCCAAATAAACACTATCCTTTGCTTAGCCCACTAGAGCTGTCAGTGATCTTTTTTCAGATATCTCCAAACCTATAACCATCCCCCCACACTGGGGTAAGCACAGAATAGTTGATTCAATAGAATATACAGTGGTTTACTGGCAGAAACACACCATTGTTTAGGAACATTGTCTAAATTTTGTATAAAGGCTTTATGGACTAAGCAATTTAATTTGAAGTGATGAAAGGCCCTCATTTCTTCTACCGTACACAAATAAATCCCTTTGTAAAACCCACTTGAGCCAGTTACTTTACTCAAGAAACCAACCAGATGATCACCGCCCATACTGGGTTAAGGCAAAAGTCATAAGTAGGAACTAATGAGCAATGATGAAAAGGGTGATTTCCAAGAAGGTATAATAAGCAACGATGAAAATGGTGATCTTCAAGAAGTTATGGCGTCAAAGGCGTCTCTAGTAAAGAAGTTATTGTGTTCATGGGGATCTTCAAAAGAAGATACTGTCATCCCAAAATATAAATGAAAAATTTAGCGTCTTCAAAAGTTGACTTAGCAACAAATTTCTTGATGAAAAAAAGAATCTTAAATTAGAAGGTAAAAAGCGGTTCAGAAGAACAACAAGAGTATGAAAGAAAGAAGAAAGCAATGAATGGAAGTTAAGTTGCCAGAGGTGATTATTGGTCTTTTAAAACCCCACATGTGATAATGTTTGAGCCTTTTGTCGTGCCTAGATTTTTCGCATTTGAGGAATACACACACAAGTGGAAAAAACACTGTACTCTCTCGTTAGAACTCACCCTCCTAGAAGAATGAGTGCAACTAGGTTTGAATTGAAAATTAATTTGAATAAAGGGCTTTTAGAAAAGATTTGGAGTCGCCACCTAACTTGATTAAGGTGAGTTAGGTCACCTAAAAACTAAGCATAATTCGAAAACTACACTTAGGATTTTTGGAAAAAGGTTTTTGAAATACCACCTCAAGAGAGGGTTTTTAAGAAAACAGGTTGTTTGGCAAACTTTAGAAAAACATTTAGCCCTTTTTTGAAAAATAACTCCTTTTGGTCTTTGAAATCAGTGATCTAGGTTCAAAGGTTGGTTACGTGTAGGGAAGACACACTAAGCCATCACCCTACCCCGCCCTTTCAGTACCTACATGTCAATCTACCCTAGATTCACCTATGAGAGTCTTTAACTAACATATGTTCAATCCTATTCACTTTGAAAAATAATGTTTAAAAAGAAACTAGCATGATGCATGATATGCAGGTGCAATAGAAGAAAGTTAGAAAATAGATTTGAAAAGAGATTTGAAAAGAAGAATTTGATTTGATTTTAGAAGAGATTTGAAAAGATAGAATTGAAATTGGAAAGTTTGAGAAATCAGAAATAGAAATTTGGAAATAGAAATTTGAAAGTGGAAGTTTGAAAATAGATTGGAGATTTGAAAAGATTGTGGAATTTGAGATTTGAAAAATGTGGAGGAATTTGAAATTTGAAAGAAGTTGTGATCGCACCCATGAGGGTTGCCTACGTATCCTTTTAGAGAAATCAGGTCAGTCGTAGTTCAGACAAGAGTCCGATTGAAAATAGAAGAGTTGATTTGGAAGAAAGAGATTGAATTGGAAGATTGAGAGCTTGAACTTTGATTGGAAGATTTGAAACGATTTGATTTTAAAAGACTTGGTTTTGGTAACCTTGACTTAGGAAAGATTTGAGACTTAGGAAAGATTTGACTTGACTTGGAAGGATTTTAGAAAAGATTGACTTGAATATTGGACTTGGAAGGCTAGGAAAGCTTGGATTTAGGAAGGGTTCAAATTTGGAAAGTTCGGATTAGGAAAGTTTCCAAATAGGAAAGTGTCATTTGAGGAAAGTTTTGGAATTAGGAAAGTTTCAATTTAAGAAAGTTTTGAATTTGGAATGTTTTGAAATAGGGAAGTTTTGAATTTGGACAGATTTAAAGTTTAGGAAAGTTTAAGATTTAAAAAGTTTTTGGAGTTTTAATTTCAGAAAATCTTGAGATTATAAAAGGTTGAGTTTAGGAAAGATTTGAAAACTTAAGATTTGGAAATGGGTAGAATTAGGAAAGGGTTGAATTAGGAAAGATTTGAAAGCTTAATGTTTAAGGAAAGATTTGGAAGTTTTAGGAAACTTATGGTTTGGAAGGGTAGGAAATTAGGAGAGAGTTGAACTAGGAAAGATTTAGATTTTGAGCTTTAAAATTTAGGAAAGATTTTTATGTTCAAGTTAAGGTTTAGGAAAGTAGAAGATTAGGAAAGAGTTGGATTTGGAAGGGATTGAATTTTGTTCCTAAAAGAGAAGGTTTGATTTTGTTTCCAAAAACGGAGGATTGGATCTAGTTTCCTAAACAGGGAGATTGGATTTGGTTTCCTAAGGGAAAGAGGGGATTTGGTTTCCTAAAGGAAAGATGGGATTTGACAAGGATTTAGAAAAGGAAGGTTTTAGAAACCTTAGATTTGGAAGGCTATAGTTCTCACATAAAAAAGAGGTTTTGGAAATATGTAATTTTGATGTAGAAAACAGGGGGGTTTTGGAAACCTAGGTTTCAAGGCAAGTTTGAAAGCCATGTTTTTGAAAAGAAAATTAGGGTTTCCTAATTGTGGGTTCTAGGGCTTGACTTGGGCTTTAAGAAAAAGGAATTTTTGGAAAGTGCATTTTTGGAAACGAGTTTTTGGAGGAAAATCCTAGAGAGGAGTTTCTAGAGGGAAGATTTTGGAGAGAAAGTTCTCGGAAAATTTTTTGGAGAGAGAGAGTTTTTAGGAAGGAGACCTAGGAAACGTTTTTGGAAAGTGGACTTTGAAGAGAGCGTTTTGGAAAGGGTTTAAAAAGAGAAGTTTTGGAAAATAGATTTTTAGGGAGAGTTTTTGAAAACAACTTTGGAAAGGAGAGTTTTAGGAAAGCATGTTGGAAAAGAGATTTTTAGAAAAAGATTTTTGAAAAGAGAGTTTTTGGGAAGTATAAAACTGTCTCACTTTCCTAAAGCGATTCTAACCATAAAAAGGCTAGAACCACTTTAGGAAAGTGGTTTTGAAAATAACAAAGGTTTTGAAAATATGGACCATATTGGTCACTTTAAATGTAACACTTTCCTAAAGCAATCCTAGCCATAGAAAGGCTAGAATCACCCTAGAATTGTGATTTTGAAAACATGTTTTGAAACAGGAGATTTTGATGCAACTTTGAAAATAAGTTTGAAAACAACTTTTGGAAGAATGCAAGAATCATGATATGCACAATGCAAGTTTAGGGGCGTGAACATACAAGGTTTAGGCTTCACCACATAATCAAGGAGGCCGAACCCACGTGTTCTCCAGTTAGCCTAAAGGAAAGCCCCCGATATGGTGACCCTCTAATAGTCTAATCCTACACATGAATTGGGAGTCCCCTTGTTTTAAGCATGCAAAAAAAGGGGGGGGGGGGGGAAGAGATGGGGGATTAAAATAGAGAAAATCCAAGTGGGTTAGGAGAGAGAAGAGAGAGGGGAAAGTGCAGAAACGTAAAATGAAAACCTACCTTGTGTCTTGTTTATTTTGCGCGCCTTGCTTTCTTCGGTCTTTGCTTCACTTCAGTCTTGATCTTCAAGGGCTCGTCTTTGATCTTCAAGGCTTCGGTTTGCAGCTCTTCAAGTCTTTAAAGGAGGGTTAGAGGCTAGTGTCTAAGTGTACAGGGGGTGTGTATGAGTGTATAGGAGGCTAGGGTTTAGTGTATGGTGGCTAGGGTTTGGAAAACGTAAGGAAGCTAGGGTTTAGGGAGTGTACGAGCTCTGTATATCGAATATTGGTGTTTTTGGACTGAGTTTGCGGACTCCTTTCACGCTGGAAGAGACTCTGTATTTATAGAGGTGGGATAGACCTAGTGCCTGGGCAAAATTCCTCTTGGCTTGGCCCCACTACTAGTGGCGCCAGCCAGTTAGGAAAGTATTTAGGTCAGTAAGCAACGTATCTTTGACTAGATTTGGGCGCCTGTACTAGTGACTACCATGCAATTTTCTGCCTGGCTTCACTAGGAGTGACTTCGGAAAGTTTGGGAATGATTTAAGGGACCGGGAATGGCCCGAAAGGCTGGAAAAGAGTAGGAACATTTAGAATAACATCCTGGAGGTATTTGACTTGAAAAGTGAGGATAGGATGTGTCGGAAGGATTGACAGGGCCTTTAGGGGCGAAACGGTCAATCGGATCGAGAAGCTGTAGGGACGAACTCGGACTGTCCCAGAAGAAGACTTGAGACTTGGAAACATTATTTAGAATGTTCCCAAAGGTTTCCGGTTTGATTCCCAGAGCCGGTGTGGTCGAAAAAGAAAACCGGCCCACCAGGGGCAAAACAGTCATTTCGCACCGGGTTTGCCGGAACTGACTCGGAATGATTTGAAAGGACAAAGAAAGGTTGAGGACACTATAAAAATTATTCTCGGGAAGTTATCGGTTTGATACCCAAAGCCAGTGTGGTCAAAAAAAGAGACCGGCTCACTAGTGGCAAAACGGTCATTTTGTGTCGGGTTTGCCGGAATTGACTCGGAATGATCCGGGAAGGTAGAGGAAGGTCGGAAATACTATAAGAAATATTCCTGGGAGATTATTGGTTTGATACCCAGAGCCGGTGTGGTTCCCGGGGCGTTCGGATGCCTAGGGGCGCAATGGTCATCTTGACCGGAAAGTCTTGGAAAAGGCCCAAGGGGCAGTTTGGTCATTTTTCACCGAAGTGGGCTAGCAGGCACCGGTGTTGAGCTGGGTTTTGAGTGTTTCTGCCATTTTGACGGCGGTCGCGTGATGCAGGGGTTTGTTGGCAATTCCCTATATCGACCTGTTTACGAGTATTTCCGCTACTTTGACGGTTATGATGTTTGCGAGTATTTTCGCTACTCTGACGGTTCGGGATCATTCCCGAGACTGCCTGATCTCGGGAAGCTGCTAAAGGGACTTAGCGCCTGCGAAGTCAATTTTCTCAGAAGGCGTGCCTAAACGGACATTTCTGCATTGGCGGGCTAGCAGGCGCTAAAGGTGGACTGTTCTATCATCTAGGAGACTTAGTGTCTCGTCCCGGTCAACAGGTTTAAAGGGACTTACCGTTTCGAATAGATTTTCTTCGAAAAACATGCCGAACCGTCTCGAGAGAGGGATGGGAATTGGAAAGGGGTCTTATTGTTTTCGGAAAGACGTGCCTGATTTGGAATCGTCTCGAGGAATAAATTGTCTCGAGAGAGGGATTGGAAAGGGGTCTTATCATCTTTGAAAAGACGTGCTTGATTTGGAACCGTCTAGGGGAATAAACTGTCTCAAGAGAGGGGTTGGAAAGGGGTCTTATCGTCTTCAAAAAGACGTGCCTGATTTGGAACCGTCTCGAGGAATAAACTGTCTTGAGAGAGGGATTGGAATTGGAAAGGGGACTTACCGTCTTCGGAAAGACGTGCCTGATTTGGAACCGTCTCGAGGAATAAACTGTCTCGAGAAAGGGGTTGGAATTGGAAAGGGGACTTACCGTCTTTGGAAAGACGTGTCTGATTTGGAACCGTCTCGAGGAATAAATTGTCTCGAGAGAGGGGTTAGAATTGGAAAGGACAATGCCCCTAAGGGAATTTTGGTCTTTTGCCTCTATTTGGGCTTGGTGGGCTCGCGAGACAATGGACAGACGAGATTTGGACTTAGAGAGTTGGTTTCAATTAGAATACGTCCATATTGACTTGAGTACAAGTCTGGACGGAGCATAGACTGCCGAGCGGTAAAAAATGGGGTGCTTACACCTTTATACCCTTTTCATTCATAAACCCCTTAACCTAGCCTACGTTATGGTCCAAATTAAAGTCCTATCTGATCAAAGAAAATTGCTTAGTCCAAATAAGCTTGAACAATACCAAAACAACTAGGATGAGAAAAGAGAATTGGAAAGGAATGCAAAGGGCAATCTCATGCTCCAAGGGGTGCTCAGATGGTTTTGGTTTAAACAACCCACTAAAAGAATATCTTTGAGCCTAAATATCCCTTTGTTTCTTACAACCCCTAAACCCAGCCTACATTACAGTCCTAAAAGAAGTCTTCTCGGATTGAGGGCTTAGTTGTTTATCGCTCTGCAAAGAGCATGAGAGTTGTCGCTCTAACCACAGTGGCATTTTGGAAATCTGAGAGAGAGAAAACCAAGTGAGGTCAGGAAAATCCCAAACAGCAACCCTGTAGAAAGTAGGGATAGGATAACAAATCGAAAGGTCAAGATCTTTGGAGAATGGTGCAAATGCTATCACACCCCGATGAGAATGGGACAAAACCAAATGGGGTAGAATCCTAGAAGGGAAATAGAATCCTGAGAGTATGTGCCCTGGGTTAATCCTGGGACATTCTTTGTAAATGGCCTATATACATGTAGTATTAATGCATTCATGACATGTATAATCTATACATCCATTAAATTCCTGTGTAGTTTGGATCTATTCATGCATTCATCAAAAAGCATTGCACGCATTTAATTCCAGTCTTGTAGGTGCATTCATCCAAAAAATATAACATGCATTAATTTCTATTCCTGTATGAACCTGTGCCTTCATAAAATATATATATATATATATATAAGTAGGTCATGCAAAATAGGTCATGCATCTAACTCCATGTACATTCACAAAAAATAAAAAAAAAAAAAAAAAACCAATAAAAATAAATGTATAACATGTATTCACCCATCTACCTGTGCATTTTTAGAACTAGCATAAATAAACTATTTTATAAAAGAAAAAAAAGGAAGGAAAAAGAAAAAAAAAAAGAAGAAAAAGTAACTCTATGTCTTCCTCCATTTCTAGAATAGGAAACATGGAATGTGGTAAAATACAAAAAGGAGCTAAAGCCACCCCTCAAACATGTCCAGCATCGGCACACGCCTTAGAAAGCTCAGATTTTCATGGTCGACAAGAAACAGAGAATTGGGCAATGGCCCACCATTGACCTCCCTAATCAAATGACTTCTGACTCGGGATACCATGTATGTTGAAAAAGATAAGTAACAAATAGGTATCCAATCGCTCAAAGCTGGAATAATGAAGCATATCCCTGAAAATGAGAGTCAACCCGCTGCTAGAGTCTGGTTAGGCTCATGAAGGTCTCTCCCATGACCATTGGTGCATGGGAGTGTCCCTCACGAATCTTGACAAGCAGTGCACATAATTGATAGTCGACCAAGTCATCCCTCCTGGTGGAAACATCAACAAGTTTAGGAGAAGCAGAGCTAGGGCCACTATGAAGAAATGGACCAATCTTGAGAAGTATGCCAATCCCCTATCCGTCGCAAACTCAAAACGAGAGAAACAAGAACTTCACTGGGACATAAGGAAACTGGAGCAGCAAATCAAAAGAAAAGGCCGCATAACGGAGCCCAAGCTGAGAAAAGACAATCGTGATGTAGCCATTAGGAAAACTAGGACCCATAATGTCAGCTGAACCATCCCGAAGACCTAGAAGGGAGCCATACTTATGGGGAGTAGGGGCAAGCTCACATTCCCCAAAACGGAAGAGAGACAGGTCAAGTGGCCAAAAGGGAACCACTGTCAGAAAACAAGCTGCACCAATAAGAGAGAAGCCATGCAACCAAAGGACCAGTGAAAAATGTCTTGCTCATTTGGAGGATAATCGTCATACCAAACCCGTAGTCAACTCAAAATAGCGTCGGCCATCCTAAAAGTCAAAAGTGGGAAATCTCGGCATCCATCTCATCCTCGAAGGCTGGCTCAACTAGAGGGAAGGGATTGACTAGAAGCCTGCTCCCCCTTCCATTCTGGCTAGAAAATGCCCTGTTAGCTAATTTGTGACTACCCCTGGATCGATTGGAACTGTTGACAGAATTCGTCCTAGCCGCCTTCTTGGAGCGACGTCTCTTCTCGGAATCATCATCACCCGCATCTGTTGTCCTAAAAAGGTAAGCCAAGGTAAGAGGAGTTAATATATGATATATGCATAAGAAAATAAAAGTGGAAGAAAAATAATAATAAAATAAATAAATAAGTAATAAAAACAAACAAGTAAACAAAAAAATATAAAAAGATTTCAAATAATAAGTCAAAATGAATTTCCTACACATTTTGATTTTTCAACTTCGAGTTAAAACAAGTTTTCTAAAATCTCAAGGGTTTTCTGTCTTTTTCCCTCAAAAAGATTTTATTTCAAAACCTTTTCCAACTCTTTCTCTGATTTCTAAAAATTTTGACAGTGTTTCGTTTAAAAACGGTCCCTACCACACTCACAATATCAACACAAAACACAAACCATGCACCCTACAACATCACAATCACATAGCACCAACACCCTCGCACACTTTTCAAAATTTCAAACTCCTCAAAAGACTTGTTTTATTTTCCAACAAGTCAATGGTTTTCAAAATTATCCTAAAATTTTTCAAAATCATTTCAAATGTTTTCTAAAATATTCCTACATTTTTCTAAATTTTAAACTCTACTAATTTCATCACTTTCTCAATTTTCTCCATTTTTCCTATTTTTTTCTAAGTCTTTTTCTATTTTTCAAAAAATAAAAAAATTCGAAAGTTTTCGAAAAATCATGAAACTTTACATGGCTGTTAAACACATTTTTCTAAGGCACACGGTATAAAAATCTAGCCGAAAAGCTCAATGCCCAAAGCTGTAGGGATAAACCTGTCGCGCCCAGATTTTTCACACTAGAGGAATACTTACACAAGCGGGAAAAACACTGTACTCTCTCGTTAGAATTCACCCTCCTAGAAGAATGAGTGCGACTAGGTTTGAATTGAAAATTGATTTTAAATAAAGGGCTTTTAGAAAAAATTTGGATTCGCCACCTAACTTGATTAAGGTGAGTTAGGTCACCTAAAAACTAAAAATAATCCGAAGACTACACTTAGGGTTTTTGGAAAACGATTTTGGAAAACATCCTCAAGAGAGGGTTGTTAAGAAAAACAAGTTGTTTGGCAACCTTTGGAAAACATTTAGCCCTTTTTGAAAAATAACTCCGTTTTGGTCTTTGAAATCAGTGATCTAGGTTCGGAGGTTGGTTATGTGTAGGGAAGACGCACTAAGCCGACGCACTAAGCCATCACCCTACATGTCAATCTACCCTAGATTCAACTATGCGAGTCTTTAACTAACTAATGTTCAATCCTATCCACTTTGAAAACAATGTTTAGAAAAACATGATATATGATATGCAAGTGCAATAGAAAAGAAAGTTGATTTAGGAATAGATCTGAAAGGAAATTTGAAAAGAAGAATTTGATTTGATTTTAGAAGAGATTTGAAAATATAGAATTAAAATTTGGAAAGTTTGAAAAATTAGAAATAGAGATTTGAAAATGGATTTTTGAAATTGGAAACTTGAAGATAGATTGGAGATTTGAAAGGATTGTGGAATTTGAGATTTGAAAGAAATTGTGACCGCACCCATGAGGTTTGCCTACGTATCCTTTTAGAGGAATCAGGTCAGTCGTAGTTCGGACTAGAGTCCGATTGAAAAGAGGTTGATTTGAAAGAAAGATATTGAATTGGAAATTGAATCAGAAGATTGAGAGATTGAACTTAGAATAGAAGATTGAAAATTGGAATTTTGAATTCTGGAATTGAAGAGATTGGATTTTGATTTGAGAAGATAGAACTTGGAAGAAGGATTTAGACTTGTTTTGAAAAGATGGAGGTTTAGGAAACTTAGACTTAGGAAAGATAGGAGACCTAGGAAAGACTTGGGATTTAGAAAGATTCGACTCGAATGTTGGACTTGGAAGATTTGGAAAGATTGGATTTTAGGAAATGTTCGAATTAAGAAAGGTCCGATTTAGGAAAGTTTCGAATTAAGAAAGTTTCATTTTTGGAAAGTTTTGGAATTGAGAAAATTTCAACTTAGGAAAGTTTTAGATTAAGAAAGTTTTGAAATTCAGTGAGTTTAAGATTTGGAAAGTTTTAGAGTTTGAGTTTTAGAAATCTTGAGATTAAGAAAGGTTTGAGTTTAGGAAAAGTTTGAAAACTTAGGTTTGAAAAGTTAAGATTTGAAAAGAGGGTAGAATTAGAAAAGGGTTGAATTAGGAAAGATTCGAAAGTTGAGTTTTAAAATTTAGGAAAGATTTTTATGTTCAAGTTTTGGAAACTTAAGATTTAGGAAAGTGGAGGATTAGGAAGGATGTGAATTAGGAAAGATTTGGATTAGGGAGGGATTGGATTTTGTTTCTAAAAGGGAAGGTTTGATTTTGCTTCAAAAAACGGAGGATTGGATTCGGTTTCCTAAACGGGAAGATTTGATTTGGTTAGGATTTGGAGAGGGAGATTCTAGAAACCCTAAATTTGGAAAATTATAGTTTCGACGTAGAAAATAGGTTTTGGAAAAATGTATAGTTTGAATGTGAAAACAAAAGGTTTTGGAAACCTAGGTTTGGGGCAAAGTTTGAAGACCATGTTTTTGGAAAGAAAATTAGGATTTCCTAATTGTGGGTTCTAGGGCTTGACTTGGGCTTCTAAGGAAAGAGTTTTTGGAAAGTGCGTTTTTGGAAACGAGGATTTTGGAAGGAAATCCTAAAGAGGAGTTTCTAAAGGGAAGAGTTTTTGGAAAGTAAATTCGAAGAGAGAGTTTTTGGAAAGAGATTTTAAAGAGAAGGAGTTTTTGAAAAGTGTGTTTTTAGAAACGAAGATTTTAGAAGAAAAATCCTAGAGGAGAGTTTCTAGAAGGAAGATTTTGGAAAGATAGTCTTTTAGAAAGATTTTTGGAAGGAGATTGTTGGAGAGAGTTTTTAGGAAAACGAATTTAGGGAGTGTTTTTAGAAGGGAGTTGAGAAAGGAAGCTCTGAAAAATAGATTTTGGAAGGAGTTTTTGAAAACAATTTTAGAAAGAAGAGCTTTTGGAAAGTATGTTGAAAAAGAGATTTTAGGAAGAGATGTTTAAAAAGAGAGCTTTTTGGAAGGTGTGAAAACATTTCACTTTCCTAAAGCAATTCTAACCATAAGAGGGCTAGAACCACTTTAGGAAAGCGGTTTTGAAAACAACAAGAGTTGAAAATATGGACCATGAAAGTCACTTTAAATATAACATTTTCCTAAAGCAATCCTAGCCATGGAAAAGCTAGAATCACCCTAGGATTGTGATTTTGAAAACATGTTTTTGAAAAAGAGGATTTTGATGCAATTTTGAAAACGAGTTTGAAAACGATTTTGAAAACGACTCTTGGAAGATGCAAGATCATGATATGCACAATGCAATTTTGGGGTCGTGAACATAAAAGGTTAAGGCTTCACCACATAATCAAGGGGGCCGGACCCACGTGGTTTCTGGTTAGACTAGAGGAAAGCCCCTGACACGGTGACTCTCCAACAGTCTAATCCTATACATGAACCGAAGGTCCCCTTGTTTCAAGCATGTAAAGAAAGGGGGGGAAAGAGATGGGGGATTAAAATAGAGAAAATCCAAGTGGGTTAGGAGAGAGAAGAGAGAGGGGGGAAGTGCAGAAATTTAAATGGGGAACCTACCGTATGTCTTGTTTATTTTGCACGCCTTACTTGTCTTCGGTCTTGATCTTCGTCTTCAATCTTCAAGAGTTGTCTTCAACCTTCAAACTTCAGATTGCACCTCCTCAAGTCTTCGAAGGAAGGTTGGAGGCTAGTGTGTAAGTGTATGGGGGTGTGTATGAGTGTATAAGAGGCTAGGGTTTAGTGTATGGTGGCTAGGGTTTGGGGAACCTAAGAAAGCTAGGGTTTAGAGGGTGCACGAGCTCTGTATATTGAATTATATGATTTTTTTTTTGAGTTTGCGGATCCTTTAAACGCTAGAAGAGGCTCTGTATTTATAGAGGTTGGATAAACCTGGCGCCTATTGCAGTGGTGGTAGGGCAAAATTGCTCTTAGCGTCACTAGGAGTGGCGCCAGGCCAATTCTTGGCTTGGCGCCACTACTAGTGGCGCTAGCCAGTTAGGAAACTTTGTAAGTCGGCAAGCAACGTATCTTTGACTAGATTTGGGCGCCACTACTAGTGACTACCATGCAATTTTTATCTTGGCTTCACTAGGAGTGACTCTGGAAAGTCTAGGAACGAGTTTGGAAGACCGGGAATGACCTGGAAGGCTGGAAAAGAGAAGGAACACTTAGAATAGTGTCCAAGAGGTATTTGACTTGAAAAATGAGGATAAGATGTGTTGAAAGGGTTGACCGGGCCTTTAGGGGCAAAACGGTTAATCGGATCAGAAAGCTACCGGGATGGACTTGGACTGCCCCGAAAGAAGACTCGAGATTTGGAAACATTATTCAGAACATTCCCAAAGGATGCCGGTTTGATTCCCAGAGCCGGTGTGGTCAAAAGAGGCGACCGGCCCACCAGGGGCAAAACGGTCATTGTACACCGGGTTGGCTGGAACTGACTTGGAATGATCCGGAAAGGTAAGAGGAGGTTGAGAACACTATAAAAAGTAGTCTCAGAGGATTATCGGTTTGATACCCAGAGCCGGTGTGGTCAGAACAGGAGACCGGCCTTTTAGGGGCAAAACGGTCATTTTGTACCGGGTTTGCCGGAATTGGCTCGGAATGATCCAGGAAGGTAGAGGAAAGTCGGGAATACTATAAGAAATATTCTTAGAAGGTTACCGGTTTGATACCTAGAGCTGGTGTGGTTCCCGGGGCGTTTGGATGCCTAGGGGCAGAATGGTCATCTTGACTGGAAAGTCTCGGAAAAGGCTCAAAGGGTTGTTTGGTCATTTTTCACCGAAGTGGGCTAATAGACACTGGTGTTGACCTGCGTTTTGAGTGTTTCCACCACTTTGAAGGCAGTCGTCGTGACACAGGGATTTGTTGGCAATTTCCTATATCGACCTATTTGTGAGTATTTCCGCTACTCTAACGGTTGTGATGTTTGCGAGTATCTTCGCGACTCGGACTGTCTCGAGGAATAAACTGTCTCGAGAGAGGAATTAGAAAGGGGTCTTACTGTCTCTGAAAAGATGTGCCTAGACTGGAACCGTCTCGAGGAATAAACTGACTCGAGAGAGGGATTGGAAATGGGTCTTACCGTCTCCGAAAAGACGTGCCTGAGTTGGAACCGTCTCGAGGAATAAACTGTCTCGAGAGAGGGATTGGAAAGGGGTCTTACTTTCTCCGAAAAGACGTGCCTGAGTTGGAATCGTCTCGAGGAATAAACTGTCCCGAGAAAGGGATTGGAAATGGGTCTTATCGTCTTCGAAAAGACGTGCCTGATTGGAACCGTCTCGAGGAATAAACTGTCCCAAGAGAAGGATTGGAAAAGGGTCTTACCGTCTTTAAAAAGACATGCCTGGATTGGAACCGTCTCGAGGAATAAACTGTCTCGAGAGAGGGATTGGAAAGGGGTCTTACCGTCTTCGAAAAGACGTGCCTGAGTTGGAACCGTCTCGAGGAATAAACTGTCTCGAGAGTGGGGAGTGGAAAGGAAAGGACAATGCCCCTAAGGGTATTTTGGTCATTTTGCCTCTATTTGGGCTTGGCGGGCCCGCAAGGCGACGGACAGATAGGATTTGGACTTAGAGAGTTAGTTTCGATTGGAATACGCCCCCAATGACTTGAAAACAAGTCTGAACGGAGTGTAGACTGCCGAGCTGTAAAAAATGGGGTGCTTACAAAACCCCCAATTCTTGCAGAGACCCCTTTCACATAATCACGTAAAATCACTCAAATTCAATCAAACAAGCACCAACATGCAAAAATAGCTCACCACAGTGTTGAAAACATATCAAGACATTAATTTCAACTATTCACGTGGTTTAAAAGGAATTCTACACATCAAAATCCACATAAACTCAAAAACTCACCTCTTGGAGTTCTCCGGCGAAATCTTCTCTTCAGGCGACTTTTCTGACGACGGTGTTTACTTCTGACAATCCCCTATGGTCCCTAAGAGGCGCTCCTTCAATGCCTCTTGGTTTTGTAAAAATCCTTCAAATCCCGCAAGTGTTCAAACCATAAATATTTTTGGTTTTTTATCCTAGGCCTGGCGCTAGTTCCAAATTCAGGGCAGCTTTACCCTTTTCCTACCAAAACTCGTTTTTAAAGGCCTTTGGGCCCAATATCCATTTCCAAGCTCCCGTTTTTGAAAATTTTCAAAGTCCGTCCCTCCGACCGCCTCACTGTCAACATGGAACTCTTACTCTATCGTTTTCTGTCTTTGACAAGCAAAGACAAAAAAAAGGGGAGCTGTAAGCACCCCATTTTTGCCTGTTTGGCAGTCTCTGGTTTGTCCAGACTTGAGTTCAAGTCAATATAGACATATTTTAGTTTTTCAAATCCTAATCCAGTCAATCCATTGCTTCGTGGGCCCGCAGGGCCCAAATAGAGGCAAAATAACCAAAATGCCCTTGAGGGCATTGCTTGGTCCAATTCCAATAAGCGCGTTTTCCCGAAGACGGTAAGTCCCCTTTTTCAAGTCCAATTCTAATTCCAATCCCTGTTTTGAGAAAGTTGATTCCTCAAGACAGTAAGTCTATCCTATCCAGCACGTTTCTGAAGAAAGTCTCTTCGGAACAGTAAGTCCCTTCAAACCTGTCGACCGGGACGAGACCCCAAGTCCCCTAGATGGTAGAACGGTCCACCTTTGGCGCTTGCTAGCCCGCTAATGCAGAAATGTCTGTTTCGACACGCTTTCTGAGAAAGTTGATTTCTCAGGCGCTAAGTCCCTTTAACAGCTTCCCGAGATCAGGCAGTCTTTGGAATGATCACGAACTGTCAGAGTAGCGAAAGTACTTGCAAACATTGCAACCGTTAGAGTAGCGGAAATACTCGCAAACAGGTCGATGTAGGGAATTGCCAGCAAATCCCTATATCACGGGACCGCTGTCAGAGTGGCAGAAACACTCAAAACCCAGGTCAACACCAGTGCTTGCTAGTCTACTTCGGTGAAAAATAACCAAACTGCCTCTAGGGCTATTTTTTGGCACGTTTCTCGAGATAATACCTAAGTCCTCAAAACGGTAAGTCCACCCTTCCAAGATTGTCTTAAAAGCAGTCCAGCATGATTAGCTGCCTTCTAATATATTTCGGGCCAATTTCGAGACTTTTCGGTCAAGATGACCATTTTGCCCTTAGGCATCAAAGCACCATGAGGACCACACCGGCTCTGGGTATCAAATCGATAATCTCCTGAGAATGCTTTTTATAGTATTCTCGACCTTCCTTTATCTTTTCGGATTATTCCGAGTTAGTTCTGGCAAACTCAGTGCAAAATGATCGTTTTGCCCCTGGTGGGCCGGTCGCCTTTTCTAACCACACCGGCTCTGGGTATCAAACAGGTAGCCTTTGGGAACATTCTAAATAATGTTTTCAAATCTCGAGTCTTTTTTCGAGATATTCCGAGTCCATCCCGGTAGCTTTCTAGCCCGATTGACCGTTTTGCCCCTAATGGCTCGATCAACTCTTGCAAAAAACCCTGACATCCTTTTTTAAGTCCATTACCTCCGGGGCTCTATTCTAAGGGTTCCTGCCCTCTTCCAGCCTTTCGGGTCTTGCCCGGCCCTCCAAATCCTTCCCGGACCTTCCGGAGTCACTCCTAGTGAAGGCAGGCTAAAAATTGCATGGTAGTCACTAACACAGGCGCCCAAATCTTCTCAAGATACATTGCTTGCGGATCTTAAAACTTTTCTAACTGGCTGGCGCCACTATTAGTGGCGCCAATATAAACTTTAACCTGGCGCCATTGTAACAGGCGCCAGGTCATACTTCTCTCTATAAATACAGAGCCTCCTCCAGCGTGAAAGGGGTCCGCAAACTCAGTCTAAAAACCCTACTTTTCAATATACAGAGCTCGTAGCCTCTCTAAACCCTAGTCTCCTTAGGTTTTCCAAATCCTAGCCTCCATACACAAACCCTAGCCTTCTATACACTCACATACACTCTCATATACTCATACACTGCCTCAAACCCTCTATTGAAGACTTGGATTGCTGCAACTACGAAGGTTTGAAGATCAAAGACAAGCCCTTGAAGACTGAAGCGAAGATCAAAGCAAAGCAAGCAAAATAAAGAAAACACAAGGTAGGCTTCTTATTTACGTTTACGCATCTCCCCCCTCTCTCTTCTTCCTCTGAACCCACTTGGGTTTTTTTCTATTTTAATCCCCCATCTTCTTCTCCCCCTTTCTTGCATGCTTGAAACAAGGGACTTCCCGGTCCATGTGTAGGATTAGGCTATTGGAGGGTCACCGTGTCGGGGGATTTCTTTTAGTCTAATCGGAGACCACGTGGGTTCGGCCCCCTTGATTATGTGATGAAGCCTTTAATCTTGTATGTTCACTACCCCAACTTGCATTGTGTATATCATGATCTTGCATTTTTCCAAAATTCGTTTCAAACTCGTTTTCAAAACTTGCATTAATATCATTTTCAAACTTGCATCAAAATCTTCTTTTTCAAAACTTGTTTTCAAAATCACAATTCTAAGGTGGTCTTAGCCTTTCCATGGCTAGGGTTGCTTTAGAAAAGTGTTATATTTAAAGTGACCAATGTGATCCATATTTTCAAATCATTGTTGTTTTCAAAACCACTATCTTAAAATGGTTCTAGCCTTCTTATGATTAGAATCACTGTAGGAAAGTGAGATATTTTATATACTTTCTAAAAATCTCTTCTCAAAAATCTCTTCTTAAAAATCTCTTTTCCAACATGCTTTCCATAAAATCTCTTTAAATTCCTTTCCAAAATTGTTTTCTAAAACTCCCTCCAAAAGTCTATTTTTCAAAAATTCTTTTTAAACTCCTTTCCCAAAACACTCTCCTCAAAATTCACTTTCTAAAAACGCTCCCTAGTCTCCTTCGTAGAAAAACTCTTTTCAAAACTCCTTTCCAAAAACTCTCTTTTCAAAATTCGCTTTCCAAAAACTCCTTTTTAAAATCTCTTTCCTAAAAGCTCCTTCCAAAATCCTCTTTCTAAAACTCTCCTCAAGCTCACTTTCCAAAACTCCTTTTAGGATCTCTTTCCAAAACTCTCCCCTTCTAAAAACTCCCTTTCTAAAAACTCTTTCCTTAGAGCCTAAGTGAAACCCTAGAGCCAACAATTAGGAAACCCTAATTTTCTTGCCTAAAACATGTTTTCCAATCTCGCCTTAAAACCTTGGTTTCCAAAATCTCCTTTTTACATCTATGGTTTCTAAAACTTCCCCTTCCCAAATCCATGCCAAATCTATGGTTTCTAAAACTTTCCCTTCACAAATCCATGCCAAATCCAATCTTCCCTTTAGGAAACCAAATCCAATCTCCCATTTAGGAAACTAGATCCAATCCTCCGTTTTGGAAACAAAATCAAAACACTTCTTCTTAGAAACAAAGTCTAAAACTTTCCTAATCCACTCCTTCCTAATCTCATACTTTCCTAAACCTTAAGTTTCCAAAACTTACGCATTTAAATCTTTCCTTAGACTTTAAACTTCCAAATCCTTCTTAGTCTAAACCTTTCCTAATTCTACACTTTTCCAAATCTTAACTTTCCAAATCTAACTTTTCCAATCTTCCCTAAACTTCAAATCTTTCCAAATTCTGAACTTTCTAAACTCAAAACTTTCTTACTTTCAAAACTTCCCTATTTCAAAACATTCTAAATTCAAAACTTTCCAATTTCAAAACTTTCTTAAAACAAAACCTTTCCTGTTTCAAAACCTTTCTTAAAATTAAACTTTTTTAATCCAAAACTTTCCTAAAATGAAATCTTTCCTAAAACGAAACTTTCCTAAAATGGAACTTTCTTAATTCGAAACATTCCTAATTTGAAACATTCCTAAAATGAAACTTCCCTATTTTCGAAACTTTCCTAAATTCGAATCCTTCTAAATCTAATCTTCCAAGTCCAACATTCGAGTCAAATCTTTCCTTAGCCTCGAGTCCTTCCTAAATCCTATCTTCGTAAGTCTAGGTTTCCTAAATCTCAATATTTCCAAAACAAGTCCAAATCCTTATTCTAAATTCTATCTTTCCAAATCAAAGTCTAATCTTTTCTAATCCTTCAATTCCAACTTCCAAATCTTCTATTCTAAGTTCAAATCAAACTCCTTTTTCCATTCAATTTCTTCTTCCATATCAGATCTTTTATTTCTATCGGACTCTTGTCCGAACTACGACTGACCTGATTCCTCAAAAAGGATATGTAGGCAACCCTCATGGGTGCGGTCACAACCTTTTTCAAACTTCTATTTCCACAACTTCTTTCCAATCTCCAATTCCATAATCTATTTCAAGTTTCCAATTCCAAAAGTCTATTTTCAATTCTCTATTTCCAATTTCTAAAACTTTCCAAAATCAAATCTAGCTTTTCAAATATCTTTTAAATCAAATCAATTTCTTTTCAAGTCTATTTCCAAATCTATTTTCCAATTTTCTATTGTATTTATATATCATGCATCATGCCTTTTGAAGCATTCTTTTTCTAAAGTGGATAGGATTGGACATTTGTTAGTTGAAGACTCTCATAGGTGAATTTAGGGTGAAGAGACATGTAGGTACCGTAAGGGCGTGGTAGGGTGATGGCTTAGTGCGTCTTCCCTACATGTAACCAACCTCCGAACCTAGGATCACTGTTTTCAAGGACAAAAATGGAGTTATTTTCAAAAAGGGGCTCAAATATTTTCTAAAGGTTGCCAAACAACCTATTTTCTTAAAAACCCTCTCTTGAGAACATTTTCCAAAATCATTTTCTCAAAACAGCCTTCGGATTATGCTTAGTTTTTAGGTGACCTAACTCACCTTAATTAAGTTAGGTGGCGACTCCAAATTGTTTTCCAAAAGCCCTTTGTTCAAATTAATTTTTAATTCAAACTTAGTCGCACCCATTCTTCTAGGAGGGTGAGTTCTAACGAAAGAGTACAGTATTTTTTCCGATTGTGTGTGTATTCTTCGAGTGCGAAAAATCTGGGCCCGACACATATGCGCCAAGCCTGTTCCAGGTTGCCTATAAATTGGTGCGAAGCTCTGCTGAAACTGCTCCAGAATCTCGAATCTGTACATACATTCCACTCCTCCAGCACTTAAGCTATATTCCATCTCCCTCTAGCCTATACACTTCACTTACATAGCCCTATACACCATTAAACCCCTCCTTCCAGCCCCTTAAGCCTACTTGAAGTGATCTAAGTTCAAGTCAAGGCATCCATAGAAGATTACAAGTGTGTTGAAGACTAAAGGTGGTATTTCTTTTACATTTTCGTCTCCCACCACTCTTTTCTTCTCCTTCCTAGCCTACTTAGGCTATTCTCTATTTTAGCCCCCATTTTCAACCTCCCTTTCTTGCATGCTTGAGCCAAGAGGGCTTTTAATTCATGCCTAGAGAAAAGCTAGTGGGAGCCACCGTGTAGGGGGATCTCTCACTAGCCTACTTTAAGATGGTATGGCCTAGGAGCCCCTTGTTTATGTGGTGTAACCTAAAGGCTTGTATGTATTCATGACCCCCTTACATTTTGTTATCTTGATCATGTCTTGTGTGCTTGGCTTCATTTTTATGTTTATAGTCATGTCCTACAAAGCTTGCATTATTCTTATTTCCATGCCACTTTTAAGTTCAATATCCCTCTCAAAATGGTTCCAAGAATTTGCTCCTTGAAGTTTAGGATGAGACCTTAAAAGTCATGCCTTAGAAAATCCTCCACTACCCCGTAACTCACACTTTTGCATCATTGCATTTCAATTTGCATAAAAATTGTTTTTCCAACTCTCTAGTTTTCAAGGTTTCTATTCTCTCAAGTTTAGTGGTTGCAATGACCCCATGGAACCCTCTCTTAAGTGGTCTCCCTTTTATTGGGCCATAGGAACTCTACCTTGTTGGAATGGTTTCCTCCAAAAATGGTTTTCAAAATCTTCTTCTCAAAAATGAATTTCAAAAATTCATTCTCTCCATCTTTGCATCAAAAACGGTTTTTCAAAAGTTGTCATCATTATATTGATACTTGAAATCCCCACTCTTGTCATTATAATGGCCTTAACAAAACCTTCCTTGGAATGGTTTTCAAGCACCAACCATATAAATCATATTCTTGGCTAGAGTCAAATTTTCATGGAAATGATCTTCAAAAGGATTGTCAACCAAAGTCCTTTGTATAACATGATTTGTTTTCTAAAACTCTTTTTAAAAGTGCATAAAACCATCTTTCCAACCATCCTCCAATCCAACCCTAGGTTAACTTGATCCTAGTCATCCACCTTAGGTTAACTTGACCTTGGTCATCCAACCCTAGGTTTACCCAACCTTAGTTAGTTAATCCTAGGTCACATTAATCCTAGGCTAACTCAACCCTAGTTAGTTAACCCTAGTTCAATCCACCTTAGGTTAACTTGACCCTAGTTACCTAACCCTAGGTTAACCAAACCCATGTTAGTTAACCCTTAGTCACCTTAACCATAGGTTAACCAAACCCAAGTTAGTTAACCCTTGGTCACCTCAACCGTAGGTCAACCTAACCTAAGTTAGTCAACCCTAGGTCAACCCAACCTAGGTTAGTATACTTCAAGGCCCCAACTCATGAACCTCTTTTAAATGATCTTTCTATTTAAAGCTATTCTCATGACTCACTTCTTCAAAACCTCCTACTCTCTTGAGATTTCAAAAGCCAACTGCATAACCTCTTCAAATGTTCCCACATTCCATCTTGAAAGTATTTCCAAAAATGTTTTTAAAAAATCACAAGCCTAAGGTGTCTCTACCCCTTTTATGGTTGGGGATTCCAAAGGAATGTGATACATCAAGAACAACCCCCAAGGTTGTCCATATTAGGATTCCAAAACCACTTTCAAAAGCTTTTTCTAAGACAAGTTCATAAAAACATCTCAAAACCCTACCTCCAAGGTTTTCAAAACAAGGCATCAAAACTCTCTTGAGTTACTTCAAAGTACTTCCAAAGCTCCATCGAGTTATCCCAAAACATTTCAAAACACTTCAAAACCCTATTTCAAGAGCATTTTTCAAAAACCTTCGAGTCCTATTCCAAAAAAACACTCCAACATCCGATTTCTAAAACTCTCAAGTTCTCTTTTTCTAAAGACCACAAAGTGTCTTCAAACTTTTTCAAAGACCGTAAAGTGTCTTCAAACTTTTTCAAAGATCACAAAGTGTCTTCAAACTTTTTCAAAGACCTCAAGGTGTCTTCAAACCTTCCAAAGGCCCTAATGCTCCTATTTTCCATCGGGCTCTTGCTCGAACTACGAATGACCTAATTCTCACCAAATGAGATATGTAAGCAACTTAAAATGGTGCAGTCATAACTTCTACTTCAACTCCAATCGCTTTTTCAAAAACTTCAATCAATTCAAAGTTTTCGTTTTAAACTCCTACAAAACTCCCATGTTTTCAAACTTCTTCCAAAACTTGCATAATGCATTATTCATCCAAAAAGTGATGACTAAACCCTGTTTTTAAAATTCTAAAGTGGATATTAAGTGGATAACAGTAACCGGTTATTTTAGTGAGTAAATAAAGGGTGATTAGACATGTAGGTACCAAAAGGGCGGGGTAGGGTGCTGATCTTAGGATATCTTCCCTACACGTAACCAACCCCGAACCATAGATTTCTGTTTTTGAAAGACCAAAATAGAGTTATTTTCAAAAAGGGCTTAAATCTTTCTAAAGGTTGCCAAACAACCTATTTTCTTAAAAACCCTATCTTGAGGGCGTTTTCAAAATCTTTTCTAAAAACCTTAAGTTTAATCTTTGGATTAATACTTAGTTTTAGGTGCCCTAACTCACCTTAATCAAGTTAGGTGGCAACTCCCATTTTTCCAAAAAGGATGAGTTCAAACCTATTTCAAGTTCAAACCTAGTCGCACTTGTCCTCCAAAGAGGATGAGTTCTAATGATAGAGTTCCGTGCTTTTGTTTTCGAGCCAAAAAGACCTTGGACCTAAAAAATCAGGGCGCCACCTAAAAAATTAGGAGGTCCCTTGTTTCAAGCATGTAAGAAGAGGGGGTAGAAGATGGGAATTAAAATAGAAGAAAACCTAAGTGGGTTAGGAGGGAGAACAGAGAGAAGGGGATTGCATAATTTAAATAAAACCTACCTTGTCTTCTCTTTGCTTTGATGCTTTAACGGTGGACTTTGGTTGGACTTGGAGAGCCTTGAATGTGCAGCACTTGATCTTCAATGGAAGCTTGAAGGCAAGGATTTGAGAGTATAGATTGTATGGAGACTAAGGTTTAAGGGGACTTGAGAGAATTCGGTTTTTGAGGGAATTCGAGTTTTGTTTTAAGAGAGGCAGAGTTTATGGAGTGATTTTGTAGACCGAAAATACGCAGGGGGTAGTCTGCATTTATAAACCACTAAAATAGTGACTGGTGCCTGTTGCTGTGGTGCTGTGCCAATTTTTGGCTTAGTAAGGCGGCAAGAAATAGATCTCTGACCCTTGTGATGCAAGACAGAAGATTTGAGCGCCTGTTCTAGTGACTACCATGCAATTTTTGGTCTGTCTTCACTAGGAGTGACTCTGAAAGCTCTAGGAATGATTCGCTAGGCCCCAAGTAACCAAAATCAGCCAAGAATAGACGGGAACCAATGAAAGAGTGTCTTAGAGGTAGTTGGCTTGAGAACTAGAGCCAAAATAGTTAAAAAGGGTGACCTGCCCACCAGGGGTAAAATAGTCATTTGAATAAGGAAAACACCGAGATCGACCCGGAGTGATCTGTGAGAAGACTTAAAGGTTAGAAGCACTATTAAAAATGTTTCGAGAGATTGCTAGTTTCATGCTCAGAACTAGCGTGGTTGGAAAAGACAACTGACCCATGAGGGGTAAAATTGTTATTTTGCACTGGGTTTACTAAAATGGACTCAAAATGGTCCAAAAAGGTGATGGAAGATTGGAAATACTATTAGAAGCATTTTCAAAAGGTAACTGATTTGATTCCCAAAGCCGGTGTGGTTCCCGGAGGTGATTGGTTGCCTAGGGGCAAAATGGTCATTTTGACCGGATGCTCTCGGAATCGATCCAGAAGTGACTAGAAGGCACTTGAACACGCTAGATTATCCTTGGGATAATCTTGAAAGGGTGGAATTACTATTCTGAGGTCTTTGGTACTTTCTCGAGAAGCATACCTGGTAGGCCCATTGGGTAGTTTGGTTATTTTCACCGGAATGGGTTAGCAAGCACTGGTGTTGACCTGAGTTTTAAGTGTTTCCATCACTCTGATGGTGTGTGATGAGTTGGTTTCCAAAGGTATTCCATCCTCTGATAAATGTGTCACAGCCAAGAGGCGTGTTCGGTCATGTGACATAGGGGTTTGTTGGCATTCTTGATGTCGACTTGTTTGCGAGCGTTTTTGTTACTTTAACGGTGTGCATTCATTTCGGAAACTGCCTAATCTCAGAAAGCTACTAGATGGTCTTCTCACCCAAGGGATCAACTTTCTCAAAAAATGTGCTAGATAGCAAACATTCTACGTTGGTGGGATAATAGGCACTAGAAGTGAACAACACTCACCATTTTAGGGACTTAGGTTCTGCCCAGGTTGGCGGGTGTGAAGGGACTTATCATTCTGAGGAATTTTATGCTTTCTTGATAAATGTGGCATCTTGGATGGACTTATAGTCTAAGGAATTAACTTTCTCAAAAGACGTGTTGATTTGAGTTTGACTGGTCTACACTAGAATTGGAACTGTAATTAAGGTTGAAATATGAACTTACCATCTTTAAGAAGACGTGCCAACTGGAATTTGACCCAGCAATGTCCCACGTGAATTTTGGTCATTTTGCCTTTATTGGGTCTAGCGAGACCCGCAAAATAGTTGATTAATTAGATTGAGTTTGAAAAGCTAGTTTAGGCTTGAATGTGTATGTGTCAGTCTGAATGTAAGTCAGGTCAGGCCGGAGATTGTCGAGTGGGCAAAAAGCTTACAATGAATAGGGAGATCCCTTATTTCAAGCACATAAGAAGAGAGAGGTAGAAAATGGGGATTAAAATAAAGAATAGTCCAAGTGGACTAGGAGAGCGAAGAGAGCGAAAGGAATTGCATAACTAACTAAAAAAACTCACCTTATCTTCTTATTATTTTGTTTGGTTCAATATACTTTCACTTTAAGAACTTTGAATATGTAGCACTTGATCTTTAATGGTGATGTGAGGCAGGCGTATAAGTGTTTAGAGTGTATGGAGTATAGGGTTTGGAGAGAGGCTTGAAGGTTGTTTTTAGAGAGGCAGAGTTTCTGGAGCTATTTTTTGGATCCCCAATACAGTAAAGGGTGGCCTGTATTTATAAGCAATCAAAACTGACCCTAGTGCTTGTTGCAGTGGCACTAGGCTTAATTTTGGCTAGTTGCACCACCCTCTTAGAAATGTTGTTAGGTTGGTCGGAAACAGATCTTTGACCTTGTGACACAAGGCAGAAGATTTGGACACCTGTCCTAGTGACTACTATGCAATTTTTGGCTTGGCTTTACTAGGAGTGACTCCAAGAAGTCCAAGAATAATCCAAAAGGTTTTAAGTAGTGAGACTCAGCCAAAAATGGACGAGAACCTCTAAAAGAGTGCCCCGGAGGTAACTGGTTTGACAACCAGAGCCGGTATGGTTAATGAGATGTGACCGGCCGTTAGGAGCAAAATGGTCATTTTATACTAGGTGTATCGGAATGAACTCGAAATGGTTTGAAAAGGTACTAGAAGGTTAGGAATACTATTAGAAGTAACCCCGAAAGGTAATCAGTTTGATACCCAGAGCTAGTATGGTTCCTAGAGGCGATTGGATGCCTAAGGGCAAAATGGTTATTTTGACCGAATACTCTCGAAATCAATCCAGAAATGACTGGAAAGCACTAAAACATGTTGGATTGTCTTTATGACAATCCTAGAAAGGTGAAATTACCATTCTGCGATCTTAGGTACTTTCTCGAGAAGCACGCCGGTAAGGCTCTTCGGGGACATTTTGGTTATTTTTTACCAAAATGGGCTAGCAGGCACTGGTATTGACCTAGGTTTCAAGTGTTTCCATCACTCTAATGGTGTGTGATGAGTTGGTTTTCAAAGGTATCCCATCCTCTGGTAAATATGTCAAAACCAAGAGGATAGACTTACCATTTGAGGGATTAACTTTTTCGAAAGATGTGCCAGATTGAGTTTGACTAATCTTGACTGGAATTAGAATTGGAATTAAGGTTGAAATATGGACTTACCATCTTTAAGAAGACGTGCCAACTAGAATTGGATTGAGTAATGCCCCAAGGGTATTTTGGTTATTTTGCTTCTATCAGGCTCGACGGGCCTATGAAGCGATTGCTTAACTTGATTGAATCTGGGAAGTCGGTTTGGGTTTGAATGTGTCTGTGACGTTTGAATGTGAGTCTGGTCGAGTTGGAGATTGTTGAGCGAGCAAAACTGGCGTGTGTACGACTACCTCTCTTTTTCTATCTTTGCTTGTCGAAGGAACAAAATGATACAGTAATTCTATGTTAACCGCGAGGCAATTGGAGGAATTGGAGTTTGAACGTTTTGAAGACCAGAGCTTGAAAATTATAGATTACCCAAGGGGGCATTTAAAACCAGATTTGGCTAGTAGCAAGGCAAAATTACTTGGAATTGACTCTGGCACCACTAAAGGCTTAAAATTGCATAGTGGCGCCAGACCTGAAGATTTAAAAACTCAACAAGCCCTCATTCGGGGCTTACGAGTTTGGCATGATTTATGTGTTTTGAGAGCTTGTTCCAAAGTGTCATGCCCTGATTTTTGGGTCCAAGGTCCTTTTGGCTTGAGAAAAACACGGAACTCTATCATTAGAACTTATCCTCATAGAAGGACGAGTGTGACTAGGTTTGACCTAGAAATTTGTTTGATTAAGGGCTTTTTACAAAAATAGAAGTCGCAACTTAACTTGATTAAGGTGAGTTAGGGCACCAAAACTAAGTATTAATCTGAAGATTAAACTTAGGGTTTTTAGAAAAGATTTTGAAAACTCCCTTAGGAGAGGGTTTTTAAGAAAATAGGTTATTTGGCAACCTTTGGAAAGATTTAAGCCCTTTTTGAAATTAACTCCATTTTGGCCTTTTGAAAATAGAAATCTATGGTTCGGTGGTTGGTCACGTATAGGGAAGATATCCTAAGATCATTACCCTACCCTGCCCTTTTGGTACCTACAAGTCTAATCACCCTTAGTTCACTCACTAGAATAACCAGCTACCGTTATCCACTTAATATCCACTCTAGAGTTTTGAAAACGGGATTTAGTTATCACTATTTAGATGAATGATGTATGATGCAAGTTTTGGAAGAAGTTTGAAAGCATGGGAGTTTTGAAGGGGTTTGAGATAGAAACTGTGAATTGGTAAAAAATTTTGAAAAGGGGATTGGGGTTGAAATAAAAGTTATGACCGCACTATTTTAGG
Organism: Euryodendron excelsum; assembly: GCA_033060915.1. Lineage (NCBI taxonomy): Eukaryota > Viridiplantae > Streptophyta > Magnoliopsida > Ericales > Pentaphylacaceae > Euryodendron > Euryodendron excelsum. The sequence continues at coordinate 1,245,063 of CM065393.1, read as the reverse complement.
TTGCCTATGTATCTCATTTGGCGAGAATCAGGTCATTCGTAGTTTAGGCAAGAGCCCGATGGAAAATAGGCACATTAGGGCCTTTGGAATGTTTTGAAGACACATTGAGGTCTTTGGAAAGTTTTTGAAGACGCTTTGTGGTCTTTGGAAAAAGAGAACTTGAGAGTTTTGATTTGAAATCGGGTAGTGGAGTGTTTTGAAATAGAACTTTGGAACTCTTGAAAGGAGGTTTTGAAGTGTTTTGAATATTTCCAGAACAACTCAAGGGAGTTTTGGGAGTGCTTTTGAAATACCTCAAAAGAGTTTTGATATCTTGCTTTGAATTCCTTGTAGGTAGGGTTTTTGGAATGTTTAGTAAACTTGTCTTAGAAAAGCTTTTGAAAGTGGTTTTTGAAACCCTAATATAGACAACCTTGAGGGTTGTTCTTCATATATCACCTTCCTTTGGAGTCCCTAACCATAGAAGGGGTAGGGACACCTTAAGGTTGTGAACTCTTAAAAATATTTTTGGAAACAATTTAAAGATAGAGTGTAGGAGCATTTGAAAAAGTTACAGAGTTGGTTTTTGAAATCTCAAGAAGGTAGAAGGTTTTGGAAAAGAGGGGTTATGAGAGTAGTTTTAAATAGGAAGAACATTTAAAAAGGGGTTCATGAGTTGGAACCTTGAAGGGTACTAACCTGGCTTGGGTTAACTAACCTGGGTTAGGTTAACCTAGGGTTAAGGTGGCCTAACGTTAACTAACTAAGGTCTGATTAACCTAAGGTTTGGACAACTAGAGTTAAGTTGAACTAAGGTTAACTAACTGGGGTTTGGTTAACCTAGGGTTAAGGTGACCTAGGGTTAATCAACTAGGGTTTGGTTAACCTAGAATTAAGGCGACCTTGGGTTAAGGTGACCTAGGGTTGACTAACTAAGGTTGGGTTGACCTAGTGTTAAGATGACATAGGGTTAGCTAACTTGGGTTAAATTAACCTAGGATTGAACAACTAGGGTTAAGTTAACCTAGGGTTGGATTGGAAGATAGTTTTGAAAGATGGTTTTATACATTTTTGAAAGGAGTTTTAGGTGGCAAATCATATTATGCTAAGGACTTTTGTTGACAACTCTTTAGAAGGTCATTTCCATGAAAATTTGACTCTAGCCAAGAATAAGGTTTATATGGTTGGTGCTTAAAAACCATTCCAAAGAAGGTTTTCTTAGGGCCATTATAACCTTTATCTTGACAAGAGTGTGATTTCAAGAGTCAACATAATGATGACAACTTTTGAGAAACCATTTTAAATGCGAAGATGGAGAGAATAAATCTTTGAAAACTATTTTCGAGAAAAAGATTTTGGAAACCATTTTTAAAATAAACTATTCCAACAAGCTAAGGTTCCTATGGCCAATGTAAAATGGAGACCACTTAAGAGAGGGTTCCCTGTGGCCAATTCAACCACTAAACTTGAGAGAAAAGAAACCTTGGGAATTAGAGAGATTGAAAATAATTTTTAAGCAAGTTGAAATGGAAAGATGCAAAGGTGTGAGTTAGGGGTTAATTAGGGATTTTCTAAGGCATAATTTCTAAGGCCAAATCCTAAACTTCAAGGGACCAACTCTTAGAACCATTTTAAAAGGAATATTGAGCTTGGCAAAAGCATGGAAACAAGAATAGTGTATGTTTTGAAAAATGTGATTAGAAACATGAAAATGAAGCCGAGCAGACAAAACATGAACAAGATAGCAATATGCAAGGGGGTCACGAACACATACAAGGCTTTAGGCTACACCACATAATCAAGGGGCTCCAAGGCCATGCCATCTTAAAGTAGGCTAGTGAGAGATCCCCCTACACGGTAGCTCTCACTAACTTTCCTCTAGGCATGAACTAAGTGCCCTCTTGTTTCAAGCATGCAAGAAAAGATGAGTAGAAGATGGGGATTTAAATGGAGAATAGTCTAAGTAGGCTACGTGGGAGAAGAGAAGAGTGGGGGAAGATAAAAACATAAAAGGAATATCACCTTTTGCCTTCAATACACTTGCAATCTTCTATGGATGCTTGGATGTGAGCTATGAGGGCTTCGAGTGTGCTTGAGGGGTTGGAAGGTGGAATCTAGCCTAAGTGTTAGAGGAGTGGGATTTATATAGAAATTCAAAGTTCTAAAGCAGTTTCAGCAGAGCTTTGCATCAATTTTCAATTCTGGAATATGCAAAGGGAGAGCCTGTGTTTATAGGAAAAATTTTGGACACTGGCACATGTAGGATATGGGCTACATGCGTCGGTACTATTCTATTGGCAGAATGCCATGTGGCACCCATTGTACTAGTTAAATCTTAACCGCTAAGCGAAGTTTGATCGAGCTGATCAAAATCTAGGCACATGTAGCATACGTTTCGCCTCCAGGAGTGTTCGTTTAAACTTTGCCTCAATATTGTGCCAACCAAGAAGGTTTTAGAGGAATCGGTTTCATCCACGGTGTTCTCCTAGGGTTTCTCGTGAACTTTCGAGTTTTTGAAAAGTCTAAATGGTGTTCCAAAGTATGAGATATCGTCTCGAGAAGTGTGCATGAAATCGCATTTTTGTAGAGCGCCTGTGATACGCTTCGTGGGGGTTCAAAAGTAATTGTTTTGTGCCGCATGATCGAGATCTTTGGGAAGTGATCTTTCCGATCGAACTGTACCGATGGAAAGTACTCTAGAAATACTTTTAAATATTTCCTAATTTAAGCATTTCTCAAGTCATTTGTTGGTGCTTTATAATCAGGGAATTAGAGAAAAAGTCAATCTTAGCGGAGTGTCTATGAGATGCTTCAGGGGTCGTTGAAAGTAGCAGTTTTCGAGACACGCGATGAGGGACTTCGGGGAGCGATCTATTCAATTGAGTCGTATTGATGGAAAGACCTATGAATGAGCTTTTGAGAATTCTCCGGTTTATGCATTTTTCAAGTCATTTGACGGTTCGTTTTAACTAGGGAATCGAGAGAAAAGACAATTTTGGCAGAGCGCCTGCAAGACGCTCTAGGGAACTTTCATTGAGTCGGGAGTGTTTCATGTTGTAAGGTCCTTCTTCGATTAAACAGGGTTATATGACAAGACCCACTGTTCAATATTCTAAGACCGGTGTAGTTTTCAGGGAGTGTTTGGGTTGCGAGGGGTAAAATGATCATTTTGATTAGGTTCGGTTGAAAAAGTTCAAGAATGGACCAGTGTTATGTTAAGCGTGTCGGGTCATTCAGGGATGATTCCGGAAGAGTTTTTCACTGTTCGGTGGGATTTGTGTGGTGCTGGGGTGTTTAGGGGCAAAATGATTATTTTAACTGGAGTTAGCCGAAATGGGACCAAAATTGGACAAAATGGCGTGAGGAGTACGCCTAACTGCTTAATAACACTCTGGAAAGGTGGACTTACCGTTTTGAAGAATTTTGAACTTTTTCAAAACGTGCCTGGACGCCCAAGGGGCAGGTTTGGCTATTAGGCCTCTATTAGGTCCAGCGGACTTCAGAAGCGGTTGACTGATTGGATAGGGGTTTGAAAGTTGATTTGGGCTTCAATATGCTTATGGAGTTTTGAAAAGGAGTTTGGTCAGGTCAGAGATTGCTAAGCGGGCAAAAATGGGATGCTTACAGCTACCTCTCTTTTTTGTCTTTGCCTGTCGAAGACAAAATGAAAAAGGAAGGATCCCATGTTGATCGTGAGGTAATCAGAGGGACCGGAGTTGAAAAATTCTGGAGAGTAAGTTATCTCGAATCGACATTCCATCAAGTGGAATGCTACTCCTCCGGGAACTTTTAGGGCTAACGTCTGGACATTGATTCTTCTTGAACTGACGCTCCTTTTGGCGGAATGCTGCTCCTTCAGGAATGTTCAAAGTTGATGTCTGGAAATTGATTCTTCTTGAACTGACACTCTATTTGGCGGAATGCTGCTCCTTTGGGGAGGTTCAAGGTTGATATCTTGAAACTGATTATTCTTGAACTGACGCTCTGTCTAGCGTAATGCGGCTCCTCTGGGGAGGTTTAAGGTTGATATATGCTTTTTAAGGGGAAAGCTCAGAAACCTAATCTACTTTTGTGGAGGAAGCTCTAAAACCCAATCTGCTTTTTTGGAGAAAGTTCTAAAATCCATTCTGCTTTTTTTAGAGGAAGCTCTAAAACCCAATCTGCTTTTTTGGAGAAAGCTCTAAAATCCATTCTACTTTTTTTAGAGGAAGCTCTAAAACCCAATCTGCTTTTCTAGCGAAAGTTCTAAAACCCAATCTGCTTTTTTGGGAAAAGCTCTAAAACCCAATCTATTTTTTCGGAGGAAGCCTTGAAACCCAATATGCTTTTTCAGAGGAAGCTTGAAAACTCAATCTGCTTTTTCGGAGGAAGCTCTGAAACCCAATCTGCATTTTTGGAAGAAGCTCAAAAACCCAATTTTCTTTTTTCGGAGGAAGCTTTGAAACCCAATCTGCTTTTTCAGAGGAAGCTCGAAACCTCGATCTGCTTTTTTAGAGGAAGCTCTGAAACCCAATCTGCTTTTTTGAGAGAAGCTCTGAAACCTAATCTTCTTTTTTAGAGGAAGCTTGAAAACGCGATTTGCCTTTTTGGAGGAAGCTCGAAAACTCAATCTGCTTTTTAAGAGGAAGCTCTAAAACACAATCTGCTTTTTTGGAGGAAGCTCGAAAACCCAATCTACTTTTTTGGAGGAAGCTTTGAAATCCAATCTGCTTTTTCAGGGGAAGCTCTGAAACCCAATCTGCTTTTTTGGAGGAAACTTTGAATCCCACTTTGTTTTTTCAAAGGAAGCTTTGAAACCCAATCTGCTTTTTCGGGAGAAGCTCTGAAACCCAATCTGCTTTTTTCGAAGGCAGCTCTGAAACCCAATATGCTTTTTCATAGGAAACTCGAAAACCCGATCTGCTTTTTCAGAGGAAGCTCGGAATCCCGATTTTTGCTGATATGAGGGATTTGCTTGTAGCTCTTTTGCGTTGAATGATAGAGAAAATGACATTTGTTGCTTCTTGGATTGAGATTTTTGGAGAGTATAGTTCCTATGATGTGTTGGTTGTTGACTTTTACCTCTGACTGGCTTGGCAGAAATCTGGGTAAGGTGCTCCCTTGGGTTCTTGAATTTAGTTTGGAGGGGGTAAGGCCTCCTTTTGAAAGGTTTGAGGTATTTAGAAGGTCAGACATCTATAGGTCAATTTTCCTTGAGTGGATCAACTAGTTTGCAATTGAATGGGAGGTGTAGGGTGGGCCGTTGCCCCAATTTTTATGATTTGAAGAGGTTGAGTCAAGTTGACATTAATTAGGGTGGTCGAGAGTGGGTCGTTGCCCTATTCTCTATGGTTTTGAAAAAGGTTGGATTAGGGTATTCATGGTTGATTGGGGAGATCGAGGGTGATTCAGTGCCCCATTCTCGGTTTCTTATTGTCCATAGATGATAATTCAGGTTTTCTGGGGTGTATGCCATTTCTTTTGCAAAGCACTTGGATTCTGTCCGACAGACCTTCTGGGATTTTGTGCTTCTGCTTCGGGACACCTTTTCTTTTGTAATCACCTAAACACTTGTCAGTGTATTTTGTATAAGTCCACCACAGGTTAAAATGAATGCACATCATACTTTTGAATGAAAACACAAGTTGATACATGAGGAAATAAGTGCATGTCATACTTTTTGGTGAATGTGCATATATGAATGCATATCATACTTTTTTATGAATGCATAGAGATGAATTTTGAATATATATCATATTTTTTGATGAATGCACGTAAATGAAAATGAATGCATATTATACTTTTTGATGAATGTATAAAGATGGGTTTTAAATGCATGTCATACTTTCTGATGAATGCACGTACATCAATGTAATTAGAAGCATGTCATACTTTTTGATGAATGCACGAATAGAATTGAACTACATAGGAATTGCATGGATGTACACATTATATATGTCATGAATGCACAAGTACTGCGTGAATACAGGTTATTTATGAAGAATGCCCCAGGTTGCCCCGGGGTCCATACTCTCGGGATTCTACTTCCCTTCCAGGATCCTACCTCTTTGGTTTTGTCCAATTTTTGTTAGGGCGTGATAGCATGTGCACCATTCTCAGAGAATCTTAACCTTTTGAGTTGTGCTATCTTATCCCTACTTTCTATGAAGTTACTGTTTGGGGATTTTCTGTCCTCACTTGGTTTTCTCCCTCAGATATTCATATTTCACTATAGCTTGAGCGACAACTTGCTTGCCCTTTGCAGAGCGATAAACAGCTTGGCTCTCAATTCGAGAAGACTTCTTTTAGGACCGTAATGTAGGCTGGGTTTGGTGGTTGTAAAAAATGAAGGGATATTTAGGCTCAAAGATTTTCTTTTAGTGGGTTGTTTAAACCAAAACCATCTAAGCACACATTGGAACATGAAATTGCCCCTACATTCCTACTCGTTCTTTTTTTTTTCTTTCTCAAATTGGTCTTCCTATTGTTTAGGCTTATTTGGACTAAGTAATTTTCTTTAATCTAAGAGGACTTTAATTTGGACAGTAATGTGCGCTAGGTTAAGGGGTTTATGAACGAAGGGATATAAAGGTTCAAACATTATCACTTATGGGATTTTGAAAAACCTATGATCACCTTTGGCAATATTAACTTCCCCTCCCTTCTCCCTTCTTTCCTTCTTACCTTTTTTGTGTTTTTTTTTTCCCTTCTAATTAGAAATTTTTCATAGAAACTTGTTCCTATGTTGACTTTTAGAGGTGCCAACGTTTTCATTCTTATTTTGGGATGACATTATCTTCTTTTTTTTTGGCATGTCATTTGAGACTCTTCTTTGCACCAAAACTTGTTGCTATGCTTGTTCTTAGAGATGTCGCCGTTGTCATATCTTCTTAGGAATTACCATCATCATTGCTCATTAGTTCATGTTTATGGTTTTTGCCTTAACCCAGTGTGGGTGATGATTATTAGGTCAGTATATATTTTTTCAAAGGATATGACAGGCTCAAGTAGGCTTTGCAAGGGATTGTCTCCAACTGTATGGTAGTAGAACCGAGGGCCTCTCTTCATTTCAGATTAAATTGCTTAGTCCATAAAGCCTTTTTACAAAATTTAGACAACATTTCTAAATAAATCCCTATACTTTCTATCGAATCAACCATTATGCACTTACCTTAATATGAGGCATGGTTTTTGGTTTGGGGATATCTAAATGGAAATCACTTACGGCTCTAGTGGGTTGAGCGAAGGGAAGTATTTATTTCTTTTGGAAGGATTGAACGATGGCTTCTCTTTATTTTGGGAGCTCGGCTTTCCATCACTTAGCTAGGATATCATTCAAGTGTCGCCTCTTTAATAAGCTCTGCATTTCTTTGTTGAGTCTATCTTCCTCCTCTCTTTCACTCTCTATCTTTCTCTCAAAGGTTTTAATCTCTATTGAATTGGTTGCCCATGCTATCCCATCCTTTAAGCCGAGTCATTATAGATTGGGGAAGAATCCCCAAAAGCAATCATTATCCACAAGAGTATGAGTTAAAGGAAATGAACTAGAGCCCTTCATTTTCATTTCATTTTCATTTTTTTTTACATGGCATGGCCTTAATTGAAAGCATAAGCATAAGACATGAATAAGGGTAGGAATAGTAGGAGATAGGAAGGAAAGTAGATGAATACAGAAAACATCCCTTTTTCTTTTTGAATTGACAGGCTTTAGGATTATATGCTCCACTTGCCATGTGCCTCATTGGGTTGTGCAAGGCTGATCGAGTTGCTTTCTGCAGCTTTCAGGGTGCTAGTGGTGATGGTGTAGTGGTGGACCATTTTTTTTCTTTCTTTTTTGCTTCAGATGCGGTGCCCCCGGCTACCCCCCAGGACTTGTAGCTTCTCAATATTATCCTTTAGGTTGCCGAGACTATTTGGATCAGCTTCATCTCCGGTGATAAAATTAATAGTGTGGTTTGGTAATGGGCAGGAAGCAACAGGAGTTGGGTTGGCTTCTTGTGTGCCAATAACTTTTGAGTCAATTAAGTCTTGAATTTTAAATCTCAAAGAAAGAGAAGCATTCCTCAGTGTCATGACCTTGGCCATCTGAATGATATTCGCAGGTTGCTGCTGAGTTGAAGTTTGGTGGTAAGGGATTGGGCAGAGGTCGAGAGGGTATAGACTTCAGGTGTCCTGCTGTTAGGAGGCCATAATAAGCTGTGGTTTGTGTGCAAGCAAGTTTAGTAAAAATTTGATTTCTCTAGCTAGCTCTCTTAGGTCGAAAGGGTGTCTTAGATGTTTCTGAAGGCCGAGGATCAAGTTTTGGCATAATAATGGCTAGGTCAATGGCTTGGAAATCAAGGAGGTTTTGGATTTTGCGTTTCAAAGTGGGACAATTTTCTATGTCATGGTCGGGTGAGTTAGAATGGTATTCACATGATAGATTAGTATTATATGACTCGGGGGTCCGATTGAAGATAGGCATGGGAGGTACTAGGACGAGATGATTGGCTTGGTGAAGCTATCGGTAGGCAGTGGTTAGAGAGCAAGCCAATGGGGTGTAATCTCGATCTTTTCCCTTGGTCCTTTTTTGGAAGACAATATGTTCTTTATGCATTTGGACTTGGAGAGCTTCCGCCTGCTCATCGAGTGTTATACCTACATGGGATAGGAGCAAAGAGACCATTGTTTCTATTTTGGTCATCCTATTCCCAAGTCCTCTTATTTCTTCCAGTAGTTGAGCATGGCCTTGCTTAAGAGCTGAGCTTGGTGGCATATTGCATGACTCCATCGATGCTATATGTTCTGAAATGAGTAACTGCTTCTTTCTGGGATGGCGACCCATATAGGGGAGTTCTTTGCAAGTGTCAGCTTTACCCCTTCTTTTCTTTTTGTGAAATGAGGGAGGAAGAGAGAGTGAAAAATAAGGAAAAGAGAAAAGTTAGTGCCTTAATTTGAAAGTTTTTATGTAATGCATGTCGTAGGGGTGCCCCTGCTATTCGAGGGGGACTAAGCATGATGTGTTTGCTCACTTTTGGAGATAAAGGGTTGCCCCTGTATGTAGTACGATACCTGTGCGAGCATGTTCATTCATTCATTCACACATTCATGCATTCATTTGATGAAAGTAGGAAGGACAGTTTTATTACATTTGATTTTTTTTTTTTTTGTATATGGAATTGAAAGTATATTTGAAGGGGAAGGGAAACATTTTCCTTGGGACTTTTCGCCTATTCTATTTTTACATTTGAAATATTAAACTATCCTTGAGTCTTTGGATTTGCCTTCTTTGATGGAGGTCGGTGAGATACCTTGATTTTAGATTGCCCCTTGTCTTCTTGGCAATCCTATCTCCATCAGCGAAGAGGGATTAAAGCCCCTCTTTATGAGGTGACTTTAATGCATGCCATGAATCCTTAGGGTCTCCCTTAGGAGTTTTGGGTTGGCTTGATTTGAGCGAGAAGGTCTTTGGCCTTTCTCTGTGGGTTGATTAGATGTGTAAAGAAGCGATGACTTGAGTTACTTTGGGAACTCTTATCTTGAAATGAATTTTGATGCATGAGCATTTATGATGCGAAAAGATGTATACATGACATAACGACGAAGATTAAGCATGACATCATAAACTGAAAGTAAAGGAAAGTAAAGCAGTTGCCCTTTCCTCCTTAGTTTTGAAATTGACATGCGTGTCCTAAATCTAGCAGAGGTTCGGGTATGCACGGGGTGCTATATAAGCATGAAGTTAGGGGTTTACTAATGCTTCCTAAAAAAAGCTCAGTTCCCGAACCTTCAAACCTCCGGCATCCACCCCCGAAAGGGTGAATTCCATCTTTAGTTGGTGGTTCGAGTGGGGGAACTATCAAGAGACCGTAGGCTGAGAAACTAACACAGCATCTGCCCATAGTCAATATACTGTTCCCCCGTCTATCTAGAAGGGTAGTAGCCAGGTAATATATGCAAGATCAAATGCAAGTGAGTGCACCAAGTGTGTGTGAAATTTTTAAAAATGGAGGAAAGGACCCAACAACACACATCATGTCCTGTTCATTCATCACATACATGGCAAGTTATGACATAAAATAAAATGTGAACAAAGGTCCACCTATAAAAGAAAAATGCAAAGAGTTAGTAGCTTTTCAAAAACTCAATACGAGGTAAAATGGATGGTTAATGCAAGAGTATGAATGTAAGCAATGAATGCAAGTGATGACACTCATTTGAAAATTATTTTGGAAAATAAGATTGGTTTTGGAAACTTAGACGAATTTGAAAAGTTTATAAAACTGGACAAAGTAACTGGAGATTCTGGATGAGTGAAGGGTGAAGGGACATCCTAATGGCCTAACCCTCTAGGTGTCCCCAGTGGAGTTGCTAGTTGTCGCACCTCGATTTTTGGGTCCAAGGTCCTTTTGGCTTGGGAAAAGCACGAAACTTTGTCATTAGAACTTATCCTCCTAGAAGGACGAGTGCGACTAGTTTTGAGCTAGAAATTGGTTTGATTAAGGGCCTTTTTAGAAAAATAGGAGTCACCACTTAACTTGATTAAGGTGAGTTAGGGCACCTAAAACTAAGTATTAATTCGAAGATTAAACTTAGGATTTTTAGAAAAGATTTTGAAAACTCCCCCAAGAGAGAGTTTTTAAGAAAATAGGTTGTTTAGCAACCTTTGGAAAGATTTAAGCGCTTTTTGAAATTAACTCTATTTTAGTCTTTCGAAAATAGAAATCTATGATCCGGGGGTTGTTTACATGTAGGGAAGATATCCTAAGATCATCACCCTACCCCAGCCTTTTGGTACCTACATGTCTAATCACCCTTAGTTTAGTCATTAGAGTAACCAGTTACCATTATCCACTTAATATCCATTCTAGAGTTTTGAAAATGGGGTCTAGTCATCACTGTTTGGATGAATTATGCATGATGCAAGTTTTAGACGAAGTTTGAAAGCATGGGAGTTTTGAAGGGGTTTGAGATAGAAACTTTGAATTGATAGAAACTTTTGAAAAGGGGATTGGGGTTGAAATAGAAGTTATGATTGCACCATTTTAGGTTGCCTACGTATCTCATTTGGTGAGAATCAGGTCATTCGTAGTTCGGGCAAGAGCCGGATGGAAAATAGGCACATTAGGGCCTTCGAAATGCTTTGAAGACACATTGAGGTCTTTGGAAAGTTGTTGAAGACGCTTTGTGGTCTTTAGAAAAAGAGAACTTGAGAGTTTTGATTTAAAATCGGGTAGTGGAGTGCTTTGAAATAGAACTTTGGAACTTTTGAAAGGAGGTTTTGAAGTGTTTTGAAATGTTTTTGAAACAACTCAAGGAAGTTTTAGAAGTACTTTTGAAATACCTCAATGGAGTTTTGATGTCTTGCTTTGAAAACCTTGGAGGTAGGGTTTTTGAAATGTTTTAGTAAACTTGTCTTAGAAAAGCTTTTGAAAGTGGTTTGTGGAACCCTAATATGGACAACCTTGAGAGTTGTTCTTGATATATCACCTTCCTTTAGAATCCCTAACCATAGAAGGGGTAGGGACACCTTAAGGTTGTGAGTTCTTGAAAATATTTTTGGAAACATTTTAAAGATAGAGTGTAGGAGTATTTGAAAAGGATACGGAGTTGGTTTTTGAAATCTCAAGAAGGTAGGAGGTTTTGGAAAAATGGGTTATGAGAGTAGTTTTAAATAGGAAGTACATTTAAAAAAAGGTCCATGAGTTGGAACCTTGAAGTGTACCAACCTAGGTTGGGTTAACTAACTTGGGTTAGGTTAACCTAGGGTTAAGGTGGCCTAAGATTAACTAACTAAGGTTAGATTAACTTAGGTTTGGACAACTAGAGTTAATTTAAACTAGGGTTAACCAACTAGGGTTTGGTTAACCTAGTATTAAGGTGACCTAGGGTTAATCAACTAGGGCTTGGTTAACCTAGAATTAAGGTGACCTAGGGTTGACTAACTAAGGTTGGGTTGACCTAGGGTTAAGATGACCTAAGGTTAGCTAACTTGGGTTAAATTAACCTAGGATTGGATAACTAGTGTCAAGTTAAGCTAGGGTTGGATTGGAAGATGGTTTTGAAAGGTGGTTTTATGCATTTTTGAAAGGAGTTTTAGGAGACAAATCATATTATGCTAAGGACTTTGGTTGAAAATCCTTTTGAAGATCATTTCCATGAAAATTTGACTCTAGCCAAGAATATGGTTTATATGGTTGGTGCTTCAAAACCATTCCAAAGAAGGTTTTCTTAGGGCCATTATAACCTTTATCTTGACAAGAGTGGGGATTTCAAGAGTCAACATAATGATGATAACTTTTGGGAAACCAATTTAAATACAAAGATAGAGAGAATAAATATTTGAAAACGATTGTTGAAAAAAAGATTTTGGAAACCATTTTTAAAGCAAACCATTCCAACAAGTTAGGGTTCCTATGGCCAATGTCAAAGGGAGACCACTCAAGAAAGGGTTCCTTGGGGCCATTTTAACCACTAAACTTGAGAGAATAGAAACCTTGGGAATTAGAGAGTTTGAAAATCATTTTTATGCAAATTGGAATGCAAAGATGCAAAGGTGTGAGTTAGGCGTTAATTGGGGATTTTCTACGGCATGATTTCTAAGGTCTAATCCTAAACTTCAAGGGACCAACTCTTAAAACCATTTTGAAAGGAATATTGAGCTTGGAAATGGCATGGAAACAAGAATATTGTATGTTTTGAAAAACGTAATTACAAACAAGAAAATGAAGCCAAGCACACAAAACATGAACAAAATAGCAACATGCAAGGGGGTCATGAATACATACAAGGCTTTAGGCTACACCATATAATCAAGGGGCTCCAAGGCCATACCATCTTAAAGTAGGCTAGTGAGAGATCCCCCTACACGGTAGCTCTCACTAACTTTCCTCTAGGCATGAACTAAGAACCCTCTTGCTTCAAGTATGCAAGAAAAGGGAGGTAGAAGATAGGGATTAAAATGGAGAATAGCCTAAGTAGGCTAGGCGAGAGAAGAGAAGAGTGGGAGAAGACAAAAACATAAAAGGAATACCATCTTTTGTCTTCAATACACTTGCAATCTTCTATGGATGCTTGGATGTGAGCTATGAGGGCTTCAAGTGCGCTTTAGGGGTTGGAAGGTGGAGTTCTATAGTGTGTAGGGTTGTGTAGGGCTATGTAGGTGAAGTATATGGGTTAGGGGGAGGTGGAATCTATCCTATGTGTTAGAGGAGTGGGATGTATATAGAAATTCGAGGTTCTGGAGAGGTTTAGTAGAGCTTCACAACAATTTTTGGTTCTGGAATATGCAAAGAGGGAGGCCTGTATTTATAGGCAAAATTTTGGATACTGGCACATGTAGGACATGTGCTTATGTAAAATTTACACAGGCGTATGCACTACATGTGTCGGTACTATTCCATTGGCAGAATGCCACGTGGCACCCATTGTACTAGCTAAATCTTAACCGCTAAACGAAGTTTGATCGATTTGATCGAAATCTGAGCACATGTAGCATACGTTCTGCCACCGGGAGTGTTCGTTTAAACTTTGCCTCGATAATTGTGTTTACCGGGAAGGTTTCGAAGGAATCGGTTGCATCCACAGTGTTCTCCTAGGGTTTCTTGTGAACTTTTGAGTTTTTGAAAAGTCTGAACGTTGTTTGAAAGTGTGAGATATCGTCTCAGGAAGTGTGCATGAAATTGCATTTTTGCAGAGTGTTTGTGATACGCTTCGTGGGGGTTCAAAAGTAGCTATTTGTGTGCCGTATGATCGAGGCCTTCGGGAAGCGATCTCTTCGATCGAATTGTACCGATGGAAACTAATCTGGAAATAATTTCGGGAATTCTCTAATTTACTCATTTCTCAAGTTATTTGACGGTGCGTTATAATCAGGGAATTGGAGAAAAAGTCAATCTTGGCATAGCGTCTGTGAGACGCTCCAGGGGTGGTTGAAAGTAGCAATTTTTGAGTCACGCGATGAGGGACTTCGGGGAGCAATCTATCCGATCAAGTTGTATTGATGGAAAGACCTATGAACGAGCTTGTCGGAATTCTCTAGTTTACGCATTTCTCAAGTCATTTGACGGTGCGTTATAACTAAAGAATCGAGAGAAAAGGCAATTTTGGCAGAGCGTCTTCAGGGAACTTTTCATTAAGTCGGGAGTGTTTAGTGTCGTACGGTCCTCCTTAGATTAAACAGGGGTGTATGACAAGACCCACTGTTCAATATTCTAGGACTAGTGTAGTTTTTGGGGCGCATTTGGGTTGCTAGGGACAAAATGGTCATTTTGATCGTGCTTTGTTGAAAAAGGTCAGGAATGGACCGAAGTGTTATGTTAAGCATGTCGGGTCATTTAGGGATGATTTTGTGAGAGTTTTTCACTGTTCGGTGGGATTTATGCGGTGTTGGGGTGTTTAGGGGCAAAATGGTCATTTTGACCATAGTTAGCCAAAATGGGACCGAAATTGGACAAAATGGCATGCGGAGTACACCTAATTGCTTAGTAACTCTTTGGAAAGGTGGACTTACCGTTATGAGGAATTTTGAACTTTCTCAAAACATGCCTGGAGGCTCAAGGGGCAGGTTTGGTTATTAGGCCTCTATTGTGTCTAGCAGACCCTATAAGCTGTTGATTGATTTGATAGGGGTTTGAAAGTTGATTTAGGCTTGAATGTGTTTACGGAGTTTCGAAAGGGAGTTTGGTCAGGCCGGAAATTACTGAGCGGGCAAAAATGGGATGCTTACACAAAGCTTCTGCAAGGTGGAACTCTTGGACATTGAAGGGGCAAGTCTGGGGGACACCGGAGACTCACCAAAAGTGATCATCGTTGCTAGAATTGTTACCTGGTTAGAAGATTTTGTCAGAGAACTCCAAGAGGTGAATTTTGTTTTGTATTGATCTTGATGTGTAGAACTTTGTTTGAGTCATGTGAATAGTCGAAAGCTATGTTTTGATGTGTTTCAAACACTTTGGTGGTGGTGTTGTTTCTACGTTTTGCTGCTCATTTGATTGAGTTTAGGTCGTTTTGTTTGTTTACTCATAAGGGTTCTTGGCATGAAATGGGTTTTGCGCCTACGAGCTTGAGTTTTATATCTCCTTGCAATGTTTTTGCATAGAATATCTTAGAAATAGGTCTAGGACTTTCGTGGAAAATTTCGTCAATTTTTGAAAACTTTTTGAATTTTTTGAAAAATAGAAAAATGCTTAAAAATAGGAAAAACTAAAAATTGATTGGATTGTTCGTGTTCTGTATTTAGAAAAATAGGGGAATATTTTTAGAAAATATTTGAAGTATTTTTCAAAGGTTTTATGATTTCTCTTCTCTCTTTTTATTAAAAAATTTTAAGAACCCTTGGATTTTTAGAAAATAGAAACATTGTTTGAAAATTTAAAAATCTTGAGAATGTGCATAAATTATTTTATGTTCATTAGTGCTATGTGCTTGTGATGCTGTGGAGTGCACGGTTTGTATTCTATTGTAGAGTTTTGGGCATTGTAAGGACCATTTACAAATGAAACTGTTGAAATTTTTTGAAATGAGGAAGAAGTTAGAAACTCTTGAAGTAAAGTTTTTTTGAAGAAAAAAGAGATAAAACATTAGAGAATGGGGCCTTTTTGGCAGAGAAGACCCCAAGAATAGGACTTGAAATTATTATTATTGTTATGATTATTTTTTTTTTTTGAAGAAAAAGTTCATAAACCTTGAAACTCTATTTAGAATAAAAACAAATTTGAAGGAAAGGTTTAGAAAATCTTAAAATGGATTTTGAATAAAACCCCTCAAAAGTTTTAGAGAAACCTAGAAATTGATAAAAATGTTTGAAGGAAAAGTTTAGAAAACCTTTGAGAATTGATTTGGAAATAAAACTTTAAAATTTGATTTCGAAACTGACTTTGAATTTTGATTTTGAAATAAACTTTTGAAGGAAAAGGTTTAAGAAAACTGAAAGTTGGGGAATATGATGGAGTAGACTCCGCTAGGGGTAAGGGAATGGGATTTACGTTGTTCTTTTCTTTTCTTCCTTTTCTTTTTTTGTACTTATTTTCCTTTTGAGCTGTATATACCATATAGTGAAACCTTTACCTTCATTTGATTTTCAGGATGGCTAATACTATCTTGAATCGACTGAGGCGTTGGTATGAAAAGTATCCTCTAGATGAGCAGGACATCTTCCGTCAGACTTTTGGTCGTATTAATTTATTCTTATCAATGCGGCTCATTTTGGGATTCATAGAGGCAGTGGTTCCTTTTTGGCAGTTGAACTTGTGTCTTTTCTCTTCGGGGAATGTGAGTTAACTCCTACTCCTCATGAGTATGGTTTTCTTCTTGGTTTTTGGGATGATTCAGCTAACATTGTGCGACCCTTCTTCCCTGAGGGTTGTATCTCGATTGTCTCAACTCAGCTGGGGCTCTGATAAGCTGTTCTTACCTTTAGCCTCCTACCCCAATTTCCTTACGTTCTGGTAGAGTTTCTATTTTCTTGCTTTAAGTTAGTGATGGGTATGACAGCTCATCCTGATGATTGGAATTCTTCTCAAGATTGGTTGGTCTCTTGTATGGTGGCCTTGGCTCTGCTCCTCTTGAGCCTTCTGGTGTTCCCCTGGGGGGATGGTTTGATTGACTATTGATGGTGTGCATTGCTTGCTAGGTTTTACAAAAGGCAATCATATGCTCCTATGGTTG
The DNA here is from genome assembly GCA_033060915.1 of Euryodendron excelsum. Taxonomy (NCBI): domain Eukaryota; kingdom Viridiplantae; phylum Streptophyta; class Magnoliopsida; order Ericales; family Pentaphylacaceae; genus Euryodendron; species Euryodendron excelsum. The sequence goes on along the minus strand of CM065393.1, from coordinate 1,228,458 downwards.
TGGAAGAGATCTATATCAGCTTCTCTCGATTCCAACAGGGTGTTAATGTTCGTTTTCAGGGTTGCGTCATACTTTTCTAGCTTTGGGCAATTGGATATTTGTTTGCAACTCCCTTATTTCAACATACACGGTATCCCGAGCTTGACCATATACATTCTCTGGTGAGGTCCCAGAGAGTTATCATGGATGGCGGAAGGTTTCCACAGATTGCTATGACACGGGCCACCTATCTTCAGGGTAGGAGGTCTAACACAATCAGGTGGTGTACGGGGTTGATTGGCAGGTATTGCTTGAGAGTGTAGACTTTTGAGAGGGCCTTCGTACCTCTAGCAGGTTTATGAGGTATTGCCCCTTTCTTTGAGATTCGAGTTTTGTAGCAGTTTGGCAGAAGCCAAGACATCCCTCATTTGATATTAGTAGCTAAGTTTATTTTGGTCTTTGAGGCAGTGATCCCAAAAGCATTGGTAGAGAGGGTTATGGACATGTGGAGGTCCTTACTTCCCCATGTGGATGATGATGGGCCATTATCTTATGAGCCTATCGAGGCTGAGAATTACCATTACTGGCTTTGCCGATATGTGTTAAGATTTGGTAGGGTTAGGGATCTGCTTTTTGAGACTCTTCTACCCCCAATGGGATATAGAGACTTTTTGACAGCTATGGTTGTCCAGGGGCGTCATCATATGCGACAAAATCGAAGGCTGATACAGGGGTTACGTGACCGACTGAGGATCAAGGATGCAAAGGTGGCTTCTTGGGAAATACAGCTAGCAGTGGCCCTATCAATACGTGATAGTTTATCCTTAAGTACTACTTGGGGACAAAAGCAGTCATATGATGCCCCAGACATTTCTGGTCTTCTAGAGGATGATACTGTTGAGGTTCGATCTCTGAGGGAGACAGTAAAGTCTTTTGCCTGGGAGAAGCATATGCTCCTGGCTAGGTGTGTGAATTATGAGAGGGCAAGTTTGGTTTAGTGGCAACAAGAGCCTCTTCCAGTGCTCCTCCCATTGATGACGTGGATGACGAGCCAATGGACCTGGCCTTGGTCGATTCTTCTTTTGACGATGATGGGGAGCGTTACATTTTCACCCTTGTTCTTGATTCATTTGTAGACTTTTGATACCTACATTTGTAGATAGACAGATTTCATTTTAGTATTTTTCTTCTTTTCTATCATGTAGATTGGTAGCCTTTTCCTTTATTACACGAATAAGATGATTTTACTGCATGGTTAGTTCAAATATGTTTGAGAAATTCAAATGGAATTTACTCCTTATTGTTTGATGTTTCGATTGACTTATTGTATCGGGAAAGGACCATCTGCTTCCTTGACCTCAGCTTGGCTAACCTGGTGAATGCTTTTCAAAATGCCCTCTAACCTATCCACTGTTTCCTTCTACTTGTGATATCTAGGAATATCTGCGCTTTGGACTACCCATGGTGCCTTCATAGGTTTTCACCAGGTCAACAATTTTGTATCTTTCCATATCCTTACCTTTTTACCTACTGTGCCTTTTAAGGTTTTCACCGTATCCTCGGGAGTATTTTTTTTCTTTTTCGGGGTCTTTCAAATGCCTTGGACTTACTTGAACATGGTTAGGTGCTTGAAAGGCTCACTTGGACTGAGCAATTTAAGTTTGACTTTTAGTGGAGGTCCGTAGAGATTGAAGATGAATTGGTTTGGTTTTACTAATTCCAAGCATATTACTCTACTGGGGTTTTGATGATCCTTCTCTTTGTCGAGTGTTCATGTATACTCATTTTATTTTATTTTTTTAGTAAGCTCTTCGCTTGCCTTTTGATTCTTGCAAAAAACCATAGCCCATTATATCATGTGGTTATTTGGTTGGTCTATGTTTAAAAGGCTTGGAAAGATGAATTTTTTTAAAAATAGAAATGAGCGCTTCTTTCAAATCTCACATTGCTTAGTCCAGAGAGTCTGTGATTAGACTTAGAGTGTGCCTTGGGAAGTTAGTATTACTAGGAATGAATGTCCAATTCTAACTACAATAGTAATGTTTGGCTGCATTAGAATTCAAAGGATATAGGGAATTCCTGTCAGTCCATCTCTTCCTGGATTAGAGCTCCTTCGATCAGAACCTTTTTTACTAGGAAAGATCCCTCGTAATTTGGGGTAAATTTCTCTTGTGCTGCCTTTTAGTGGGGGAATATCTTCTTTAGCACTAAGTCTCCCGGTTGAAATGATCGTGGCCGCACTTTCTTATCAAAGGCTCTGGACATTCGCTTCCTGTAGCATTAAGCATGGTAAACTGCAACCAATCGCTTTTTATCCAGCAAGCAAAGTTGAGCGTATGGGTCTTTGATCCATTCTGCTTCGTCCAATTTGGTCTCCAATAAGATCCTTAGGGAAGGAATCTCAACCTCAATAGGGAGGTTTACCTCAGCGTCATAAACAAACTAGCAGGGGGTACCTCTAGTAGAAACCCTCATGGTGGTTCATTAAGCCATTAGTGCAAAAAGGAGCTCCTTATGCCAGTCTCTGTAGTTGTCAATCATTTTTCAGAGGATTCTCTTGATGTTTTTGTTGGATGCTTTTACTACTTCATTCATCTGAGGGTGATAGGTGACAAAATTTCAGTGAGTGATGTGGAACCCTTGGCATAGTTTGGTCATCAGCTCATTGTTTAGGTTGGAAGCATTGTCAATGATGAGAGATTCAAGAATCCCCTATCGGTAGATAATGTGGTTCTTTATGAACTTCTTCATGACCTTCTTTTGTGACGTGAACATGGGAGACTGTCTCTACCCATTTAGTTAAGTAATTGATGGCGACTAGGATGAACCGATGGCCATTGGAGGCTTGGGGGTGATTGGGCCAATCATATATGTCACTCACATTGAGAAAGGCCACAGGCCTGGCATCGAGTGCAGTTCTGTGCATGGTGCTTTAATCTTATTCCCATGTTGTGATATCCCAAACCTCTATTTAATTATATTAATGAGAATTTGTAGTGTATGTAATTTTTAGTGTTAATTATTTCTTCTTTTGAGTAAAAAATGACCAATGAGAGGTTGTGTTGTAACTTCTATTGGAGGTGTGAGACAAATGGGATTATTTCCCATGTGTCTCTTCTTACAACACACAAAACACACACACACAAATCGGTAGAGAGAGGAAGAAGGAAAGAAAGGGGAAGAAGGAAGGGGAGATTGAAGGAAGGGATTGAAGCCATTGAAGACTTCACCAAGCTTGAAGATGGTAAGGTTTCATTTTTCTCTCTCTACAATTGCATATATATATATGTATCTAACTTGTATGATCTTGTTGGGTCTTTTTATGTATGCATATATATGAGTTGGGTTTGTCTTGGGGGACTCCTTGAGTCCCAATTACTTTGAATTTGAGAGCTTGAAGCTCAATATTGGAGGATTGGAGATTTGGGGGTTGAAACCCCCAAATATGTGAAATGTTAGGGTTTTGATTTCTTCTTTAGATCCCTTTGTTTTGATTGTTCTTCCTCCCCCATTTTGAGTTATTATCATCTTTGTGGGCTAATCTTTGAGCTCTAAGAGTATTGGGAAGGTTTGGTTGTGTTTGGAGGAGTTTTGGTTGTGTTTTGGTTGAGCTTCGAGTGCTGCTCAGAACAGGGCGTTCGAACTCCATATTGAGAGTTCGAACGATGGGAAATAAGCCTGAGCGTTCGAACTCCCTCGGGGGAAGTTTAAACCCTTAGAGAAGGGGTTTTATAAATTTTTTTTTCTTGGAGTTCGAACTCCCAGTTCATTTTGCCTGGGCCTTTGAACTCCCGATTGGGCATTCGAACTCCCTGTCAGCTCGGACACTGTTTAATAAAATGGGCATAACTTTCTCTAGAAAACTCGGATTGATGCACCGTTTGAAGCATTAGAAATTAGACTCATAGACCTTTGTACCCATACAAATTTGGTTTCCTAATTCCTTATAGATTGAGAGATATAGGGGTTTGAAATTGAACCAAAATCTATGCAACAACATTATTTTCCAAAATTTTAGTCCACCTTCCGTGAAGCATTACTTCTTCACCCGAAATGTGTTTTTAGGCTATGACCTATCAAAATAAAGGCTTTTAAGTCTATTTTCAAATGAAACTAGCCTTGGGTGTGAACTCATCATTGAGAGGGTGTTGGGAATCGATGAAGGAGTCGACATTCCGGCTTTCATGTTCAAATCTCAACCTCATGTTCTTATTTTACATTGGGGCTTTGTTCTAGAGTTCAGTCTCGCTCTCCTGTTGTGAGAATGAGGTGTTGTTGAGTTGGGGTCGAGTGGGCTACGTTTTTAGTCTTTACTTATGTGTTATTGCTGTGCCTTAGAGTTTTGCATTGATATTTCTTTGCTTCTACGTGTATTTGTGTAGGAATACCTTGTTGTCACCCGTTCTATCGGAGAGAGGTGAGTAACGATATGCCATGAGTAAAATTCTAGTATTTTCTAAATGTTTTAAGCTCACCTCTATATCATGAATGTTTTTCATACATTTTGATGCATCAATTCTACGTTCAATTACAAATGTCATATTTCAAATGCATGCAAGCTATATTATGTTATGAATGGAAACCATGGACTATAATTTTAAATGAAAGAGATTCTAAGTTTCCAATGTATGGTGCCAACTCGGGTCTTCTCATGGCAAGACCTTAATCTAGCCCGATAGTCCTACGATAGGGGACGGGAAATAAACTATCTATGTTGGGAGACGTCCTTAGCCTAAAGAGCCTTAGCGTGACCTATATGGTTACTATGGAGCCTAGTACATATACCGAGTTGTAGTGCACTTACGTTTTGAACCGAGAACCACGATATGTTCACATGTTTTATGACAAGTTATGAAATGTTATATCAAGAATAATGTTATGTTGCATCTCTTCTCATGATACTATGTTTTGAAGTGTTGAAATGTTTCAAATGATGTTTACGTTACCTATAAGTTCCAAGCCTACGTTTTAAACATTCAAAAGCTCATTTCCTTGTGCATAACTGATTATCGATCCTTGTACATTGGATATAATTGTTAGTCCATGATATTTTCTCACTCATGCTTCATTGTTATTCACTAAGCATTAGCTTACGTTTTCTCAAATGATTTTCAGGTGACCAATCCGAGTGGCCCTAGAGCGAGGCCATATGTCGATTTGAGCTATGGCCCACGAGCCTATGTTTCGTATTATGTTTGAGGGCTAGATCCAATGTTTTGTAATAATATATTGCTATAACTTTTATGGACCTTGATTTGGTCTTTATGTATGTTATGTTTAGGATTAGGCACAGCTCTACCATGTATGACACGGATTATGTTTTCAAGTTATTAAAAGTTCTACTTTCCACAGTTATACATCATTATAAATGATTATGCACAGGTGATCAACCAGTTTATGTAATGTGGCCTTGGGTAGCCTTGCTACTGGCCGGTCATGTACCCTAAATCCGTATAGGCCGGGTTATGGGGCATGACAGCGTGGTATTAGAGCTATAGGTTGACACCGTAAGATTGGGTCATGTCTAGATAGAATTCTAGGTTTGACTTGATTATATGCTATGTGTATGTGTATGTGTATGTGTATGCAACGTGTATAATGACGTGTTGTACTATGTTATGTACTTGAATGTTTGTTTGTTATGGGTGCGGCCAAGAGGGGCATCAAGTGAAAGACTGTCCAAAGAGGAGCTGAGCACAGGGATCTAGGGCATTAGCATCAGCCTTAGTTCAGCAATCTACAGTAAACAGGAGAGAGAATCAACTACGGCATGGCTGAGCTTTCACACTTACACCGAGAAACACCCCAGCTACCGACTCCGTAGTGTCAGGTATACTCCCTATTTGTGGTTGACCTACACACGTCCTTATTGATTCTGGTTCTACGCACTCATTTGTTTCATATCACTTTTCTTAATACTTGTATACATCTCTGGTACCTCTTGATTATGCTTTGGTAGTATCGTTACCATCCGGGGATTCCATGTAATGTGATAGGGTTTATAATTCTTATGAAATTCTTGTTAACGACGTGCCGATGTTCGTAAACCTCATTCCCCTAGAAATGCACGACTTTGATGTCATTTGAGGAATAGATTGGTTGTCCTCTCACCATGCTATCATTGATTGTGAGCTTAAACGAGTCGTGTTTCATTCTTCTAACCATTTGGGACTAGTATTTAAGGGAGTTAGTGTCGTGCCTCCACCCAATCTCATTTCATCTATGCAAGCATGTCGTTTAATTCAAAAAGGGAATCACGCATTCTTCTGTAGTGTTTTTGACACACGTTTCCTCACCGCCCTTGGACGACATTCATGTTGTCCAAGAATTTCCCGATGTCTTTCCGGATGAGCTACCTGGTTCCTTGGTAGACTGGGAGATTGAGTTCCACGTTAATCTTAATCCGAGTACTAGGCCCATTTCCAAAGCTCCATACCGTATGTCCCCTTTAGAGTTGAAGGAGTTAAAAGTTCAACTCCAAGACTTGTTAGAAAAGGAATTCATCCGTCCTAGTGTTTCACCATGGGGGTGCTCCGGTGTTATTTGTGAAAAAGAAAGATGGAACCATGAGATTATGCATTGACTACTAGGAATTGAACAAGGTCACTATTAAGAATAAGTATCCATTGCCGAGAGTGGATGATTTGTTTGATCAACTACAAGGCGTGCAAGTATTCTCAAAGATCGACCTAAGGTCGAGTTATCACCAACTGAAGGTGAGGGCAAGTGATGTGGAGAATATGGCATTTCGAACTAGATATGGTCATTATGAGTTTTTGGTTATGCTGTTTGGAGTCACAAATGCACCTACCACTTTAATGGATTTGATGAATTGAGTTTTTAAACCCTTTCTTGATGATTTTGTAATTGTCTTTATTGATGACATCTTGATGTATTCTAAGAGTCTTGTAGATCATGAGCACCACTTGAGGATGGTTTTTCAAACTCTGCGAGACAAGAGATGGTATGCCAAGCTGAAAAAATGTGAATTTTGGATACCGAGTGTAGCATTTCTAGGACACATCATCAGTGTGGATGGAGTGTCTGTGGGTCCTTCAAAGGTTGAAGCCATTGTGAATTGGCCGAGATCGAGGAATGTATTCGAAGTTAGAAGTTTTATGGGCTTAGCTGGGTATTACCAAAGATTTGTGAAGGACTTCTCCAAGATTGCAACTCTTTTGACATAGCTTACTCGGAAAGACACACCCTTTGAATGGAATGAGAAGAGGGAACGAAGTTTCCAAGAATTGAAGAACTGATTGGTGTTTGCACCAATTCTAGCCTTGCCTATCGAAATTGATGAGTTTTCCATCTACAGTGATGCTTCGCATAGAGGACTGGGATGCGTATTGATGCAACACAGTAAGGTGATTGCATATGCCTTAAGATAGTTGAGACCATATGAGAAGAACTACTCGACCCATGATCTTGAATTAGTAGCAGTGATGTTTGCTTTGAAGATTTGGTGTTACTACTTGTATGGAGTCACATGTGAAATCTTCACCGACCACAAGAGTTTGAAATACCTTTTCACACAGAAGGAGTTGAACATGAGATAAAGAAGATGGCTTGAGTTGATCAAAGACTACGATGTTCTCATTTAGTACCATCCGGGTAAGGCTAATGTGGTCGCCGATGCCTTGAGCCGGAAGACTACCGCCAACCTAACATGTCTTGTCACTTTTCTGCGGCCCTTACTCCTTGACTTGGAGAGATCAGAGATTCAAATTGTTGCACCGGGGACTAATATGATGCTTACCACCATGATTGCCCAACCGGCATTGATAGATGGTGTGAAGCAATGGCAACTCGAAGACCCCTACTTGTGGAAGATCTATGAAGAGATGGGAACGAATCCGAAGCCTGACTTCACCTTGCATGATGAAGCTTTAAAATTCAGAAGCTGATTGTGTGTTCCAAATATACCCGAAACCAAGAGGCAAGTTTTGGAAGAAGCCCACAACACAAAGTTCACTATGCATCCAAGGGGCATAAAGATGTATTGGGATTTGAAGCAGACATTTTGGTGGTCGGGTATGAAGAAGGAAATAGTCGAGTTTGTATCACGATGCCTACAATGCCAACAAATCAAGGTAGAACATCAAAGACTGGCGGGACTACTTCAACCTTTACCGATACTGGAATGGAAGTGAGAGCATATCACCATCGACTTCGTCGTAGGATTGTCAAGATTACCATGGGTTGCGATGCCATATGAGTTATTTTTTATCGCCTCACCAAATCTACACATTTCTTACTAGTGAAGACTACGTGCTCTTTATCAAAGTATGTGACCCTCTACATTGCAGAGATTGTTCGATTACACAGCACGCCAGTTTCGATAGTGTCCGATCGAGACCCGAGATTTGTGTCAAAATTTTGGAAGAGTTTGCAAAGGGCTTTGGGAATCGAGTTAAAGTTTAGCACGGCTTTTCATCCACAAACCGATGGCCAATCAGAAAGAACCATTCAGACCCTAGAAGACATGTTGAGGTTATGTGTTCTCGACTTTCGGGGGAGTTGGGCGGATCACCTACCACTAGTGGAGTTCGCCTACAACAATAGTTTTCATGCAAGCATCGGGATGGCACCTTATGAAGCGCTTTATGGGAGGAAGTGTAGATCTCCAGCTTGTTGGACCGAAGTCGGCGAGAGAAAGATTCTTGGGCCATAAATTGTACAACTAACCATCGACAAGATCAAGATCATTCAGCAGCGATTATGAACTACTCCAAGTCGCCAAAAGAGTTATATGGATGTGCGAAGGCGGGACTTAGAGTTTGATGAAGGGAGTCATGTGTTCTTGAAGGTATCTCCTTCCAAGAGGATAAATCGCTTCGGTAAGAAGGGAAAGCTTAGTCCAAGGTACATCGGACCGTTTGAAGTTCTTGAACTGGTTGGACCCGTTGCTTATTGTATTGCTCTTCCTCCGGAACTCTCACAAGTTCACAATGTTTTTCATGTTTCGATGCTACGGAGGTACGTGCACGACCCGACGCATGTGATTGATTACTATCCCTTGGCCATGAGTGAAGATTTAAGCTATGTTGAGAGACCGATTGAGATTCTTAATCCCCGTGACCAAGTTCTTAGGAACAAGGTCATTCCGTTGGTACGAGTTTTATGGTAGAACCATACTTGGGAGGAATATACTTGGGAACGTAAAGACGAGATCCAGGAGCGTTATCCCTTTTTGTTTGAATGATAGCTAGTATTAAGTTTGGGGACCAAACTTATTTAAGGGGGGAAGGATGTGATATCCCAAACCTCTATTTAATTATATTAATGAGAATTTATAGTGTATGTAATTTTTAGTGTTAATTATTCCTTCTTTTGGGTCAAAAATGACCAATGAGAAGTTGTGTTGTAACTTGTGTTGGAGGTGTGAGACACATGGGATTATTTCCCATGTGGGTCTTCTTACAACACACAAAACACACACACACACACATACACACACACACACAAATCGGTAGAGAGAGGGAGAAGGAGAGAAAGGGGAAGAAGGAAGGGGAGATTGAAGGAAGAAGGCTTGAAGGAAAAGATTGAAGCCATTGAAGACTTCACCAAGCTTGAAGAAAGTAAGGTTTCATTTTTCTCTCTCTACAATTGCATATATATATGTATCTAACTTGTGTGATTTTTTTGGGCCTTTTTATGTATGCATATGTATGAGTTGGGTTTGTCTTGTGTAAACACCACATTTTTGCCTGCTCAGCAATCTTTGGCCCGACCGAGTTCAGTTTCCAACATCACAACACATGCAGGTTCAAGATGAGCCTTACAATCTCCAATCCAACCAATTGGTCGCTTTTCGGGTCCACAAAGACCCGCTAGAGCCCTAAGCACCATTATTCCAGGCAGCTTTTTGGACCGGGCGGTTTTAGAAACCAACACCATCCAGGTAGCTCCTCGGGATCGGGCGATCTTGGGGACCAACACCTCATCAAACTCCAGACGGTTCACTTCTGGCGCTTGCTAGCCCGCCAACATAGAATGTCCGTCATTTGGTAGTTCTCCGAGACCTAGTGTTCTCAGAGACCAACATCACCCTTCTAGGTAGCTTTCTAGGATCAGGCGTTCTCAGGAACTAACACCACCTATACAGGTAGTTCTCTAAGAACGGGCGTTTTTGAAGACCAACACTGCACAGGTAGTTTTCCGAGATCGGGCGGTCTCGGGAACCAACACCTAGGTCAACACCGGCCCCTACCAGCCCGACTCGATAAAAAATGACCAAACCTGCCCTTTGGGCCTCCAAACACTTTTTGGGAAAGTTCAAAATCCCTCAAAATGATAAGTCCATCCTTCCAAAATGATGTTAAACCATTAGGCGTCCCCCGCGCGCCATTTGGTCCTAATCCGGTCCTATTATGGCCCTAATCCGGTCCTATTATGGCCCACTCTAGCCAAAATGACCATTTTGCCCCTGAACACCTCAACACTGCGCAAACCCCGCCAAATGGTAAAAGACTCTCCCAAAACCATCCTTGAACAACCTTACACACTTAACATAACACACTAAAACATTCATGACCATTTCCAGCCAACCCTAGTCAAAATGATCGTTTTGCCCTAAGAATCCCAAATATGCCCCGACACAGCACCGGCCTTGGGATTTCGAGCAGAGGGTTTCACCACATGCTCTTGTTTAACCTGAGGAAGACCCTACGACACTAAACTCACACGACTCGATAAAAGTTCCCTAGAGCATCTCGCAGACGCTCCGCCTAAATTGTCTTTTCCCCCGATTCCCTGGTTATAACGCACTATCAACTGACTTGAGAAATGCGTAAATCAGGGAATTCTCGAAAGCTCATTCATAGATCTTTCTATCGATACGGCTCGATTGAGTAGATCGCTTCCTGAAGCCCTCCATCGTACAGTGCAAAAACTGTAACTTTCAGCAACCCTTGGAGCGTCTCGGAGACACTCCGCCAAGGTTGACTTTTTTCCGATTCCCTAATCAAAACGCACCGTCAAATGACTTAAGAAACGCATAAATCTGAGAATTCCCTAAGGTATTTCTAGAGTACTTTCCATTGGTACGGTTCAATCAAATGGATCGCTTCCCGAAGGCCTCGATCACACGAAAGAAAAACAGCCACTTTCGAACACCCCCAGAGCGTATCGCAGACGCTCCGCAAAAGTGACCTTTTTGGCACACTTCCCAAGACGATATTGCCCGCCTCCAAACATAATTCAAACTTCTTGAAAACATGAAAGTTCACCGAAAGCCCTGGGAAAACATCTCGAGTGCGACCGATTCTCCCGAAACCTTCCCGATTGACTCAATTATCGAGGCAAAGTTTGGACGAACCTTCCCGGTGATGGAGCGTATGCTACATGTGCTCAAATTTTGATCAGATCGACTAACTTTCGATCAACAATCGAGATTTATCCAGTACATGGGGTGTGACGTGTCATTCTGGCAATGGAACAGCACCTGCGCATATGCTACATGCGTAGGGCCAAATTTTGGCCAGGCGCATGTAGTACATACGCTAGGCCTGTTCTAGAATCTCTATAAAAAGCAGACCACCCTTTGCATATTCCAACTCCAATTTCTGATGCGAAGCCCTGCTAAAGTCACTCTCGAACTACGAATGACCTGATTCTTGCCAAATCAGATACGTAGGCAACCTAAAATGGTGCGGTCATAACTTTTATTCCAACTCCAATCCCTGTTTCAAAAATTCTAATCAATTCAAAGTTCTTATTCCAAACTCTTTCAAAACCCTTATTATTTTCAAACTTCTTCCCAAGAACTTGCATCATGTATCATCCACCCGAAAAGTGATGACCAAACCCCGTTTTTAAAATTTTAAAGTGGATATTAAGTGGGCAATGGTAATCGGTTATTCTAGTTAGTGAAAAAAGGGTGATTAGCCTTGTAGGTACCGAAAGGGCAAGGTAGGGTGATGATCTTAGGATATCTTCTCTACACGTAACCAACCCCCGAATCATAGATTTCTATTTTCAAATGACCAAAATGGAGTTATTTTCCAAAAGGGCTTAAATCTTTCCAAAGGTTGCCAAACCCTCTCTTGAGAGAGTTTTCAAAACCTGTTCCAAAAACCTTAAGTTTAACCTTTGAATTAACACTTAGCTTTAGGTGCCCTAACTCACCTTAATAAAGTAGGTGGCGAGTTTTATTTTTGTAAAGCCCTTAGTCAAACCAATTTTCAAACCTAGTCGCACTTGTCCTTCGAGGAGGATGAGTTCTAGTGACAGAGTTCCGTGCTTTCGTGTCTGAGCTGAAAGGACCTTGGACACCCAAAAACCGGGGCGCGACAGCTAGCGACTCCACTGGGGAATACTTAGAGGGTTAGGCCATTAATATGTCTCTTCACCCTTCACTCACTCAGAATCTTCAGTTACTTTGTCCAAGTTTTATCCGCTCACCAAATCTTTCCAAAATGATTTTCAAATAAGTATCATCATCTGCATCCATTGCTTACACTTATATTCTTTGCATTGACTATCCATTTTACCTTGCATTGAGTTTTTCAAAAAGTTACTAACTCTTTGCATTTGTCTTTTGTAGGTGGACCTTTGTTCACATTTTTGTTTCATATCTTATTTATTGCCATGTATGTGAATGAATGGACAGGATGTGATGTGTGTTGTTGGGTCATTTCCTTCATTTTTTGAAAATTTCACACACACTTGGGGCGCTTACTTGCATTTGCATCTTGCATGTATTACCTAGTTACTACCCTTCTAGTTAGAAGGGGGAACAGTATATTGACTGTGGGCGGATGCTGTGCCAGTTTCTTAGCCTACGGTCTCTTGATAGTTCCCCCGCTCGAACCACTAACCAAAGATGGAGTTCACCCTTTCGGGGGTAGACGCCGGAGGTTTGAAGGTTTGGGGACCGAGCTTTTTAGGAAGCATTAGTAAACTCCCAACCTCATGCTCATATAGCACCCCATGCATAGCCGAACCTCTGCCAGATTTAGGACACACGCGTCAATTTCAAAATCAAAGAGGAAAGGGCGACTGCTTTATTTTCCTTATAAATTTTGTTTAATCCCTGCTGATATGCCATCTAATTCTTGCTGCTTCTATGTACATGCATCATAACTACTCATGCATTGGAACTCACTTCAAGATAAGATTTCTCAAAGTAACTCAAGTCATTGCATCTTTATGCATCCAATCAACCCTTAGAGAAAGGCTCAAAGACCTTCTCGCCAAATTCAAGCCAACCCAAAATTCCTAAGGGTACCACGAGACCCTAAGGATTCATAGCATGCATCAAAGTCATCTTATAAAGAGGGACCCTAATCCCTCTTCGCTCATGGAGATAAGGTTGCCAAGAAGACAAGGGAGCAATTCAAATCAAGGGCTCCTGCTAACGAAGCAGATCCGGAGGCTCAAGAGTAGTTTAGGATCCTATAATGTAAATGTAGAAATAGGTGGAAGTCCCAAGGAAAATGTTTCCCTTCCCCATTTCTATGTATTCTTGAGAAAATTTTATGTACCAAAAAGAATTCATCTTAATAAAATCGTCCTTATTGTCAAATGAATGAATGAATCTACGAATGGATGAACAGGGGTAGGTATAGTATTTGCATGCAGGGGCAATCCTTTATCTCTAGACATGAGCCAAAGCATCGTGCTTAGTTCCCCTCAAAAGGCAGGGGCATCCTTAGGACACGCTTCACGTAAAGCCTTTCCAAATCAGGAACCTAACACGCAAATCTTTTTGTTTTGTTTTTCTTTAATTTCTTTTCCTCCCCTATCTCATCAAAAGACTAGCCATAGCTTTGGTGAGACTGCTTGCATTGTAGGTCACCATTGCTCCAAGGAAAGGAAGAACAGGAACACAAGTGACCCCCGTCGTTCAAATGCCAGTCCGTACTCGACAAAGAACAACACAAATGTCCAAAGGAGGCGACACTCCTGATCAACAAAGCCATGCCACTCGAATCATTGCCATAAAAAGAGGAAAACAACCAATGCAAGAGGACATGGACCCTGTGGAAAAAATGGCCATCCCACCAAATGATCGAGCCATTAATCCAAGACAAATAGAGGGAAAATTGGGCGACATTTTCGCTAGGTTAAGGGCCGTGACTGATAAATTACTGAAAATTGTTCGGGATGACAGAAAAGAATGGAACCTCGATAAGGCTTGGCCAACCTTGGAGCAGCCACCTAGGGGCCTAAAGGAGATCCTCATCCCAAAGGGTACCGCTTTCCCAGTCAGAGTTCAAAAAACTAATCTCCCCGAGGCCACCACCCAAGAACCTTTCCTAATCATCCAACCTATGTAGACCAGTCTAATCCTAACCACTGAAGCCTTACCTCACCCCCTATACTTCCGTATCATTCTCACCCCCTACCGAGAGCCAGAAGTCCCAAAATCAATGGTTGCAATGGCCGAGTTCATCCCCCACATAGACCTTCGAAGAGCCATGAGGGCCCCACCTCTTGTATATACTCCTACACCTCAAAGCGCCCCTCTGTCTCCCATCACCTTACCCATTGTCCCCCATATGGAAAAACCAACACCCGTTTCCTTACCGATACCAATAAGAACAACTCTACCTCTGCTATTGCAACCGCCAGTTACCGACCTACACAAGGTATCTTGGAATTACCCCCCAACTCCTACCCAAACCACGGAAGAATCTATTGCTGAAATCAGAGGAATGACTAGGTCAAGCCGATGCTATACTTCAGAGGAGATAGAGAGAAGAAGAAAAGGAAAAGATAAGGAGGGAGAATGTTCTAATCCTCTGACGAAACACGAAATCTCTGAATTTGCCAAGGCCTTAAAGAAAAATGACTATGATGTGATGGAGCAACTTAAGAAAACCCCTTCCCACATCTCCATGTTGGGCCTGCTTCTCACCTCCGAAACTCATCGTAATGTCTTGCTTAAGGTTCTTAAAGAGGCCCACGTGCCCGATAGGTTTACCCTAACAATTTGCAAAACATGATGGGACTCATCATGGCACCAAATGTCATCACCTTTACTGATGACGAGATCCCCGCCGACGGGATAGGGCATACGCAGGCTCTACATATAACCATTAAAACCAAAGGGATGATCGTATCAAGGGTACTAGTGGATAATGGGTCAGCTCTGAATGTTTGCCTATACTCAACCTTGGAGAGACTTGGGATGGACCAATCTCATTTAAACCACAGCAACATTGTCATACGGGCCTTCGACGGATTTAGGAAAGAGACAATGGCGGAAGTTGAGATACCTGTCGAAATAGGGCCTGTTACCTTTGCTATCCAGTTCCGAGTTCTGCAAATACCCTCAGCCTATAACATGTTGCTCGGACAGCCATGGATTCATTCGGCCGGAGTGGTGCCATCCAGTCTCCATCAAAAGATCAAATTCATCATTAAGGCTAAGCTGATTTCTATTTACGCCGAAAAGGAGTTTGCGATTTACAAGGCCGATGCCATCCCATACGCTGAGTTGGCCACCCCATCCTGTTTCCAGTCCCTGGAATACGTTACTGCGATACATAAGGGAGATATAGTCAAGCCAAGGTATCCAGGTAATGCACAGATGATTGTTTGCTACTTCTAGAAGAATGGGTATTAGCCAGGCAAAGGGTTAGGGAGGAACTTGCAGGGGATTCCCGAAATTCCTGACATTCCATCCCAAAAACATACTTTTGGCTTGGGGTACCAGCCGACAAAGAAGGAAATCAAGGAACAAGCTCAGAAGAGGAAGCAACAGAGGGTCGCACCCGGAAAGGGAGAAGAGGAAGAGGTAACACTCCAATTTACAGAACTTTGCTTGGCAAAAGACGACAATGGCCTTAAGAAGGGAAAAAGCGAGGCAAGCAGCCAAGGCAATCAGGAGGCCTTGATGATCGATGTACCTTCACTCTCAAATATGGAAGTACCGAAGCATAGCACAATCAGGCTTGCCCTTCTGGGAGAGAATCTTGATAACTGGGACAGTGAGAATCTCCTTCGGGCGTGCAAGTTTCGGTACAAGCTTACTGGGGCACTCCATACATCTCTAACTCCCTAAAATTTTGTCATCTGTCTATCTTTCTACTATTATTTCCATTTTCAAATCAAGAGCTGTAGTAGGAAATTATCTATATGTGAAAAAGAGAAAGATTACTTCCCTGTTATTGAATGACCCTCCTTGTTGTTTTAATTAGGAACCCGCTCATCCAACGTCTTGGCCAGTTAATCGAGAGAATGCCTATTCTGACTAACCACGATTTTGAAACTGAATTCGACTATCGGCGCTTGGGAATTGAACTTGATGTCAACAGCATTGATGAGGTCCCAAAAGAGATTTTGGAACAGTTGGAAAAACATGACAATTGCAAGACTCCTAATATTGAGGAGACAGAGACGGTTGATTTGGGAAGCAAGGGATCCCCAAAGGAAGTCAAGCTGGGGATGAGATTAGATCCTTGGCAACGCCAGGAAATGTTGAAACTCCTGTCCGCCTATATTGATGTCTTCGCGTGGTCTTACCAGGAGATGCCAGGGTTGGATGAATCAATTGTTGAGCATCGGCTGCCCCTAGATTTGCAAATCAAGCCCGTAAAACAAAAGCTCCGAAGGCTCAAGCCCGAGTGGAGTTTGAAAGTTAAGGAAGAAGTAGTCAAGCAGTTCCATACTGGATTCTTGTAAGTGGTCGAATATCCCCAATAGTTGGCCAACATCGGCCCAGTCCCGAAAAAGGATGGGAAAGTCCGGATGTGTATCGATTTTCGAGATCTCAATAGGGCCAGCCCAAAAGACGATTTCTCATTACCTCATATAGATATCTTAGTGGATAATACGGCCGGCCATGAAATGTTCTCTTTTATGGATGGGTTTTCGGGATACAATCAGATCAAAATAGCTAAGGAAGATCGGGAAAAGACGGCTTTCATCACCCCATGAGGAGTATACTGCTATAAGGTGATGCCTTTCGGGCTAAAAAATGCCGGGGCAACCTATCAAAAGGCCATGGTCACTCTCTTCCATAATATGATGCACAAAGAAGTGGAGATTTATGTGGACGACATGATAGTCAAATCAAGAGCCCAAGAGGACCATTTAATTAATTTGCGAAATTTGATCGGCTCTGCAAGTATCAACTCAAGCTTAACCTCGCCAAGTGTACTTTCAGCGTCACGTCTGGGAAGTTATTGGGGTTCATTGTCAACAAGAGAGGAATAGAAGTGGACCCTGCGAAGATAAAGTCAATCATCGAACTGCTGCCCCTGAAGGGAGAGACCAAAATTAGATCCTTTTTGGGCAAATTGAATTTCTTTAGTAGATTCATTTCCCAAATGACTCACCTCTGCAAGCCAATTTTCAAATTACTAAAAAAGAATGCCCCTAAAGAGTGGAATGAAGAATGCCAACAAGTTTTTGAGATGATTAAAGAATACCTCCTTAAGCCCCCGGTGCTAGTACCACCAACTCCGAGGAGGCCGCTTCTAATGTATTTAACCGTCCTCGAGACCTCAATGGGATGTGTACTCGGACAACATAACGAAACTGGGAGACGGGAACAGGCCGTCTATTACCTCAGCAAAAAATTTTTACCATACGAGGTCAAATACATTATGCTCGAAAAAACTTGTTGCGCATTGGCATGGGCATCTCATTGACTCAGACACTATATGCTGCATCGCACCACCTACCTCATATCCCAGATAGATCCAATCAAGTACTTATTCAAAAAACCCACTCTTTCTAGTAGAGTAGCCAGATGGCTTATGATTCTGGCTGAATTCGACATAGTCTTCACGACTCGCAAGGCAGTCAAGAGGCAAATCATAGCAGATTACCTGGCAGAAAATCCTATTGAGAAGTATCAACCCATAAATCCCAGCTTCCCCGATGAAAATATCTTATACACTAAGTCTGAGGCCCAGAAAGAAGAAGACTCGGGGTGGAAAATGTACTTTGATGGAGCTTCAAACAAAATGGGGCAGTTATAGTATTCGAGAAGGGCAATCACTACCCCATTGTGTCCAAAATAAAATTCGACCTCTGCACCAATAATATTGCTGAATATGAAGCTTGCATTTTGTGGTTGCGATTGGCAATAGAAATGAAGATTGAGGAGTTAACGGTCTTCGGGGATTCTGATCTGGTGATTCAACAAACCGACAAACTAGGGATAAAAAACTTTCTCCTTACCACGAGCAGATCAAAGTCCTCTGTCAAAGGTTTCAGAAAATAGGTTTCCACCATTTTCCCCGGACTGAAAACAGTTTTGCTGATGCCTTGGCTACTTTAGCTGCGGCTATTAAAGTAGATGAAGGTTTCGAAATCCCTCCCCTCAAAATCTTTGTTCGAGATACCCTGTCACACTGCCTCAACACCTCCACCGAATTAGACAGACGGCCTTGGCTGTACGACATCAGAAGATATATGTAGACCGGAGAATTCCCTGTCCAGGCCATACAAAATGATAAGA
This sequence comes from Euryodendron excelsum, assembly GCA_033060915.1. Classification (NCBI taxonomy): domain Eukaryota; kingdom Viridiplantae; phylum Streptophyta; class Magnoliopsida; order Ericales; family Pentaphylacaceae; genus Euryodendron; species Euryodendron excelsum. Next base: position 1,210,061 of record CM065393.1, on the reverse strand, counting down.
AGATAATCTGGAGGATGGCGGCCCAGTACTTTCTAGTTGGAAATGAGCTTTTCAAGAGATCCCCCCTAGGACTCTTGAAATGCGTCGATTCAGCAGAGGCAAGAGAAATCATGAGGGAAGTCCATGAAGGAACCTGTGGGCCTCACATGAATGGCCATACTCTCTCCAAAAAGATCCTCAGAACAGGATATTATTAGACCACCATGGAAACGGATTGTGTTTGGTACGTCCTTCGATGTCACAGGTGTTAGATACACGGGGACATGATCAAGGCCCCACCCGTTGAGCTCCATTCAATGGTAGCCCCGTGGCCTTTTTCCATGTGGGGAATGGATATGATCGGCCCTATCTCTCCAAAGGCCTTAAATGGGCACCAGTTCATCCTAGTTGCCATCGATTACTTCACAAAATGGGTCAAAGCTGCATCCTATGCACATGTCACCAAGAAAGTAGTGAACAAGTTCCTCAAAAGCCACATTATATGCTGATATAGGGTTCTAGAATCGCTTATCACTGATAATGCCACCATCTTGAATAATGACTTGATGACTCGGTTGTGTCAAACCTTCAAAATCACTCACCGAAACTCGGTAGGCTACCGACCGCAAATGAATGGGGCAGTAGAAGCTGCCAAAAAGAACATCAAGAGAATCCTCCAGAAGATGATCCACCATTACAAAGATTGGCATGAGAAGCTCCCTTTCGCAGTCATGGCCTACCGAACCACAATGAGGGTCTCTACCGGAGCAACACCATATGAGTTGGTCTACGAAAGTGAGCAGTGCTCCCGGTCGTGATAAAAGTTCCTTCCATGAGGGTGCTAATGGAGACACAGCTAGAAGAGGCAGAATGGATCAAAGATCGATACGCTCAACTGTGCCTGCTGGATGAAAAATGGCTGGCCGCCGTCTGCCACGCTCAGTGCTATAAAAGGAGAGTAGCTAAGGCATTTCATAAGAAGATGAGACCCAAAAATTTCCAAGTTGGGGACCTAATGCTGAAAAAGATCATATCCCACCAAGAAGAAGCTCAGGGGAAGTTTGCTCCTAATTACGAAGGGCCCTTTGTAGTCAAGAAGGTCCTAACAGGGGGGGCACTCATACTAGCAGAGATGGATGGGCAGGAGTTCCCCAATCCCTTAAACTCAGACGCAGTCAAATGCTACTTTGTGTAAACCAGAAGCTTTCCTTTGCAATGAAAAGAGGGCTGTGAACTCTGATTAAAGGAAATAAATACGTTCTCTTTCGAAACCATCAAAATTCTTATAAAGGAACTCATAAAGATTAGGCATTTTAAATTAATATGATGAGAGGCCATCAATTCATTTTCCCACACACTATACCCCTTGCTATAACCCCATCCCAAGCCAATTACGTTCCCCAAATAAACTTGACGTGGTAATCACCGTCCAAAACGGGCAAAAGTAAAACTGGTAAGCCAAATGAAAAAGCAGAACGGGAGAAGAAAGAAAGCTTCTAGTATGAAAAAAAAGGGAAAAGAAAAATAAATAAATAAATAAAAATCAATTAATGATGGCGACAGATGCCTCTTGAAAGTCAATAGATTGTACAAGTGGTAATACTAGGGCAAACGCTACAAGCCCTGTGTGGGTGCGAATTCGTACAAATAAGGAAGAAAGAAAAAAGGAAGATAAGCCCGTAAAGACCTGAAAAGGTGATCACCGGTAAACCCCTGAAACCACATGACACTTTGAGCCTTTGACACCATCCTTTTCAAAAGTCCGTAATCTAGCCTCATTACAACCTGACCCGAAAAGTCCTCTCCGATCAACGAAAACTGCCTAATCTAAGTTGAGTTTAATGTAAGAAAGATGATGATTCTTGAATGGGAATAAATGCCAGAAACCCCCGAGCTTCCACCTTAACAAGCAGGCCCTCCCTCAGCTTTGAGAAAGTTTCCCTTGAAAAAAAAAAAAAGCATGACCATAAGGGCGCGGTGAAACTCAAAAGAGCCCCGCGAGTAAGAAGATGGAGGCACGGCAAGATACAAATCTATCGGTCCGGTGAAAACCCGCAGGGGCGCCGAGACGCAAAAACGATAGAGCTGGGATCGGCGAAAACCTACAAAGGCGCTGATGGCAAAAATGGCAAAAAAAAAAAAAGTAAAAAGTCCCACATTCTCCTCAAAGTTACCCTCACCCATCGAGTAGAGCATTCCCAGTCCATGGTAGACAGGGAGAGGTTGTGGTCGTCAAAAGGGCATTCCCTCAAAATCAATGGGCCAAGAAGAAGGAATCACGCGGGCTCCCGCCAAAGACACCCTAAGGGAAATCCCGTTCCAGGGAAGTGATTCTCATCTTACTATAGGAACAACAACCCCAACCCCCCCCCCCGCGTAATATATGTTAAACTAACAAAATGGTGCAGGAACAAGCACATGGCGATATGTCCCAAAGAAAAGGTAGGATCCATTGCAACCAAAACCATAATAATGTGGCTAATATAAACATGTCTATAAATGCAAGGAATCCCGGAAGAAAGTCAAATGCCCTACATTACAATATAAAGAAAAGAAAAAGAGAAGAGTCGCATCAGGGACGAGGGACTACAATGTAACGATCCACGTCTCCATCTGAAAAATCCTCATCCGATCCCCCAGTAGCAAGACTCACGAGACCAGAAGTAGCAGGCAACGGACCCGGCTCACTAAATGACGGCACCACTAGCCCTCCCCCGGAAGGGCCGACACTGGTAGAAGCCCCAAAAGAAGAAGTCGATAACTGCCTCAACCTATGGCACTGACATCGATCAAGGAGGTAGTCCCTTTCCTACGAAAGGGTGTGTACCATATCTCTCAACTGAACTATGATCGTGTCCCGCGGGTCACCCTCTACTGAAGAGAAAGTGTCTCGGGATCCCCGAGGGCGTCTAAGTCCCCAAGAAACATCAACCAAAGGAGAGTCTCTCGCCCTGAACACCTCCTCCAGCTGTTTCTCTAAATCACCCACTCGACCTCTGCTTGTCTCTAGCTGAGTCTCTACCGAAGGCAAAGACGACTCTGGAAGAGGATCCCTGACCGCGGCACCCCCCAAAATATACTCCCGAAACCATCTGGTGCAATCAATAGTGGCTGTTGGAATGAAAGAGAATGGACCATCCGAAGTATCATGCGCCCCAAAAGTCTGCCACAACTCTGTTAACTGAATCACTATGCCTTTCGGAACCTCGTCGCCAAAATAAGCTGGATAGCCCGCCACCATGGCAGTGTAAGGGATGTCCTGTGTCCGACCCAACTGATAGAGGACCCGAATACCAAAGAAGGGCACAATGCCCCTCAGGCCAATCAAAGGGATAAAAACCTAACTCAAAGTCCGTACCCGCAGCGAATCCATATTATATAAACCTACATACCACTGAACCAAGTTAGACCTCCTCGTCTGAAGGAATGCCACCCAGGCCATCTGGGAATCAGGGAAGTCAACACCATCAGTAATCTCCTGCTGAGACCTCACCAAAGCACGGATGGAATCAACCTCCGGGTACCATATGTGACAAGTAAGGCGATGAATGAACAAAAGCTCAAGAGTGCACAGCTGAAAGAGGGGCCGAGACCCCCTAAAAAGGGTGTCCTCCCCGCTCTAAAACTGGGAAAAACTCACATATGTCTACGGAGTGTAAGAATACCCTCGGCGGATTGACAACAACAAGGAACAGAGTCTGCCATCCACCCGACCATCCCCCCGAGGGAACACCAGAAGACTCAACAAGATAAGGGCAAGCGCGTTCATCCGAGCAATGGGCCATTCCGTGGAAGTATGCCAAACACTAGGGTAAGCAGTCTGACCAGTACAAAACTCAAAGTGATCCAACAAAAAACCCACCTCCAGCGCTGAAAAAGCAGGGTGAGAGGCCAAATCTAGAGCCTGGTGTCTAAGCCCTAACTGATCGAAAATAACGGACATAAAGCCCCAGGGGAAGTTTAGGCCTACGATACCATCTTGACCGTTCCTCAAGCCCAGCAAACGCCCATACTCGTGAGGTGTCAGCGTCATCTCAAAATCGCTAAATTTGAATAAACACAGCTCCGGGCACCAGAAAGTGGCCGAGGCCTCAACCAAGCCCAATACCAGTCTCACGGAAAAAAGCAATCCTAGATACCCAAAAGCCCTACAAAAAATCTGCCGCTCCCCCTCAGCATAGCTGGTGTACCAAGCCCAGAGTCGAGACATGACCACATCACCCTCCTCCGCTTCCACTTCCGGAATAACGGAACCACCCCGGCTGCTATCCTTAGCCAAGCTACCCCGGCTGCTGCCGCCCTCCTCGAGCTCTATCCGTAGTGTCTTCTCGTGGCGCCTCCTGTCCAGACCGTCACCCCTGGCCTCCGACATCCTGAAAAATCACAACATTCAAGAGGATCAATCAGTCACTATATGTGAAAAGTGCAAAGATAAGTGCGTCAATGTATATACAAAAAAAAAAAAAAAAAGAAAGAAAAGAGAAGAAAGAACAGAAAAAAAAAGAAAAAAAAAAAAGAAGAAAAAAAAAAAAGAAGAAAAGAAGAAAAAGAACAAGAAAGAAAAAGTGGAAAGGCAAGGGCCCCACCGATCACTATTAAGAGATTTCCAACGGTTTTCAAGCTTCTTCCTTGAAAAGTTTGGTTTCAAAATTCTAAAGCCAGTTTTTTGGGTTTTCTCCTTCAAAAACCCTGGTTCAAAAATTTTCTAACGGTTTTCAAGCTTTTTCCTCGAAAAGTTTGGTTTCGAAATTCCAAAGTCGGTTTTTCGGGTTTTCTCCTTCAAAAAGCATGGTTCAAAAATTTTCTAACGGTTTTCAAGCTTTTTCCTCGAATAGTTTTGTTTCGAAATTCCAAAGTCGGTTTTTCGGGTTTTCTCCTTCAAAAACCCTGGTTCAAAAATTTTCTAACGGTTTTCAAGCTTTTTCCTCGAAAAGTTTGGTTTCGAAATTCCAAAGCTGGTTTTTCGGGTTTTCTCCTTCAAAAACCCTAGTTCAAAAATTTTCTAACGGTTTTCAAGCTTTTTGCTCAAAAAGTTTGGCTTTGAAATTCCAAAGCCGGTTTTTTGGGTTTTCTCCTTTGAAAACCCTGGTTCAAAAATTTTCTAACGGTTTTCAAGCTTTTTCCTTAAAAAGTTTGGCTTCGAAATTCCAAAGCCGGTTTTTTGGGTTTTCTCCTTCAAAATCCTAGGTTCAAAAGTCTTCTAACAGTTTTCAAGCTTTTTCCTCAAAAAGTTTAGCTTTGAAATTCCAAAGCCGATTTTTCGGGTTTTCGCCTTCAAAAACCCTAGTTCAAAAGTTCTCTAACAGTTTTCAAGCTTTTTCCTCAAAAAGTTTAGCTTCGAAATTCCAAAGCCGGTTTTTCGGGTTTTCTCCTTCAAAAACCCAGGTTCAAAAGTCTTCTAACGGTTTTTGAGCTTTTTCCTCAAAAAGTTTGGCTTCAAAATTTCAAAGTCGGTTTTTCAGGTTTTCGCTTTCAAAAACCCTAGTTCAAAAGTTCTCTAACGGTTTTCAAGCTTTTTCCTCAAAAAGATCGGTTTCGAAATTTCAAAGCTGGTTTTTCAGGTTTTCTCCTTCAAATATCCTGACTCAAAGATTTTCTAGTGGTTTTCGGAACTTTTTCTTAAAAGAATCTAATATTAAGACTTCGAACCGGTTCTCGGGTTTTTCCCCTTAAAAACCCCGTTTAAAAAAAATATATATTTTTAAACCGGTTTCTCGGGTTTTTTCCTTCAAAAGCCCTAGTTCAACATTTTTACAATTTTTTGCACTTTTCCTGCAGAAAGCCCCATTTCAAGGGTTTAACGGTTTCCTGGGCTTTCACCTTCAAAAGTCTTGTTCTTCAAGTTTTCTAAAAATCAGTTTCCCAGGGCTTTTCCCATTCAAAAATCCCACTCCCAAAAATTTCTCTAAAATTGCGGTTTCTCTGGGCTTTCTCCCTCAAAAGCCCCTTTCTCAAAAAGGATTTGCCTTGCTGAAAGGTTTCAAAGATAAGTGATAAAATTTTTGAAAATTTTGGCAGAGTTTCACCTGAAAAAGTCATCACCCCAGAATTCCACAAGTCACAAACACAGCTCAGAACAATCCCAGACTTTCCACCACATCAGTCAAAACAATCTCACCCCCACAACACGCGTCATGTCCTCGAACACAAATTTTAGGACAATTTCTTCAACTTCTAAGATTTTTCGGCTTTGGTTTTATTTCCAAAATTTCACAAAAATTGCCAAAACGTTCGAGAGTGTCATGATAATTTCCTAAAAATGTTCTATGATTTTTCAATCTTTAATGGGACCAGTTTTCTAATTTTCTTTAATTTTTTTTCTATTTTTCATAATTTTCAAATATCCAAAAATCCAAAATTTTTCAGAAAATTACGAAATTTCATACGTTTGTCCTACACATTTTTCTAAGGTTCTCAATGCAAAAATCACACACAAACGGTCAATGCCCAAGCCTGTAGAGGCAATTTTTCAAATCTTGTAGGAAACCCACTTTGACAAATATACAATATCATCCAAAACACACTCAAAACTCCACCAAATCACAAAAAGAATCCAACCATTGTGTTCTAAATGTTCTAAAACATGGGATTACACTATTCATACGCAAAAAATGAAAGCAAACGTATCGAAATCGACGAGATTTCTAGAAAACTAAACTTTGGGTTCTCTGATAAAAACCAAGCTTTTCGGCGAGAATCCGGCGGCGAAGACGATCCTCGGCATGTGCCCGATGTCTTCCAACACTCCTCTAACGATTCCTGAGTAAAATCCTTCGAAATCCTTCAAAGAAAATCCCAAAATCAACCGAAGACTCAAAAACGCAACATTGAAAACGCGAGCCTGCTCTGTTTATAAGCCACGGGTTGGCGTATGTAGCAGACGCGCAAGCGCAAGAATCCAACTCGCGCATGTACTACATGCGCATGGCTTAAAACACCAAGCGCGCGCGTAATACATGCGCCCACCGGATCAACTTCCCGCCAAAATTATTTTCAAGCTTCTAAAAGTCCAAATTTGCTCTTAAGACTTTGCCAAAAGCCGAAAGTCGAGCTTTCAATATTCACTCGTGGGAATTGAATGTCCGGAACCAAACTGTGCCATATCAGCAACTCGATTCCCGACCGAAGTGTAAAGCTTTTGAATTCCAAAGCCTCCCAAACCGGCGACCCACAAGGGGTCCCCAGAGCATTTCAAACTCACCTGCACGTCATCCCTTCGATCGCCTTGCGACCAAAAAGGGATCCTTACTTTGTTATTTTTCTGCCTTCGGCAAGCAAAGCCAGAAAAAGAGAGGCAGCTGTAAGCACCCCATTTTTGCCCGCACGGTAATCTCCATCCCGACCGGGTTCAATTTCCAACATCACAACACATGCAGGTTCAGGATGAGCCTTACAATCTCCAATCCAACCAACTGGTCGCTTTTTGGGTCCACAAAGACCCGCTAGAGCCCTAAGCACTATTATTCCAAGCAGCTTTACGGACCGGGTGGTTCTGGAAACCAACGCCATCTAGGTAGCGCCTCGGGATCTAGCAATCTCGGGGACCAACACCTCATCAAATTTAAAACGATTCACTTCTGGCGCCTGCTAGCCCGCCAACGTAGAATGTCCATCATTTGGTAGTTCTCCGAGACCGGGTGTTCTCAAAGACCAACACCACCCTTCCAGGTAGCTTTCTGGGACCAGGCGTTCTCAGGAACCAACACCAACCGTACAGGTAGTTCTCTAAGAACGGGCGTTCTTGGAGACCAACACTGTACATGTAGTTTTCTGAGACTGGGCGGTCTCAGGAACCAACACCTAGGTCAACACCGTTGCCTACTAGCCCGACTTGGTGAAAAATGACCAAACCTGCCCTTTGGGCCACCAGGCACGTTTTGAGAAAGTTTAAAATCCCTCAAAACGATAAGTCCATCCTTCCAAAATGATGTTAAACCATTAGGCGTCCCCCGCGCGCCATGTGGTCCGAATCCGGTCCTATTATGGCCCATTCCAACCAAAATGACCATTTTGCCCCTGAACACCTCACCACTGGGCAAACCCCGCGGAACGGTAAAAGACTCTACCAAAACCATCCATGAACAACCCTACGCACTTAATACAACACACCAAAACATTGCTGACCATTTCTAGCCAACCCTGGTCAAAATAACAGTTTTGCCCTTAGAAGTCCAAATATGCCCCGATACAGCACCGGCCTTGGGATTTCGAGCAGAGGGTTTCACCACACGCCTTTGTTTAACGCGAGGAAGACCCTATGACACTAAACTGACACGACTCGATAAAAGTTCCCTGGAGTGTCTCGCAGACGCTCTGCCTAAATTGTCTTTTCTCCTGTTTCCCTAGTTATAACACACAGTCAACTGACTTGAGAAATGCGTAAATTAGGGAATTCTTGAAAGCTTGTTCATAGATCTTTCCATCGATACGGCTCGATCGAGTAGATTGCTTCCTGAAGCCCTCCATCGTACGGTGCGAAAACTGTAACTTTCAGCAACCCCTGGAGCGTCTTGCAGACGCTCCGCCAAGGTTGACTTTTTTTCGATTCCCTAATCAAAACGCACCGTCAAATGACTTGAGAAACGCATAAATCTGGGAATTCCCTAAGGTATTTCCAGAATACTTTCCATCGGTATGGTCCGATCAAATGGATCGCTTCCCAAAGGCCTCGATCACACGAAACGAAAACAGCCACTTTCGAACACCTCCGGAGCGTATCGCAGACGCTCCGCAAAAGTGACCTTTTTGGCACACTTCCTAAGACGATATCGCCCGCCTCCAAACATAATGCAAACTTCCTAAAAACATGAAAGTTCACTAAAAGCCATAGGAGAACATCTCGAGTGTGACCGATTCCCTCGAAACCTTCTTGATTGACTCAATTATCGAGGCAAAGTTTGGACGAACCTTCCCGGTGATGGAGCGTATGCTACATGCGTTCAAATTTTGATTAGATCAACTAACTTTCAATTAACAGTCGAAATTTATCCAGTACATGGGGTGCCACGTGTCGTTCTGGCAATGGAACAGTACCTGCGCATGTGCTACATGCACAGGGCTAAATTTTGGCCAGGCACATGTAGTACATGCGCTAGGCCTGTTCCAGAATCTCTATAAATACCAGACCACCCTTTGTATATTTCAACTCCAATTTTTGATGCGAAGCCCTATTGAAGTCACTCCCGAACTACGAATGACCTGATTCTTGCCAAATAAGATACGTAGGCAACCTAAAATGGTGTAGTCATAACTTTTATTCCAACTCCAATTCCTGTTTCAAAAATTCTTATCAATTCAAAGTTCTTTTTCCAAACTCTTTCAAAACCCTTATTATTTTCAAACTTCTTCCCAAGAACTTGCATCATGGATCATCCATTCGAAAAGTGATGACCAAACCCCGTTTTCAAAATTCTAAAGTGGATATTAAGTGGACAATGGTAATCGGTTATTCTAGTGAGTGAACAGAGGGTGATTAGACATGTAGGTACCGAAAGGGCGGGGTAGGGTGATGATCTTAGGATATCTTCCCCACACGTAACCAACCCCCGAACCATAGATTTCTGTTTTCAAATGACCAAAATGGAGTTATTTTCCAAAAGGGCTTAAATCCTTCCAAAGGTTGCGTAATAACTTATTTTCTTAAAAACCCTCTCTTGAGGGAGTTTTCAAAACTTGTTCCAAAAACCTTAAGTTTAATCTTTGGATTAACACTTAGTTTTAGGTGCCCTAACTCACCTTAATCAAGTTAGGTGGCGAGTCCTATTTTTGTAAAGCCCTTAGTCAAACCAATTTTCAAACCTAGTCGCACTTATCTTTCTAGGAGGATGAGTTCTAATGACAGAGTTCCGTACTTTCATGTCCGAGCCGAAAGGACCTTGGACACCTAAAAATGGGGCGCGACATCTTAGGGGACTCCTTGAGTCCCAATTGCTTTGAATTTGAGAGCTTGAAGCTCAATATTGGAGGATTGGAGAGTTAGGGGTTTCAACCCCCAAATATGTAAAATGTTAGGGTTGTGATTTCTTCTTTAGATCCCTTTATTTTTATTGTTCTTCCTCCCCCATTTTGAGTTATTATCATCCTTGTGGGCTAATATTTGAGCCCTAAGAGTATTTGGAAGGTTTGGTTGTGTTTGGAGGAGTTTTGGTTGAGCTTCGAGTGCTGCCCAGAACAGGGCGTTCGGACTCCCAATATGGAGTTCATACGGTGGGAAATAAGCCTGAGCGTTCCAACTCCCATCGGGGGAGTTCGAACCCTCAGAGAAGGGGTTTTTCAAAATTTCTTCTTGGAGTTTGAACTCCCATTTGGGCTTTCAAACTCCCAGTTCATTTTGCCTAGGCGTTCGAACTCCTGGTCAGCTCGGACATTGTCTAATAAAATGGGCATAACTTTCTCTAGAAAACTTAGATTGATGCACCATTTGAAGGATTAGAAACTAGAGTTATAGATCTTTGTACCCATATAGAGTTTGTTTTCTAATTACTTATAGATTGAGAGATATAGGGATTTGAAATTGATCCAAAATCCATGCCAACAACATTATTTTTCAAAATTTTAGTCCACCTTCCGTGAAGCATTACTTCTTCACCCGAAATGTGTTTTTGGCCTATGACCTATCAAAATAAAGGCCTTTAAACCTATTTTCAAATGGAACTAGCCTTGGGTGTGAACTCATCATTTGAGAGGGGGTTGGGACTCGATTAAGGAGTCGACATTCCGGCTTTCATGATCAAATCTCAACCTCATGTTCTTATTTTACATCGAGGCTTTGTCCTAGAATTTAGCCTCGCTCTCCTGTTGTGAGAATGAGGTGTTGTTGAGTTGGGGTCGAGTGGGTTAAGTGCTTAATCTTGACTTACGTATTATTGCTTTGCCTCAGAGTTTTGTATTGATGTTTCTTTGCTTCTATGTGCATTTGTATAAGAATACGTTGTTGTCATCCGTTCTACCGGAGAGAGGTGAGTGACGATATGCCTTGAGTAAAATTCTAGTATTTTCTAAATGTTTTAAGCTCACCTCTATATCATGAATGTTTTTCATACATTTCAATGCATCATTGCTACGTTCAATTACAAATGTCATATTTCAAATGCATGCAGGCTATATTATGTTATGAATGTTAACCATGGACTATAATGTTTAAATGAAACAGATGCTAAGTTTTCAATGTATGGTGCTAACTCGGGTCTTCTCGTGGCAAGACCTTAATCTAGCTCGACAGTCCTATGATAGGGGACGAGAAATAAACTATCTATATTGGGAGACGTCCCTAGCCTAAAGAGCCTTAGTGTGACCTATATGTTACTATGGAGCCTAGCTCATATGCCGAGTTGTATTACACTTATGTTTTGAACCGAGAACCATGATATGTTCACATGTTTTACGACAAGTTATGAAATGTTATATCAAGAATAATGTTATGTTGCATCTCTTCTTATGATACTATGTTTTGAAATGTTGAAACGTTTCAATGATGTTTAAGTTACCTATGAGTTCCAAGCCTACGCTTTAAACGTTCAAAAGCTCATTTCCTTGTGCATAACTGATTATCGATCCTTGTACGTTGGATATAATTGTTAGTCCGTGATATTTTCTTGCTCATGCATCATTGTTATTCACTAAGCATTAGCTTACGTTTTCTCAAATTATTTTCAGGTAGCCAATGCGGGAGGCCATATGTGGATTTGAGTTACAGCCCACGGGCCTATGTTTTGTATAATGTTTGAGGGCTAGACCCAATGTTTTGTAATGATATATTGTTATAACTTTTGTGGACCTTGATTTGGTCCTTATGTATGTTATGTTTGGGATTAGGCACAGCTCTATCATGTATGACACGGATTATGTTTTCAAGTTATTAAAAGTTCTATTTTTCGCAGTTATGCATCATTATAAATGATTATGCACAGGTGATCAACCAGTTTATGTAATGCGGCTTTGGGTAGCCTTGCTACTGGCCGATCATGTACCCTAAATCTGTATAGGCTGGATTATGAGACGTGACACATGTATCTGACACTTGTGACATCGAAGGACATATCTGGTGCAATATGATTCCATGGTTGTCCAGTAATACCCTATGTAGAGGATTTTCTTAACAAGAGTATGATTATTCATGTGAGGACCACAAACCCCTAACTGTACTTCCTCCATGATGGTTTTGGCTTTAGCAATGTCGATGCATTTCAGTGGGCCAAACAAGAAACTCTTGAAAAGCTTATTCCCGACCATAAAATATTGTCCTACCAGACAACAAATGGTCTTCTTGTCTTGGTGAGATGCTAAACCGGGGAATGCCCTTACTTGGATATATCTCTGAATAGCATAGAACGATGGTCGCCCATTGGGCTTGGGTGTTGTATGGAGGCAGTAGGAAGGGGCGTCTCTGGTAAAAATCTGGAGGGGAGGCATCTTCATGCCTCTGTCACCCTTGATTGTTATAGCTAGAGTGGCTAATGCATCAACAAAATTATTCTTTATCCGGGGTATATGATGAAAGTCTATGCTTTCTGAATAGTTGGCATAGATCTTTGATTTGTTAGTGGTATGAAGAGAGTTTGGCATCTCAGGTTTGATACACCTATTTGGATTGCTGAATAATGAGGTCAAAATCTTGAAAGACAGCTAACTCATCAATCTTTATCTCCAGTGCTAACCTTAATCTAAGAATGCAAACCTCATACTAAGCAATGTTGTTAGTGTAAGGTTCTAGCTTCAATTTAACCATGATGGGATAATGACTGCTGGCTTCTGATATTACTATTCCCCCGATCCCGGTTCCCTTTTTATTAGAAGCTCCGTCAAAGTATAATCTCCACCTGGGTTCCATTTTCAGTCCATAGGATATCCTTATATGTGAATCAGGGTTCCATGGATTGATAATTATTGATGGGGTTCTCGGCAAGGTAATCAGCTATCACTTGCCCCTTGACTGCTTTGCAAGTGGTGAATACAATGTCAAACTTTGATAGGATCATGTGTCATCGTGCAATTCTACTAGACAGGGTTGGTTTCTTGAAAATATAATTGATTTGGTCCATTTGGGAGATGAGGAAAGTTTTATGGTAGAGCATGTAATGTTGAAGCCTATAGGCTGCCCAAGCTAGCGCACAATAGGTTTTTTCAAGGTCAGAGTACTTTACTTCATATTGCAAGAACTTCTTACTCAGGTAGTAAATGGCTTGCTCCTTCTTTCCTGTTTTTTTATGCTGCACTAAAAGGTACCCAATGGAAGTATCCAATATTATCATGTATATTAACAAAGGGCACCCCGGAGTAGGTGTCACTAAGATCGGAGGGTTCTGGATATGTTCTTTGATTCTTTCGAAGATTGTTTGACAGTTATTATCCCATTCTTTCAGGGCATTTTTCTTAAGGAGTTTAAAGACAAGCTCGTAGAGATAAGTCATTTGAGCGATAAGCCTGTTGATGAAGTTTAACTTTCCCAAGAAGGATCGAATCTCTTTTTCCCCTCTAGGGGGTTGGCATTTCAATAATGGACTTGACTTTAGCGAGATTGATCTCAATCCCTATTTCATTAACTTATAATCCCAAAAATTTCCCTGAGGATACCCTGAACGTGCACTTGGCAAGATTTAACTTGAGTTGGAATTTGCGAAGTCGGTCAAACAGTTTTCGTAAGTTGAGTAGGTGGTCTTCCTGTCATTTGGATTTGACAATCATATTCTCTACATAAACTTCCACCTCTTGATGCATTATGTCATGGAACAAGGTTACCATGGCCTTTTGGTAAGTTGCCCCTGCATTGCGGAGTCTATATGGCATAATTTTGTAACAATACACTCTCTAAAGAGTAATAAAGGTGGCCTTTTCTTTATCTTCTTTAGCGAGCTTGATTTGGTTATATTCCAAGAAGCCAATCATGAAGGAGAACATCTCATGACTAGCTGTGTTATCAACGAAAAGGTCTATGTGTGGTAGAGGAAAATCATCTTTTGGACTAACTTTGTTGAGGTCTTGAAAGTCGATACACATCCGTACTTTGCCGTCTTTCTTGGGAACAAGGACAATATTAGCTAGCCATTGAGGGTACTCCACTACTTGCAAAAATCCTGCTTGGAATTGTTTGATCAATTTTTCCATGACCTTTAGACTCCACTCTGGCTTAAGCCTTCTTAACTTCTGCTTGAGATGTTTCATTTGCAAGTCCAGGGGTAACTTGTGCTCAACGATGGATTCATCTAGCCCCAAGCATTTCTTTGTAAGACTAGGCAAAAACGTCGAGGTATGCAGATAATAGTTCTAATAGCTATTTGTGCTGCCACTCATCTAACCCTATGCCAATTTTGAGCTCCTTAGGGTCTTCCTTATTCCCCAAGTTAATTGTTTTTGTTTCCTTATTGTTTGGAGTGCTGTGGTTTTCATATCTTTCTATTTGTTCTAGAATTTCCTCGAGTATTTCATTTGTATGGTTCACATCTAGTTCAATTCCCAAATGCTAATAGTCAAATGCAGTGTCAAAGTCATTGTTTCTCATGATTAGCATTCTTTGGGTTAACTGAGCAAGATGCTAGATTCAAGGGTCCCTGATAAGAACATAATGCACAATTAATCAAACAAAAAGGTGCTTTTCCAATGATTTAATATACTTGGTATAATTATTGAATTGAAAACCAAGAAGAAATAGTTTATGAGGATAGGATTTTCTTGTGGCGAGTTTGATGCTTTGGTATTTGCCATAACAGGCTTTGTATCGAAACTTGCGGGTGCAAATGACGTCTTTGCTGGTCTAGTTGTGGAGTTTCTCACTTGGGAGGGCTACTCAGATAGAACCATCTTGGGTTGTTTCAACGTCGGTCATCATGACAGGTGCTTCTTCTTATTGTTGGATTTTTCTTTTTTTTTACTTGGTGCAAATACTCCCTCTCCCATGTCTAACCGGTTGAATGGATCAATGAGCTCCATAGCTATTTTCCTATCAACCCTTTTCTTCCTAACTGCTTCTCTCTTTTATTTTCTAGTAGGTTTTTATCCTAGCCCGAACATGGGTTCAGCCAATGGTATTTTTATGATTTCAGGCTTCCTATGTAGGTTCTTCCCTAAGCCTTCAACCAGATGGAAGCTATTTGTTTTGAAGTAATGAGTTATCATTTGGGAATTCTAAGAATACTTAGGCTCTACTTGATTTTCTTTCTGTATGATAGTGATGAATTCAAATGACTGGATACAGGAGGAGGCCGATGCTGTGTCAAGTGAGATTGGGTCAGCTTTGTATATGGCGAATTCCTTTTTGGTGAAAATGCAGATCAACTTAGAACATATGATGAATTTGACTTTTTGATAAAGGCTAGAAGTAACTGCACCCGCCGAGCGGATCCAAGGCCGTCCTAGCAACAAGTTGTAAATATCCGGAATGTGCGGGACTCAAAATTTGATTGTGAAGGTCACTAGCCCCATCTTGACTAGTATTTTAATTTCGCCCATGGTTTCTCTTTAGGAACCATCAAAGGTGCGGATGATAGTGTTGTTGTCATTCAAATTAGTTTTGTCCATTCCAAGTCTTTCCAAAGTTTAGTATGGGCAAAGGTTCAAGGCTGATCCATTATCCATTCGCACTTTTGACACCATCTTTTCTCTTATTTTTATAGCCACATATAAGGCATAGGTGTGTCCCGTCTAGTCAGCAAGGATTTCATCATCAGAGAAGGTAATGATATTTAAGGCTATAATGAGACTCACCATGTTATGCAGGTTATTCGATGGGAAGTTTTAGGTACATGGGCATCTTTAAGGATCCTAAGCAGAGCATCCCTATACACTTCATAAATGAGTAGCAGACCTAGCATGGAGATGTGGGCTGAGGCTTTTCTGAGTTGATCTATGATGTCGTAGTCAACTTTTCTCAAAGTTTTGATGAATTCTGATATCTCCTAATCTGTTGGTAGGTTAAAGTTTTCTCCTTCTTTATCCTTCCCTTTCCTCTTTCTTTTTACTTCAGCAGAGGTGTAACATCACCCTGACCTAGTCATCCCTTTTATTTCTATTATAGGTTCTTTAGCATTTTAAACTTTGTTAGAGGGATAATTCCATGGGACATTATGGAGGCTGGACACTAGCGATTGAGTTATAACAGAGAGAGTTACCTTTGGGAATATATGTAAGGGGGCTATTAAGGATGGAGGGTTTACAAGGATGGGTAGGGAGGTGGGAATATTTGGTTTCTTTCGTGGAACCGAAGGTGGTAAAGGCTGGTAGTTTAGGTGGCAACCCAAGAGGCAGGTGAATTGGGTAACTAAATATTCAATGAAGAAATAAATATTAATCAACCAATAATATGTTGTAAATAAATGCAAGCAATTGAAACTGTAAAGTAAAGGTGTTAAAGAGAAGAGAATATGACACCAAGATTTATCGTGGTTTGACTTTAACTCCAAAGTCTACATCCACTTACCAAGGCTCATGCCTTGAGATTTTTCTCTACTATATCCAAACCGTAGATATAGCCACTAGCCTTTTAAGCCAGGCGCTAGTCCTCCTTTATAACTAGTTTTTTTCCATATATACTAATCACATCCCTCCACTTAGTTTTTACACAAGGGTTAGTCACATCCAACCAAATGATCCATCACTCCAACTAGTTTTTGTACAGATGCTAGTCACACCCAATCCTTAGCTATTTCTCTTAACTAGTCTATCCCTTACAAGAAGAAAGAACAAGAGTACAACCACTCTTACTTACAAATAATTCTCTCAAAGAATAGATACGCCAATGAAGCTCTCAAAACATTACAAGATATAATATAATGAAGCACTTGAAGACTTTGTAGGATGAATAACACTTTGATGCATAAATTCTTGTAGTTCTTGTTGTTATGGCTTGTTCCTCAAGTTTATCTATATTTATAGATGAAGATATGAGGATGATTTGTTCCTTCAAATAAGTTTATAACCGTTGGAGAGAATTGAAGATATTTCTTCCCATTAAGCTATTTGCTGCCAAACAGGTTTTTGAATTTCTAATTAGATGCCTTTACTTCCACCTCAATTTTTGCTTTGATAACTTTCGAATTTGAACATGACTACAAGATAAAAGTTGTAGACAAGGAAGTCCGCTTTTCAGAACCTCGAGAATCAGGTCGATCTAATGGCCAAATCAAATGTTATGATCAAAATACTTGAACTATCTCCCAGTTAGCATATTTGAATTTCTGTATAGCTATGCCAACTCGCATAAGCTTTTTTATATAGCAAACGTTTGAGTTTGAAAATATCTATAGGATATGAAACATAGATATGGACGTTATATATCTAAATCCTCAAGAATCAAAGCATTTGAAGATCAAAGTCAAAAGATATGAGTGAAATACTCAGGCTTTCTCTCTAGCTATCATCTTTAAATTTCTGCAACACTAAGTCAGATGTATGCTCCTTTTTTTTTTTTATCTAGATAACGTTCAAATTTGAAATTTCATCTGCGATAGATACGGTATATATGTAAGTAATCTTTTCAGTACATCAAGAATTAGATCATTTAGACTTCTGGATCAAAAGATATGGTCAAATAATCATGACTGTCCCCAAGCAGCCATAGTTTAAATTTCAAATCCAATAAGTCACCTTACAGCTTATTTCATCCCAACAAACGTTCTTTCCATGAAACTTCATAAAACAACGTAATTAAATATTTAAGTCTTATTTCTAATTCCATAAGAATTAGATCAATCCAACGGTTGGATAAAAAAATATAGGGCAAAATACTATGGTTGTATCATAGGATATAGTTTCATCGAATTATCAACCTTAGAAGATAATTATGTCCTCTAATTTTCTTCCTTGAATCAAGTTTCCTTAAAACATGAGTCTCAAGGATTTAGATATAACTTTCAAAGTCTTGATCTCTCTTTCAAGAGTTTCATAGTCCTACAAAACTTTATTATACCAACTGGACTAAGGATTAAAGCATTGAATATATTTCATCAAGAAAAGATTTATAATTCAAACTAAGTTATCATCAAAACTATATATAAAATTTCATATGAATAAACTTAGCACTAATAGAGGCCACATGGCTCTCTGGGAGTCAGTTTGGGGTATAAACCCAACCATAGGTTCAAGCTCGAGCAAAGGGGTGAGAATAAAGCGGTATTGAGGAGAACGGGGTAGAGCTTCAATAGTAAGGTTCATGTCAGATCGGTGAGGCTGTATGGTAAAGATAGCTTGGTCTTGGTATTTTGGC
The DNA here is from genome assembly GCA_033060915.1 of Euryodendron excelsum. Lineage (NCBI taxonomy): Eukaryota > Viridiplantae > Streptophyta > Magnoliopsida > Ericales > Pentaphylacaceae > Euryodendron > Euryodendron excelsum. Next base: position 1,191,886 of record CM065393.1, on the reverse strand, counting down.
CCCTTTAGTACATAAATTGTCCCTTTTAGAATGATGATTGATGAGCTATGTGGAGTGTCTTTGCTAGAATTCTTACTCTCGAGTGGCATCATCTCTTGCAGCATGTGAATTGTGGATTTTACCAGGACGAAACAAGTTAAGCCAGCATTCATTTTTTTTCTTACTTGAATAAACGAAAAGAAAACGAGAACACAAGCCACGAGTTAGTATTTGATAGTTGTAAGCACCCCATTTTTGACCGCTCAGCAGTCTACACTTTGTCCAGACTTGTTTTCAAGTCATTGTGGGCATATTCCTATCGAAACCAATTCTCTAGGTCCAAATCCCGTCTGTCCATCGCTTCGCGAGCCTGTTAGGCCCAAATAGAGGCAAAATGACCAAAATGCCCTTAGGGGGCATTCTCCTTTCCTTTTCGATCCCACTCTCGAGACAGTTTATTCCTCGAGACGGTTCCAATCCAGACACGTCTCTTTGGAGACGGTAAGACCCCTTTCCAATCCCACTCTCGAGACAGTTTATTCCTCGAGACGGTTCCAATCTAGGCACGTCTCTTCGAAGACGGTAAGACCCCTTTCCAATCCCACTCTCGAGATAGTTTATTCCTCGAGACGATTCCAATCCAGGCACGTCTCTTCGAAGATGATAAGTCCCCTTTCCAATCCCTCTCTCGAGATAGTTTATTCCTCGAGACGGTCCGAGTAGCGAAATTACTCACAAAACTGTTAGAGTAGCGGAAATACTCACAAATAGGTCGATATAGGGAAGTGGCAATAAACCCTTGTGTCACGACAACCGCCGTTAGAGTGGCGAAAACACTCAAAACCCAGGTCAACACCAGTGTCTGTTAACCCACTTTGGTGAAAAATGACCAAACTGTCCTTTGGACCTTTTCCGAGACTTTCCGGTCAAGATGACCATTTTAGCCCTAGGCATTTGAACACCCCGGGAACCACACCAGCTCTGGGTATCAAACCGGTAACCTCCTGAGACTACTTTTTATAGTGTTCTCAACCTCTCCTTACCTTTCCGGATCATTCCGAGTCAGTTCCGGCCAACCCGGTGCGAAATGATCATTTTGCCCCTAGTGGGCCGATCTCCTTTTCCGACCACGCCGGCTCTGGAAATCAAACTGGCAACCTCTGGGAACATTATAAATAATGTTTCCAAATCCCAAGTCTTCTTCCGGGACAGTCCGAGTTCGCCCCGTCAGCTTCCCAGTCCGATTGACTGTTTTGCCCCTAAAGGCCCGGTCAACCTTTCCGACACATTTTATCCTCACTTTTCAAGTCAAATACCTCCAGGACACTATTTTAAGTGGTCCTACTCCTTTCTGGCCTTCCGGGTCATTCCCAGCTCCTTCAAATCATTCCCGGACTTTCCAGAGTCACTCCTAGTGAAACCAGACTAAAAATTGCATGGTAATCACTAGTACAGGCGCCCAAATCTGGTCAAAGATACGTTGCTTGCCGACTTATAAAGTTTCCTAACTAGCTGGCACCACTGCAACAGACGCCACGTTTGTCCAACCTCTATAAATACAGAGCCTCATTCAACGTGAGGAGGATCCGCAAACTCAACCTCAAAATCATATAATTCGATATACAGAGCTCGAGCACCTCAAAAACCCTAGCCACCTTAGGTTTCCCAAACCCTAGCCACCTTACACTAATCCCTAGCCTCATATACACTCATACACACCCCCATACACTCATACACTAGCCTTCAACCATCCTTTGAAGACTTGAAGAGCTGCAATCCAAGGCTTGAAGACTACTCTTGAAGATCGAAGACGAAGATCAAGACCGAAGACCGAAGAAAGCAAGGCGCGCAAAATAAACAAGACATATGGTAGGCTTTCTCTTTAATTTTCTGCACTTCCCCCCTCTCTCTTCTCTCTCCAACCCACTTGGGTTTTCTCTATTTTAATCCCCCATCTCTTTCCCCCCCCCCCCCCCCCCTCTTTGCATGCTTGAAATAAGGGGATTCCCGGTCCATGTGTAGGATTGGGCTATTAGAGAGTCACCGTGTCGGGGACTTTCTGCTAGTCTAACCAGAGACCACGTGGGTTCGGCCCCGTTGATTATGTGGTGAAGCCTTAGCCTTGTATGTTCATGACCCCAAATTGCATTGTGCATATCATAGTCTTGCATCTTCCAAAATTCGTTTTCAAAATCGTTTTCAAACTTGTTTTCAAAATTGCATCAAAATCTCTTTTTTTCAAAAACTTGTTTTCAAAACCACAATTCTAGGATGATTCTAGTCTTTCCATGACTAGGGTTGCTTTAGGAAAGTGTTACATCAAAAGTGACTTTTATGGTCTATATTTTCAAACCTTATTGTTTTCAAAACCACTCTCTTAAAGTGGTTCTAGCCCTCTTATGGCTAGAATCGCTTTAGGAAAGTGAGACGTTTTTACACTTTCCTAAAACTCTCTTTTCAAATCCCTCCTCTTAAAAATCTCTTTTTCAACCTACTTTTCAAAAAGCTCTCTTTTCAAAAATCTCTTTCTAAAAATCTTTTTCAACTCACTTTCCTAAAACTCTCCTTTCCAAAGTTGTTTTCTAAAAACTCTTTCCAAAAATCTATTTTTCAAAGCTCCTTTTTTTCAACTCCTTTCCAAAAACTCTTTCTCCTCAAAATTCACTTTCTAAAAACATTCCCTAAATTCACTTTCCTAAAAACTCTCTTTCCAAAAATCTTCCTTCTAGAAACTCCCCTCTAGAATTTTTTCTCCCAAAATCTATGTTTCCAAAAACACACTTTCCAAAAACTCCTTTCCAAAAATCTTTCCAAAATCTCTCTTTCCAAATTCACTTTCCAAAAACTCCTCCCTAGGATTTCCCTTCTAGAAAACCTTCGTTTCCAAAAACGCACTTTCCAAAAACTCTTTCCTTAGAGCCCAAGTCAAGCCCTAGAACTCGCAATTAGGAAACCCTAATTTTCTTCCCAAAAACATGGTTTTCAAACTTTGCCCCAAACCTAGGTTTCCAAAACCCCTTGTTTTCACATCCAAACGATACACGTTTCCAAAACCTCTTTTCTACATCAAAACTATAATTTTTCAAATCTAGGGTTTCTAGGATCTCCCTTTCCAAATCCTTGCCAAATCTTATCTTCCCTTTAGGAAACCAAATCAAATCTCTCCGTTTAGGAAACTAGGTCTTATCCTCCGTTTTTGAAAACAAAATCAAACCTTCCCTTTTAGAAACAAGATCCAATCCCTTCCCAATCCGAATCTTTCCTAATTCGAATCCTTCCTAAGCTTCTCATTTTCTAAATCTTAAGTTTCCAAAACTTGAACATAAAAATCTTTCCTAAGTTTTAAAACTCAACTTTCAAATCTTTCCTAATCCAACCCTTTCCTAATTCAACCCCCTTCCCAAATCTTAACTTTCCAAATTCAAGTTTTCAAACTTTTCCTAAACTCAAACCTTTTCTAATCTCAAGATTTTCTAAAACTCTAAAACTTTCTAAATCTTAAACTTTCTAAATTTCAAATCTTTCCAAATTCAAAACTTTCTCAAGTTAAATCTTTCTAAACCTAAATCTCTCCAAAATTCTAAGCTTCCAAAATTCAAAATTTTCTTAACTTGAAATTTTCTAAATTCTAAGTCTTTCTTAAACTAAACTTTCTTAATTTAAAACATTTCTAAATTCAATACTTTCCTATTTCAAAACCTTTTTTAAAATGAAACATTCCAATTTTCAAAACTTTCCTAAGTTAAAACTTTCTTAAGTTCCGAACTTTCCTAATTCAAAACTTTCCTAATCTTAAAACCTTTCCTTTTTCGAAAACTTTCTAAACTCGAAGCTTTCCAATTTCAAAACTTTCCTAAAACGAAACTTTCCTAAAACGGGCCTTTTCTAATTCAAACATTTCCTAAAATCCAATCTTTCCAAATCTTCCAAGTCCAACATTCCAATCTAATCTTTCTTAATCTCAAGTCTTTCCTAGGTCTCTTACCTTTCCTAAGTCTAGGTTTCCTAAACCTCCATCTTTCCAAAACCAAGTCTTTCCAAAATCAATCTTTTCAAAGCAAATTCAATCTTCTCAATTTCAATTTCCAATCTCCTCTTCTAATCTCAAATCAAATCCAATTTTCAATTCAATCTCTTTCTTCCAATCCAATCTTCCTCTTCAAATCAATCTCTTTTCAATCAGACTCTTGTCCAAACTACGACTGACCTGATTCCCCCAAAGGGATACGTAGGCAACCTTCATAGGTGTGGTCATAATACTTTTCAAACTTTCAATTCCACCCTTATAGGTGCGGTCTCCACATTTTCAAATCTCAAATTCCAATCTATTTTCAAACTTCCAATTTCAAAATTCTATTTTCAAAATTCTATTTCCAAATTTTCAAACTTTCCAATTTCAATTCTATCTCTTCAAATCTCTTTTCAAATCTATTTTTCAATTCTCTTAACTTGCACTTGCATATCATGCATCATGTTAGTTTTCAAACATTGTTTTTATAAAGTGGGTAGGATTGAACTATAGTTAGTCGAATACTCTCATAGGTGAATCTAGGGTAGATTGATATGTAGGTACCGAAAGGGCGGGGTAGGGTGATAGCTTCGTGCGTCTTCCCTACACGTAACCAACCTCCGAACCTAGGATCACTGTTTTCAAAGACCAAAAAGGAGTTATTTTTCAAAAGGGCTAAATGTTTTTCAAAGGTTGCCAAACAACCTGTTTTTCTTAAAAACCCTCTCTTGAGGAGATATTTTCAAAATCGTTTTTCAAAAACCCTAAATGTAGTTTTCGGATTATGCTTAGTTTTTAGGTGACCTAACTCACCTTAATCAAGTTAGGTGGCGACTCCAAATTTTTCTAAAAAGCCCTTTATTCAAATTTATTTTCAATTCAAACCTAGTTGCACTCATTCTTCTAGGAGGGTGAGTTCTAACGAGAGAGTACAGCATTTTTCCCGCTTGTGTGAGTATTCCTCGAGTGCGAAAAATCTGAGCGCGACAATAGTTAGAAATTTTTATGTGATGCATGCCTTAGGGGGTTTCCCTGCTTGAGAAGGAGACTAAGCATGATGCATTTGGCTCGTTTTTTTGGAAATAAGGGGTTTGCCCTAATATACAGATACTTTATTGTTGATTAGGAATATACATTCATTTGTAGGAAGTAAAAGGGTACATTGAGCTTTGAGTTTAAATACAAGAGAATCGAAGTACATTTTAATAAGGGGCGGGGAAACATTTTTCTTGGAACTTCCGCCTATCTACATTTACAAAGAAAATTTTAAACTACCCTTTAGTCCTTGGATTCACCTTTTGTTGACGTCGAGAGGTCATTGAAGTGATCTTGCTTTGTAGACTGCCCTTTGTCTTCTTTGGCAACCCTATCTCTATGAGCATAGAGAGATTGAGGTCCCTCTTCATGGAATAACTTGAAATGCATGCCATGAGTCCTTAAGATTGCGTAGCAACTCTTAGAATTTTGGTATGTTTTATACAAGGGAGAGTGAGCTTGGTGTCACTCTCTATGGGTTGATCATATGCATGAGAATGCAGTGATTTGAGTTACTTTGGAACTCTCGTATTGAAATAAAGCATTGAATACATGTATATGTATGGAAAAGTGTAATGACACAAGCATTATAACGGCAGAAATAGACAAGAACAAAGGAAAGTAAAGCAGTTGCCTTTGCCTCTATGGTTTTGAAATTACCGTGCGTGTCTTAAATCTGGCAAAGGTTTGGCTATGCATAGGTTTCTAGATGAACATGAGGTTGAGGGTTTACTAATGCTTCCTAAAAAGGCTCAGTTCCCAAATCTTCAAACCTAAGCCCACTCCCCAAGATTGTACCATTATCAGTGGGTGATCCAAGCAGGAGAACCATCAAGAGGCTGTAGACTAAGATACTAATACAGCATCCACCCATAACCAATATACCATTCCCCCTTCTAACTAGAAGGGACATAATCAGGTAAAGAATACAAATATGCAAATGCTAATGCATGTGCAGTGTGTGTGTGTGTGTGTGTGTGTGTGTGTGTGCGCGTGTGAAATTTTTTAAAAAACGAAGAAAAGAGACCAACAACTCTCATCCATCTTGTCCATTCCATCCTATCATTCACGGTAATTTATATGGACAATAAAAGTAAATGTGAACATGGTCCACCTACAAAATAAAATGTAAAGAAATCAATACCTTGATGACAAACATAATACAAGATAGAATGATTGAATGTGAATAGAATGTAAGTGATGACATTTTTTAAAAATAATTTTAAAAGGTTTGATTTCAAAAAATTTGAAGTGGATAAGATTGGACAAGTTAATATACGATTCGAAGCGAGTCTAGATCTTGACTCAAACAAAACCTGATACTCTGTCTGTTAGAACTCACCCTTTTAAGAGAACAAGTATGACGGGGTTTGAATTAGAAATTAATTTGAATAAGGGCTTTATCAAAAAGATTTGGACAAGTTAATATACGATTCGAAGCGAGTCTAGATCTTGACTCAAACGAAACCTAATACTCTGTCTGTTAGAACTCACCCTTTTAAGAGAACAAGCATGACGGGGTTTGAATTAGAAATTAATTTGAATAAGGGTTTTATCAAAAAGATTTGGAGTCGCCACCTAACTTTGTTAAGGTGAGTTAGGTGACCTAAAACTAAGCAAAATCTAAATATCAAACTTAGGGTTTTTGTAAAAACGTTTGAACAAAAACTTCCTCTTGAAAGGGTTTTTAAGAAAACAGTTTATTTGGCAACATTTGAAAAGATTTAAGCCCTTCTTTTTTAAAAAAAATTAACTCCATTTTGGTCTTTCGAAAATAGTGAATCTAGGTTTGAGGGTTAATTACGTATAGAGAAGATGCACTAGGCTGTCATCTTATGCCGCCCTTGTAGTACCTATATGTCTTATCACCATTGGTTCACTCATTTAGAATCTCTGGTTACTAAATGCCCAATTATATCCACTTTAAGAATGTTATAAAGAGGTTTGTGTCATCACTTCAGGGATGACGTGATGCATGATATGCAAGTGCATGAAAAGAATTTAAATTTAGAAAGAGATTTTGAAAAAAGAAAATTGAAATTTTGAAAAAGGTTATGACCACACCCATGAGGGTTGCCTACATGTCTCTTTGTTAGGATTCAAGTCACTCACAGTTCGGACTCAAGGTCTGATTAAAAATAGACACTTTAGGACCTTGTTTGATTTGAAAAGACATCTCGTGGCCTTTGAAAAGTTTGAGTTGAAAAGGTTTTGATTTGAATTTTGTTTGAAAGATTTGAAATTGAATTTTGATTTAAAACTGACTTTGATTTGAAATCGAACTTGGAGTTGACTTTGCAATAAAATTTGAATTTGAAATTGAGCCTTGAATTGGTACTTGAAATTGTCTTGGAAAGTTTGAATTAAACTTCAAAATCATTTTAACTTGAGTTGGGGTTTGAAAACCAACTTGATTTAGACTTAAGACTTAGAAAATAGTTAAAGTTTTCTAACTTAGGGTTAGGGTTAAACTAGGGCTTAGGTATCCCAGGAATTAGGTAATCTAAGGTTTAAACATACACTTGAAAAGTTTGATTTTAGAAAACTTTGAATTAGGAATGTTCTATTTTAGGAAAATTTTATTTTAGAAAGATTGAAAAAGATTCAATTTGATTTGAAAAATTGTAAAGTTAGAATTTGGAGAGCTTGAACATATGAAAGCTTTGAATTATGAAAGTTCTATTTTAGGAAAGTTCCCAATTTAAAAAAGATTTGATTTGGAAAAAATTGAATTTGGAAAGTTGAGTTTGAAAAACTTTGACCTAGGTTTAAAGTAACTTGGATTTAAGCAATCCTAGGATCTAAGATTTATGAAATGCACTTGAATTGGAAAGATTGGGTTTCAATTGAACAAGGAAAGTTTTGTTTTTGGAAATCTATCATTTTATATGACTTTTGAATTAAGAAATCTATATTTTTTGTGAAACTACGCTTTGGAAAGTTATGGTTTCCTACACATGGACACTAGGGTTTTGACTAGAGTTCTAAGACAGAGTTTTTGGAAAGTAAATCTTTGAAAAGAATTTTTAAAAAGTAGATTTACAAAACTATTTTAGAAAGATTTAAATATAGATTTTTGGAAGTCTTTTAAATATCTCACTTTCCTAAAACGATTCTAATCATGAAAAGACTAGATCCATTCTAGGGTTGTGATTTTAAAAACGACGAGAGTTTAAAACCCTAATATGGACCTTGATGGTCTCAATGAATGTAATACTTTTCTAAAACAACCCTAATCATGGAATGGTTAGAATCATCTAAGGGTTGTGGTTTTGAAAACAAATTTGAAAATGAGTTTTCTGAATGCAAGTTTTAAGAAAGCTTTTGAACACAATATTGAATGCAATGTATGAACACAACAACCATTATCCAATAAGCATGTGAACATACATGGTTCAGTTTCACCACATAACCAAGGGGGCCATGCCACACCATCTTAGGTTATACTTGAATGTGTCTGTGTTAGTTTGATTATAAGTCTGGTAGGGTCGGAGATTGCCAAGCGAGAAAAAATAAGGTGCTTACAATGAATCAAGAGATCCCTTGGTTCAAGCACACAAGAAGAGGGGGTTAGAATATGGAGATTAAAATAGAGAATAATCTAAGTGAAATAGGAGAGAGAAGAGAGAGAAGGAAATTGCATAACTAACTAAAAAAAACTCACCTTATCTTCTTATTGCTTTGAATATGCAGCACTTGATCTTTAATGGTGATGAGAGGCAGGCGTATAAGTGTTTAGAGTGTATGGAAGCTAGAATTTGGAGAGAGGCTTAAAGTGATTAGGGTTTTGGGGAAGCTCGGAGGCTATTTTTAGAGAGGCAAAGTTTCTAGAGCTATTTTTCGAATCCTCAATACAGTGGGGGGGGGGGGGGGGTGTCCTGTATTTATAGGCAACCAAAACTAACCCTAGTGCCTGTTGCAATGGTGCCAGGCTAAATTTTGGCTTGGCGCCACCCCGTTAGGAAAGTTGTTAGTTTGGAAGGAAACAGATCTTTAACCCTTGGGATGCAAGACAGAAGATTTGGGCGCATGTCCTAATGACTACCATGCAATTTTTGGCTTAGCTTCACTTGGAGTGACTCTGGAAAGTTCAGGAATAATCTGGAAGGTTCTGAGTAGCAAGACTCAGTCGGGAATGGATCATAACCCCTAAAAGAGTGCGCTGGAGGTAACCGGTTTGACAACTAGAGCTGGTGTGGTTAACAAGATGTGACCGGCCCGTTAGGGGTAAAATGGTCATTTCATACTAGGTGCACCGAAATGGACTCAGAAAGGTTTGAAAAGGTTTTGGAATGTTGGAAATACTGTTAGAAGCAACCCTAGAAGGTAACCCGTTTGGTGCCCAAAGCCAATATGGTTTTTGGAGGCGATTGGACACCTAAGGGCAAAATGATCATTTTGACCAGATGCTATTGGAATCAATCCAGAAATGACTAGAAGGCATTAGAACGTGCTAAATTATCTTTAGGATAATCCTAGAAGGGTGGACTTACCACTTTGAGATCTTAAGTACTTTCTCGAGAAGAGTATCGGCAAGGCCCGCTGGGGCGTTATGGTCATTTTTTACCGAAATGGGCTAGCAGACACTGGTGTTGACCTAGGTTTTAAGTGTTTCTATCACTCTGACGGTGTGTGATGAGTTGGTTTACAAAGGTATCTTGTCCTCCGATTAAAGTGCCACGGCTAAGAGGCGCGTTCAGTCTCGTAATATAGGGGGTTTGTTGGCATCCCCGATGTCGACCTATTTGCGATTGTTTCTATCACTCTAACGGTTGCAATGTTTGTGAGTGTTTTTGTCACTCTAGTGGTGCGAGTTCATTCTAGAGATTGTTTGATCTCAAGAAGCTGTTGGATGGTCTTATCGCCTCAGGGCCTTAGGTACTTTCCCGATTGATATGCTGAATAGTGAACATTCTACGTTGGCGGGCTAGCAGGTGCTAGAAGTGAACCGCTTTGCCATCTCAGGGACATGAGTTCCATCCTGGTCAATGAGTATGAAGGGACTTATCATTTTGAAGAGTTTTATGTTTTCTCCATAAACATGTTGTGCTAGATGAACTTTCTCAAAAGACATGTTAAATTGAGTTTGCCTGATCTTTACTAAAATTGGAATTAAAATTGAGGTTGAAATATGGACTTACCGTCTTTAAGAAAGCATGCGAACTGGAATTGGACTACGCAATGTCCTCAGGGTATTTTGGTCATTTTGCTTCTATTTGGCCCTACAGGCCTGCAAAATGGTTGATTAACTAGATTGAATTTGGGAAGATGGTTTGGGCTTAAATGTGTCTGTGACATTTGAATGTGAGTCTAGTCGAGCTGAAAATTGCTGAGCGAGCAAAAATAGAGTGCTTACAATGTGCAAACAGAGAATTAGATTTAGACGCTTGTGTAGCAGCTAGACTAAGATTTGTGCGGTATATGAGTATGACATACGCTCTCCTCAATTGGATCGAGACACTCTATCGTAGCATGTATTTCATACTACATGTTCTTGATGACCGATTAAGGAGGTGTGAAGGAATAGGTCCCTACTTCTTCATTGTGTGATGTCCTTCGAATCATTTTTATATGACTAGGTCATTTGCGTATGACCAAATTTATTCAGTACTCTTTGACCTTAGACTATGTATTGAGGAGATGGAAATAATGTTCAGTTACTTTGGCATGTTATCTACGACCATGAATGATTTGGCCTTCCGGGACATTGTTGGGAAAGCAGTTATTTTTTATCTAAGTGGTAAGAGGGCAAGAAAAGACCATTTAGAATATCCCACGATATTTTTACTGTCGACAATTTTGTCGCTGTAGCAAACTACAACAAAGATGTGAATATATAGGCGAAAGCTTCGTGGGTTAAGCATACTCTTATTGAGGGATTAGAGATGTTTGAATCGATATAACTAAATGGATCTATGATACATGAGACACCATATTTTGTATCTAGGGTTGATGTCTCTATGCTGGCTCTAATAAGAGTTCCTAGTGTAGAGCTCTCAATTGTAGGTGTGTTCAGTGGTCGCACGGCCCATTAGCTTGTATGAACTTATAATCTTGTACATGAATGATTAAGAGAGATAATAGAGTTGCCCACCATGTGCGAGTAGCAGATGTTGGTATTTGGGTCGGGTCATGAACCCAACCTGGTTCCCATGGTAGGTTGACCAAGTAATCACATGGGTACAAACATGTTTGTTAAAAAACAGATATGTCTCATTGGATGGTGACTCTTCGTTGGTGCCTCTTGTGTGTCTACATAAACACCAAAAGCATCTAACGTTATGACTGATTAAACGTAATATTATTCTCTATCTGTAAATATACAGACATAAAGACTTGGTTTCTGTACTGTGGAATCAGAGTGTCTATTCATCACTATAATGACACTACGCTGTTGTAGATTCAAGGCAATTCGTAAAACATTTTCAAGTTTCGGATTAAGCATTCTAAGGTACGGGTTTAATCCGCTTCCGCATTCATTTTAGTTTTCTTACAGTTTTGTTGGTCACACTTACAGGTGTATATATGTTTATATATGTGTAATTATACGAATCGATGCACAACGATGGTGAGTGAGGGATAATGGTGCCTGATTAATTTGCCTTATTCTATTGTTGGATATAAATGTATGTATTTTAGTTTTATTACAATAAAAAGTCCAACTTGTCAATAAATTTTCAACAAATGGCACAAATAATGTTAAATTAAAAATTATTTTTGAGAGAGTGTTAAATAAAAAATTATTTTAGGAAAAAAAATCTAAATTTGAAGTTGGAGTGTCAAAATCACATCTAAAGGGAAGTTGACATTCAAAAATTTGACCCTTATGCAACAAAAGAATAATAATGATAGCACTAAAATAAATAAATCAAAAAAACAAGTACAACAACAAGGGGATAATGTTGGTTAACGTGTCTATAATTAAAGGATCGGGATTAGCCACATGGTAATAGTGTCCCCACCTATAGTTGTGATTATAGTTTCCATATATTCACCTTCCCCTACCCCCTGCTCTAAGGTTTTGGCCCATCAATATACGCACAAAAAGAAAAATCGTACCTGTAATTCATTGTGTTAAAAAAAAGAAGGGTAATGTCAAAGTGCCAAAATTTTGTATAAAAATTTTGAAAGAATAACATTTTTCTTTAAAAAAAATTAAGTGTGTGTAATTCGTTGTGTTAAGTAAAACTGTGTATAACGAGAGCAGAGTTTAAAAACCAATATGCATGCATGCATACCAGGTAGGAAACTTAACGCAACACGTACGTCGATCCAAAGATGTTGATAGTGTATCATTCAGCTCTTCTTCTATTCCAACATATACCAAAGATATCTATATATTCATTTTAGCAATATATAGACGGCTCCAAATAAAAATAAAATAAACAGACACTTTAGCATTTCAAACTGACCATGATATTAGTGAGCCCTTATCTAGCTACTACATTGATCTTATTTCTAGTCTAATCTCAAATTGTTAGAAGAAACTGAAGTTGATAGATCCACTGATTTTTCTTCCCTCTCCTCCTCCTCCTCCTCCTCCTCCTCTCTCTCTCTCTCTCTCTCTCCACACACACACATAATAAGATGCATGTTTTACATCTTTCTTTTTTTTTCATTGGTAAAACATACCTTATTTGAATCAAGATGAATCAGGAAAAACATGTTTACAACAAATATGGGAAAAGTAGAAAAGCAAACAATCCGCGATAGGTTCTTTTATCTACCAAAAAAAAAATGAAAGAAAACAAAAAGATGCTAGTTTTATTTTATTTTTCCCCAAAAATATTAGAAGTGATTGATAGTTAAATGCCATTTGAAGATGGTAAAAGTGGGCAAGAAACGCTAGTAGTAAGGGTAATATTTGATAAGTCCCGTGATTTATATGTTTTGACCTTTTAATTATTTTATTTAGTTGTTAATTATTTATTTATATTATTATTTTTATTGTAGATTTGAAGACCAGAACGGAAAGAAAGAGTCTCAAAGCAAAGAAGGAAATAAGAAGGTGGTGCATCGGCCGAGGAAAGAAAAGAAAATAATAAAAAAATTTACCCTAGCCGCGCATCAATAGGGGTGGCGTTCAGCAAGTGAGGATATAAAAAGCAATAAACCAATACCTAGTATCAGATTGTCTTAAGCTAAGAAGCCGAGAGCTGCACAATAGAAACTGAAAAGCCAATGGAGAAAACGAGTGCAAAAGGAAGAGGAAGAAAGAGAATACATAGATTAGGAACATAAGTCCGTTTGGTTTTTGTTTTCTATTTTTGTTAAAATAAAAAACATAAAAAATACTAAAATATGTGTGTTTTCTAATTCTAAAACATTGATCTGGTACTGTTAGTAGAACGATAACTTATAAATGTCATCATCAGACCATAAAAAATTAAAAACAAAAACACACACCTATGGCACACAACAAAAAATAAAAATTGACAGCACTTCCAAACGAACCTACGTGTCCAGGTTTTATGTTTTATTTTTCTAACTTTCAATGTATGCTAAAATTAGGAGCGGCTAAGTATTCATACTAGGATTAAGAATGAAACTCCATGTTTTATAATGACTTGAACATGTGATTCATATATATTTCCCAATGTGTGGTTTAATTGTTTAATACTCTTTTCTATATTTAATTGAAGTCAATAATTTTTAATATGAATTTAGCACATAATTTGGGATTATTAGATTAATTATTTAGCCCTATTATTTATTGGTATAATTTCAAGTATTGAATTTTTTAAGTGATTTGTTTTCGATTGAGTACATATGAATTTTTGGTCTTGAACATTAAAGTCAAGAAGAGTATTCATTAGTTTATTTATTAAAGTGTTTTTAATGTTATATTTTTCATAATAACAAGTTTGATTATGACGTTATTGTGAAGTGAATTAGGAAAATAAGTTGAATCATGTGAAAAGTTCTTATAATGCAAGTGTGTGGATTCTAAAACCTTAGTCACCTTAATTTGATATCTTTCATCTCTTTATTTATTTTATAGATTAATTATTTACTTGTTTATTTGTTTTTGCTTATTGCTAGAATAGTTCAACAAAATCAAGATTTCTTAACTAGGTTAGGATGAAATAAATTTATTATAATTTATTTTCTAAACATTCACGAGTCCCTGTGGGATTGACCAAGCACTCACTGTCTTATACTTTAATTCGATTCGAGTGCTTGCGAGTATTAAAATTTATCATATCAAGTTTTTGGCGCCGTTTCTGTAGACTTAATTAGAAAACAAGTTAGATTTAAATTTACCAAACCCTTCTACTAGTTTAGTTAGTTTTTCTATAAAAAAAAAAATTAAAAAAAATTTGCCTAGAAATGTTTTTGTCGATTTTTAGGCTCTAATTGAGAGTTGTGTTTAGGCTAGCAAGCATCAGAATTCGTAAATAGCTATTTCAAGAAGAATTCTGATTCATTAAGTTAGCTTTCTAATGCCTCTTAAATCACCCCAATTGGATTTTAGAAGAGAGAGATACAGTCAAAATATTGACTACTGTGTAGAAAATTAAAAACATTCGGAATTGTTCTAAAATCTTGGTAGTGCATCTCTCCCTTCATCTAATTAGCTTATTTTAATTTGCTAGGTCTTGTAGTATGGTTAGGTTTTGTTCATTTTAGTTAGAATCCATTTCTTGAATTTTAGATAGGACATGCTTGTCTACTTTACCGTTTTTAATTTGTGTATGATTGGTTTTCGGTTGAAAAACTTAGAATTAATACCATTTGATCCGGATATTGAAAATAAATTTAGGAGAGGTTTAAGAAATTAAATAAAATCAAATAAAAATATATCAAACATCGGGGATAACTTGAAAAATGTTAATGAATCCAAATCTCTTAGAGACTTTATTTGCTCTCATAACTACAAATCTTTCTTCTTGTGTAGTGTTACCTACAACTAATGCATTACACTTTGAGTTAAAATCTCACATAATACAACTGCTTCCAATCTTTCATGGGTTAGAGAGAGAGGATCTTTACATTCACATAAAAGAATTTCGTGTAATTTGCACTACATATAAGTTCCAAAATTTTTGGATGAGTCTACGAAGTTCCATCTTTTTTCTTTCTCTTTGAAGGATAAAAAAAAAAAAAAAAAAGCATGGTTAAATTCTTTACTATCTAGCTCAATCACTTCATAAGAGTTTCTAGTGAGGAAATTTCTTTCTAAATTTTTTCCAATAGCTAAGATTAATACCTTAAGAGGAGAAATGTCTAATTTCTCTCAGCAAAAAGATGAAAAATTTTATGAAAGTTAGGAAAGATTTAAAGATTTAATTTTAAAATGTACTCATCATGGTTTTGAGATATGGAGACTCGTACAATACTTTTATAATACTTTAACACAATCACACTGTAACATGATTGAATCCATGAATGGTGAGGTCTTTCTAAGTCTTAAAGATGATAAAGCCAATGAATTTCTTGAGAAATTAGCTGAAAGTTCCCAATAAGGATACGTCAGTTACTTCATCTCAACAAGGGGGATTATATGAGGTAAAAGAGTCTTTTGAAATAAAATTGAAGTTAGATAGTCTCACACAAAAGATAAAAGCTTTCGCTATAAATAGAACTATCATTATGTACAACTCCAATGCATACTACAGAGATGTGTACATCCATGAATGGATTTTCCGAATGCTATAACTAAGCAAGCAAATGCACTCAGCAATTATGAGAACCAATTTGGTAATTCTTCTACTAAGGCATACTATCTCAATTGGTGAAACCATCCAAATATTTCATGGAGAAGTAATCAAGATAGTCCTAATTTAAGTGGGCAACCCTTGTAATCTCAAAATCAATTTTCACCTAGTTTTCGCCGTCCTACTCAATCATATCTTATTCAACAACATCCCAATAATTCATTTCAATCAAATCTTTAGTTGCCTGCACCACAATAATAAAAATCATCTTTAAAAGATTCTACCAAGGCATTTATGCATTTAACAGGTCAATCTATAGTTGAGATAAAAAAATTCTACTAACATGAATACTCAAGGTATTGCAAAATTAGAGAATCAAGTGGGCCAGTTAGCTAGTCAAATAGCACAATGAGAAAAGAAAAAGTTCCCTAGTCAACATATAGCTAATCCAAAAGGGCAATTTGTCGTAAGTGACCATTCTAGGTGTTCAAAAGACCAAGATCAGGTTCAATCTATTATCACTCTTAGGACAGGAAAACAAGTTGACAATTAAGTAAAAACATCTGAAGAAGAACACTTAGAAAAGATAGAGAAAAATAAAAACCAAAAGGAACAAGTAAAAGATCAAGAGTCTCTTTCTCCACAACTAGTGGAGATTGTCCCATCTATTAAAAAATTTGTCCCTAAAGCTTCATTTCCTCAACCATTAGTAGCCCCTAAGAAATGTGCGCAATATGGGGATAATTTGGAAGTGTTTAAGTAAGTAAAAATTAATATTTCATTTTTAGATGCTATCCAACAAGTGTCGTCATATGCTAAATTTTTGGAAGACCTTGTTACTATAATAATAAATAAAATAAAAAAGACAAACATTCTTAAGAGGGCATTTCTGGTTGAACAAGTCAGCTCCATTATTCAATGTAAAGTCCTTGTAAAGTACAAAGACCCAGGTCGTCCTATAATTTCTTGTACAATAGAGAACCATCAAATTAAGCAGGCTTTACTAGATTTAGGAGTGGGCGTAAATTTATTGCCTTATTCAGTCTATTTATAGTTAGGTGCTAGATAATTAAAGCCCCCCACACCAGTAACACAGCAATTAGCTGATAGGTCTGTCAAGATTCCTAGAGGTACCATTGAAGATGTCTTGATTCAGGTTGACAATGTAAAGCCCTGAACCTTCATTCTCTAATTTAATATAATTTTCTAGAAATTTTATATTGTTTTATTATATCCCAGAGATCAAGTTGACCATTTTATGACTTATGTGGCAATGTAAGTTTGGGGGAGAACCATGGGATTATTTCCCATCGGTGTCTCCTAATTACACACACACACTTACGCTTACGAACACTACACACACACCTTCAGCCGAAAGAAGAGAAAGAGAGGGAGAAGAAGAAGAAAATATAAGAGAAAAGAGGAAGAGAAGAAGAGATCAAGAGGACGAAGGAAGTTCAGAGAGCTCAACCCTAGCTAGAGAAGCTATTGATAAAAGTTTTAGGAAGCTTCGAAGAAAGGTATGAACCCTAACCTCTTGTATGTGTGTATATATATCTGTTATATTGTGATTGGAGACTCTTTTGAGCCCCATTTGGTCAAGTTTTGAGGTTTTAAAAGCTTATGTTAGTGGATTTGAAGTTGGGGTAGAAAACCCTCATTTTTGTGTATGTTGGGGTTTGAGATTCAAAACATAGATTGCTTTGATTTACTTGTTTAAAGTGTTTCATTTTGATTTATTGTAGTTTTCTTGGGTTAATCTTTGGACCCTAGAAGCATTAAAAGAGTTTGGGAGAGTCTTGGTAGAGTTTGGTTTGAGTTGAACGAGATTTAGGGATTTTCAACTGGGTTTTCATTTTCCTAGAAAAAGAGTTGACCATTTTATCTAAAGAGTTCACAATTTCACTTTCCCAGCAAAAAAAAAAAATTCGACCTTTTTGTCCAGAAAGTTTAGAGTTTCATTTTTGCCAGCAAAAAGAGTCGACCCCTTTGCCCAATGGATCAACCCTTTTTCTCAAAACTGTCTACCCTTTTCATCAGTTATACTAACCCTTTTCTCCTTTGATTTTAACACTTCAACACCCATTCTCTACGAGATTACTTCTCATTTTCTACAAGTTAAAGCACAAAGTCAATGTATTTGACCCCTTTTATGTGTTCTACATATAGGAACACATTTGTTAAGCACAACCCTCCAGATTAGAGGTGAGTAAGGACATGCCATGTGTAAAACCTATTAGTTTCCAAATGCTTCCAAGTTCAAATATGTTCATAGCATTTTTTTTCCACTATTTTCAATGCATATATGATTATGTTCAAGTATAAATATCATATTTTAAAATTCATATGAAATTTTGATTATGATATGAATTGAAACCCATGGACTAAAATGCTTTAATGAAAGAGATGTATGATTTCGAAAGTATTAGTGCCAACTCGAGGTCATTCGTGGCAAGACCTTAAACTAGCAAAGATGGTCCTACAATAGAGGATGTGAAATAATCTATCGCCATGTTTGGGAGACATCCTCAACCTTAAGCCTTATGTTATGCAACCCTAAAGGTTGCTAATGCTGAGCTTTGCTCATATATTGGGTTGTAGCATACATATGATTTTGGGACAAAGAGATATGATATGTTCTGATACTATAGGAAAAGTTATGCTATACTTTAGCAATGAACAATTCCATGGTGCATCTCACTGTTATGATACTATGGCTTGAAATGAGAAAATGTTTCAATATGAAAGCTCATGTCATAAATGGTTTCTCTATTGTTTTATATATTAGATATGAATCCTAGTCCATGGTATTTTACACTCATGCATCATTGTTATTTACAAAGCGTATAGCTAACGTTTCTCAAAATGTTTTAGGTAACCAAACTGGGAGGCCCTAGGAGGAGGCCTTTATATGGATGTTTGATTCACGACCCATGGGACTTATGTTATGAAATGTGCTATTTGAGGCAGAGCCCAGTGATATTTTGTAACCCCCCTTATAAATGGTATATTTGTAGTGGCCTATAATAGGCCTATATGGTATGTTTGGTTTTGGGTTAGGCATAGCTCAACCATATAGGACACACGTATTATTTTAAGTTTATAATTTCATTTCCACAATTATGTATCATTTTAAAAGATTATTGTTGCCCCCGATTTTTTGCACTCGAGGAAACACAAGTGAGAAAAAGACGGTACTCTCTCGTTAGAACTCAACCTCCTAGATGGACGAGTATGACTAGGTTTGAACTAGAAATTGACTTGAATAAGGACTTTTAGAAAAGATTTGGAGTTACCACCTAACTTTGTTAAGGTGAGTTATGTCACTTAAATCTAAGTGCAATCCAAAGATTAAACTTAGGATTTTTTAAAAGGTTTTGGAAAACTTCTCAAGAGAGGGTTTTTGGAGAAAACAGGTTATTTGGCAACTTTTAGAAAGATTTAAGCTCTTTTTGAAAAATGACTCTGGTTTTGGTCTCTCAAAAATTGTGATCTATGATCTGGAGGTTGGTTATGTATAGGGAATATGCATTAGGCTATCAATCTATCCCGCCCTTGCGGTACCTACATGTCTTATCACCCTAGGTTCACTCATTTAGAATATTTAATTATTGAATGTCCAATTATGTCCACTTTGAAAAGAATGTTTGAAAGGGGTTTGAGTCATCACATTAGCGATGGTTTGATGAATGATATGCAAGTGCAAAAAAGGGATTTGATTTTAAAAATAAATTTGAAAATGAGATTTGAGGTTTGAAAAAGGTTGTAGGAATTGAAAACTTAAAAAAGGTTGTGACCTCACCTATGAGGGTTACCTACGTATCCCTTTGTTGGGAATTAGGTCAATCGTAGTTTGGACTCAAGGTCCGAATAAAAATAGACACTTTGAGATTTTTGAAAAGTTTGACTTGAAAAGAGTTTGATTTGAACTTTGATTGGAAGATTTGAAATTGATTTAAAATCGAACTTGGAATTTGATTTGGAAAGATTGAGTTGAACTTTGAAATCAATTTGACTTGAATTGGAGTTTGAAAATCATCTTAGTTTTAGACTTGAGTTAAGGCCTCGTAACTTAGAGTTAGAGTTGAATTAGGGTTTTGGCCATTTAGGGTTTATGTAACCTAGGGTTGAAACATGCCCTTGAAATAGAAAGGTTTGATTTAGAAAGTTTTGATTTTAGGAAAGTTTTAAATTAGGAAAGTTGGGAATTAGGAAAGTTACATTTTAGGGAAGTTTCGAATTAGAAAAGTTCCACATTAGGAAAATTTTGAATTTGGAAAGTTTCAAATTAGGAAAGGTCCATTTTAGGGAAGTTTCCTTTCTAATAAAGAATTGATTTTGGAAATATTTAAATTTAGAAAGATTTGACCTTAGGAAATATTTGGAAGTTTGAAATAAGAAAGAGTTTGAATTAAGAAACATTGAATTTGGAAAGTTGAGCTTGAAAAAGGTAGATTTTGAAATTAGAAAAGATTGAAATTAGGAAAGATTTGATTTCTATTTCCCAAAGTTGAAGACTGGATTTTAGTTCAAAAAATAGAGGATTTGATTTTGTTTCCTATTTGGAGAAGATTTGATTTCACATAGAATTGGAAAGTTTGAGTTTTTGAAATCTTAAATTTAGAAATCTATAATTTTATGTAGAAAAAAGGTTTTGGAAACCTATGATTTTATGTAAATAGAAAGCCATGAGTTTATATGAGAAAACTAGGGTTTCCTAAACATGGACTCTAGGGTTTTGACTTGGATTTCAAGACAAGGAGTTTTTGCAAAGGAGATCTTTAAAAAGAGTTTTTCAAGAAGAGGATTTGCAAAAACTATTTTAGAAAAAGGTTTAAATATAAACTTTCGCAAGTCTCTTAAATATCTCACTTTCCTAAAACAATTCTAAGGGTGCTGTCGCAGGCACCCAAAAATAAAACAGATACCCGAAAAACAAATATGTAGTAGTGCAAGTAAGGATCGTTCTCACGAAGAGTGTTTAGTCTCGTTTTATGCTATGTGAACAAGGATTGGGGGGTTTTGGATTTAATAAAAACTATTTTAGTAATCACCACTATGAAACAATTCAGATTAAAATATTGAAATCAATCAAAAGAACAAACCTTGGTCTAGGTCAACATCCACCATCGAAATTTACAACTGATCATTGATGCAAACATATCAATTCACTCTTTGAAAATTCACCGTCAGAATTATTTTCCTATCTCTCCTTAGTTGTAGTTAATCAGAAACAAGCGATCTGATTAACCCTAACTATTAAACAACCAAGGAAAAGCACACAAGGTTTAATCTAGCAGTAACCTTAAGAATTAGAGAGATCGATGAAACTAAATAACATAAGCACAAGCGGTTGCATTTAATTTAGTCGAATGCCCTTCCCAAGATATAATAATTCCCAACGCAGTAAATCATTAAATCTCAATTGCTTCACAAATCAGAGGAATCAAACAATTACGGATTTGATATCTAACTCAGCAGTAGATTGCAATGATTAATAAACTAGTAGGCCTCCTAACGATTAAACAAGACAATCATGAAAATAGGCATAGAACAACATTTGACACTCAAAGCATAAATCAAATAATGAAAACTAATTAGATCTCACAGTTCATTATTAATTCCAAGGTTTCGGTCTCCCTTGACCAAGATTCAGGGTTTAGCCACGCAGGGCCATGAAAATAACTCAAATAATAACCTTCAATAATCTTAAAAACGTCAAGAACCCTAGAAACAAAATAGTCCCAGCTTTTATAGGCTTCTAAAAATCTGCAGTTGCGCACGACCGTTCAAACGCCCTTGCCACCGTTTGAACGGATCGGATTACCATTCAAACAGTAAAACTTGCTCTCTGAATCTTTCGAACGCTCTTCGAATCTAGTCTTAATGTGTATCCGTTTGACACAGCGTTCGAACACATCTTCTACCATTCGAACGCCTCTTCGAACGCTGCATGTATTTTTGCTCGAATTCATCCCTTTTCAGCTAGGATCCTCTTTCTAGGCATTCCATAGCACCTTAAGTTAAAATATAAGAATAGTGAGTATCTTTAAATACCAAATAAGTATAAAAGACTAAATATTAAGGGATAAAAATATGATATTTGCATTCTCATTGGCGTTGTTGCCGGGGAAACTGTGTTTACGTTGGTGGACGAGCCTTGGAGATTCTATTTTGGAGGAAACACTTCACCATCATTCTACAAACACGAAGAAACTCAATAGCTCATTTGGGTAACTTCGTTCTATCTTTTATTTTTAAGCACTTATTTTTGTTTTTCTTTTGGTTACATTAAGTTTGTGCATCATTGTTGTGGGATTGGGAGGATAAGTTATTTTCATATACTTGTTGGTTGGTCTTGCATATATTTTAATCATGGATTATCCGTGGAATTTTATTGCTACAAGTCCTGATTCAGACACTGCACAACCACAATATTATTATCCACCTCCAAACTATTCAGAGTGGAGCTCTCAAGCTTCACCATATGCTTCTTATGAACAATCACCACAACAACCGTCCTACCATGCACCACCTTCATCTCCACCGTATGCTTATAATTCACATACACCTTTTACTTCACCTTACACGTTTTACGAGACATATCCATCATTATCTTATCAACCTTTTATAGAGAATCAAGAGAACATACAGTCATCTTACATACCATATCATATGGGTATGTCCTCGGGGTTCAAAGATACTAATACAAAGGTACAAGCTGACACTCTTGCACAAATTCGTCAGGAATTAGATGACCTAACTCAACGATTGGCCCTGTTAACACAAGAGCCAATGGATCACGAGAAGAAAGAGTGTCCGGCTCAACCTCGAGATGATCCTATATATGAGATGTTCCCAATTCCATATATAAGTAGTCATAACCAAGCTCTCTCTGTTATCGCCCTTAAGACTGACCATGAAATAGAGAACATCCACGTTTCTGCGGTGTCTGATCCAAGGGAAGATGTTCTTAGGGTGGATAATAATGAGGATGAGGTTGAAGGAGAGGTATTTATTCTTCCTAAGGTGTCTGAACTGAGGGAAGTGATACCTATAGAAGAGGTGAAGGAAGAAGGAACAATGGAGAGTGAGGGAGAGGAGCCCAAGATTAGGGACTCCAAACAAGAAGAGAAGGGTAGTGATGAGTCTACCCTTAAGGATGATTTTGGTCTAGATGTTGGGAATTTGCATGTTAAAGAGGATGTTAATGGTCTAAAGGTCATTCCTACCGTGTCTAGGGATTATGTTATCCTTACTTTTACTCCTCTAGTACCTAGTCCTATTCTACCGAAGCCTTTGGAGCTCCATGTCTCAACATTGAAACTAAACATCATTCCAATGGCTGACCAAAAAGAAGAGGAGGGTCAAGCACTTCATCGCATAAACTTCATTGGCACATTTGTGCGTGATCATTCTTTATTTCCTACGTACCATGACCCTTTTTACCCTTATGTGCTTTCATGTTATATCCTAGAGTTCATCAAATAAGTGGCCATTGTCTATTCTTAATTTTGCATGAACTCTTTGAAAATCTCTAAGTTGGGGGTGTGGGATGATGAAAATTTTTTCACTTTATGGCATTGGGTGATTCTCTCCAAGTTGTGTAGGAATAGGAGTAGTTATTTTGTTTCTTTGTTTTCTTAGTTTATTTTTTTTTTTCTCTCATTTGCATAGGAATAGGAGTAATTTTTTATTTGTTTTCTTAGTTTTTTTTCTCATTCTAAGTTAGGGTTGCTTTAGGCAAAACAAAAAGGTTGTCCAGTTTCAAAAAAATAAAGTGCAGACCCTGTTTTTTTAGCCAACTTTACAGTGAAATCTGAATCTACTGGAAGTGAATGAGCATGCAAATCTTATATGGATGGAAAGGTCTATGAATCTACTTTCCAACCAAAAAAAACGGAGCATGATTTGCTTTCCTATGGAGAGAGATATGGCTATTTTATTAAAGAGTGTCAAAACTGTCTGCACACACCCGAAAATTCAGCAATCCCCTTGATTTTCTGCAGCTTACCTCCTTCAATTTTTCTTTGTTCTTGGGGTGCATGAGGCACTTTATTTTCTCTTCTCCCACTATTTAATTGCATTTCATGCTTTGTTCTCTTTGTTTAATGCGTTGAGGACATTGCATCATTCTAGTTGGGGGGAAGGGAGCCTATTAGTTTTTTTGTTTTGTTTTGTTCTTTTTGTTTAACAATCAAAAATAAAAAAATAAAAAAAATTCAAAAATAGTTCTATTCTATCAAACCTCGTTATGTTTTATTGAGTGATTTTCAGGTATTAGTTCATGATTGATCTATCCTTTTGGACACTTGGAAGTCTTCGGTAAAGGTTTGATGTATCATATGGTTCAGTACTTTAGTTTGTATTTCTCGCACTTTTTCATATACTCTTTATATTTATTATTACGATTGTAAGTGTTGGGGATTATCTTGAGGAACCATATCTATATTCATGTCAATGCTTATGAGGTCGAGGATACTTTGAATAGTGCATTGGACTAAGTTTGAGTTTATAATTGATTCACTTTAGATATTGTGATGAATTTCAAGTTTATGTCATAAAACCATTATAAGAGAGAGTTTACATTGTTGTGCATGTAGTATGCACGAGTATGAAACCCACAAAAGTGACTGAAGAACAAATTAAATTAAGAGCTTTTCGATTTTCTTTGAAGGATTCGGCTAAGGATTAGCTCTATTATCTACCCTCCAGAAGTATTACCACATGGAACAAGATGAAAAGATTATTTTTGAAGAAATATTTCCCAGCTTCAAGGGCGGCCAACATTCGAAAAGAAATTTGTGGTGTGAGACAGCACAATGGAGAGTCCTTACATGAATATTGGGAGCGTTTCAAGAAATTATGTGCAAGTTGTCCCCATCATCAAATTAGTGAGCAACTTCTTATTCAATATTTCTATGAGGGCCTTTTGCCCACGGATAGGAGTATGATTGATGCTGCTAGTAGAGGAGCTTGGGTGAATAAAACTCCCGATACCGCAAGAAATCTGATTGCAAATATGGCAGCCAATTCTCAACAATTTGGCACTAGACTTGACCATTCATCCAAGCCTGTCAATGAAGTAAATATTTCCTCCATTGAACAACAAATTGCAAGTCTAAGTTCTCTTGTGCGTCAAATGGTTGTAGGTAATATGCAAACAGCAAAGGCTTGTGGAATCTATTCAGTAGCAGGGCATCCAACCGATATGTGTCCAACTCTTCAAGAGGAGCTAATGGAGCAAGTGAATGTAGCAGGTGGTTTTCCTAGACAACTACAAAGAAAGTATGATCCATATTCGAACACATATAACGTGGGATGGAGGGATCACCCCAATCTTAGCTATAGGAATCTACAAGAAAATCAGCCTATGATTCAAAATCGTCAAAACTACCAGCAATATAAGCAACCATACCCCAGTAGACAACAACCGGGTCAAACTTCTGATTCAGGTATGTCTTTAGAAGATATTGTTAAGTCTCTTGCCACTAATACTTTACAATTTCAATAGGAGACAAAACAATTTCAACAAGAGGCAAGGGCTAGTATTCAAAGTCTAGACAATCAAATGAGCCAGATGGCAACCGCAGTTAGTCGGCTAGAAGCCCAAAGTTCAATAAAATTACCCTCTCAGATAGTAGTAAATCCAAGAGAAAATGCAAGTGCAATCGTCTTGAGAAGTGGTAAAGAGATTGAGATTCCAGTAAAGGCAGCCCCTGCACCATCGAACCAAGAAAAGGAGAAAAATATCATAGCAGACGGGAACGTTTCCAATGACGATGACGTACCTAAGCGTAAGTTCCCACCTTTTTCTGATTATAAACTTGTACCTCCTTTTCCTCAAGCTTTAGCAGAATCTAGAAAAGATGAGCAAACTAAACATTTATATGAGACTTTTCGTAGATGCGAGGTAAATATTTCACTTTTAGATGCTATCAAACAAGTACCTCGTTATGCTAAATTTCTTAAAGAATTGTGTACAATTAAGAGGAAACAGAAACTTAAAGGATGTGAGAAGGTGAGAGTAGGGGAGAATGTTTCTGCAGTTATTCAAAAAAAATTCTCTACGAAGTGCAAGGATCCAGGTATGTTTACTATCCCTTGTACGATAGGTAACACTAGATTTGAGAAAGCCATTATTGATTTAGGAGCTTCTATTAATGTCATGCCATATTCTATATATACTTCTTTGAAACTTGGACCTTTGAATAAAACTGGTGTTGTGATTCAATTGGCTGATAGATCTAATACTTATCCTAAGGGTGTAGTTGAAGATGTTCTTGTACAAGTTAACGATTTGGTTTTTCCTACTGATTTTTATGTGCTTGATATGGAAAATAGAGACCAAAATGCCCCTATTATGTTAGGAAGACCAATTTTAAAGACATCTAAGACCAAGATGGATGTCCATAGTGGCACACTTACCATGGAATTTGATGGTGAAATTGTTAGGTTTAATATTTATGATGCCATGAAATACCCTTGTGATGATAATCCTATTTATTCTATTGATGTGATTGATTCTTTAGCACAAGAAGTTTTTGAACTTGATGGACAAGATGTATTGGAAGTTGCCATCAGTAAGCATCTTGAGGAAGAGAATGGAGAGTTGGCATTGAGTACGGATCTACAAGAAACTGTTGCAACACTGAATGATTTTCCAAAGTTAGAGCAATTAGGTAACGTGCCTTATGTTGCATTACCAGTTTCTAACGAGAGGCCTTTACCCTCTGTTTTGCAGGCCCCTATTCCAGATTTGAAGCCTCTCCCCAGTCACCTCAAGTACGTGCTCCTTGGAGACAAAGGAACATTACCAGTGATCATCTCCAATAAACTTTGTGAATTACAAGAAGAAAAACTTGTGCAGGTCTTAAAGAAGCATAAGACGGCTATTGGTTGGACAATTGCGGATATTAAAGGAATTAGCCCGTCTACATGCATGCATCGTATACTACTTGAAGAGGGAGCAAAACCTTCCCGTCAACCGCAAAGAAGATTGAATCCACCCATGATGGAAGTAGTAAAAAAGGAGATCCTTAAACTTCTTGAAGTTGGCATGATTTACCCTATTTCGGATAGCAATTGGGTTAGCCCAGTTCAAGTGGTTCCTAAAAAGACTGGAATAATTGTGGTGAAAAACCAAAATGATGAGTTAGTTCCTACCCGTATCTAGAATGGGTGGAGGGTTTGTATAGGTTATAGAAAATTAAATGCTGTAACCCGCAAGGACCACTTCCCTCTACCTTTTATTGATCAAATGCTTGAAAGGTTAGCTGGTCATTCTTATTATTGTTTCCTTGATGATTTTTCTGGTTATTTTCATATTGCAATTACGCTAGAGGATTAAGAAAAGACAACGTTTACATGCCCATTCGGAACTTTTGCATATTGTCGCATGCCCTTCGGTCTTTGCAACGCCCCCGCCACTTTTCAAAGGTGTATGGTTAGCATATTTTCAGATTATATCGAGCATATCATAGAAGTTTTTATGGATTATTTCATAGTTTATGGAGACTCCTTTGATAATTGTTTGCACAACCTTACACTTGTTCTTCAAAGATGCATGGAAACTAATCTTGTGTTAAACTCTGAAAAATGTCATTTTATGGTTGAACAAGGTATAGTGTTAAGTCATGTTGTTTCATCTAGGGGAATTGAGGTTGACAAAGCTAAAGTTGACATTATTCAATCTTTACCTTATCCCACTAGTGTGCGGGAAGTTCATTCTTTTTTTGGACATGCAGGTTTTTACCGAAGATTCATCAAAAACTTCTCCAAATTAGCATCACCTTTATGCACGTTATTACAAAAGGACGTGGCTTTTGAGTTCAATGAAGTATGTAAAAAGGTGTTTGATAAGTTAAATGAACTGTTGACTTCTACCCCAGTTATCCAACCTCCTGACTGGAGCATTCCTTTCAAGATAATGTGTGATGCAAGTGACTATGCAGTCGGCGTTGTCTTGGATCAAAGAATTGGGAGAGCATCTCATGCTATTTATTATGCTTCCAGAACTTTGAATGATACTCAGAGAAATTATACTACTACTGAAAAAGAACTTTTAGCTGTTGTTTTTGCTCTAGAAAAGTTTCAATCTTATTTACTTGGCACTAAAGTCATTGTTTACTCTGGTCATGCAGCTCTTCGTTATTTGAAGATGAAGAAAGAAGCAAAACCAAGATTAATTAGGTGGATACTTCTCTTGAGTGAATTTGATTTGGAAATCAAAGACAAAAGAGGGATAGAAAATCGTGTCGCCGATCATTTAAGTCATTTAACTCATGTCGAGGATGAACTTCATCTTCAGGAAACATTCCCTGACGAGCAATTGTTCTCCGCAAGTGTGACATTACCTTGGTATGCGAATATTGTAAACTATTTGGTTACTAACATACTACCTATTGGTTTGTCTAAGGCTCAAAGAGATATGATCAAGAGTGATGCCAAATACTATGTGTGGGATGATCCATACTTATGGAAGCATTGTGCGGATCAAGTAATCAGAAGGTGCATGCCTGAAAATGAAATCATGTCTATTTTAACCTTTTGTCATTCTTATGCTTGTGGAGGTCACTTTAGAGCCAAGAGAACAACGAGAAAAGTGCTAGAATGTGGTTTCTATTGGCCATCTATATTTCGAGATTCATATTCTTATTGTAAATCGTGCGATCCTTGTCAAAAGACAGGTAATATATTCCACAGGAATGAGATGCCACAAAATCCCATACTATTTTGTGAAATTTTTTACGTTTGGGGCATTGATTTCATGGGACCATTTCCTGTATCTTTCAGTTATGTTTATATCTTGCTTGTTGTTATTTATGTCTCGAAATGGGTGGAAGCTAAAGCCACCAAGATTGATGATTCTAAAGTTGTTGTAGAATTTATCAAATCTAACATATTCTCCAGGTTTGGAATTCCAAGGGCTCTAATAAGTGATCGAGGTACTCACTTTTGCAATCGAACTGTGGTGACTTTGTTGAGAAAGTACCATCTAACGCACAAGGTGTCAACTTCATATCATCCACAAACTAGTGGACAAACGGAAGTGTCAAATTGAGAGATCAAGTCCATCATTGAAAAGACGGTTAATCCAAGTAGGAAAGATTGGAGTTTGCGATTAGATGATGCTTTGTGGGCGTACAGGACTGCATATAAAATACCTATTGGTATGTCACCTTATCGATTAGTATTTGAAAAGCTGTGCCACCTTCTAGTTGAGCTAGAACACAAAGCTTATTGGGCTATAAAGAGTTTTAACATGAAGATGGATGAAAGTGGAGAACATAAGAAATTGCAATTACAAGAGTTAGAGGAAATTCGTAATGATGCCTATGAGAGTGTAAGCATTTACAAGGAAAAGACGAAGGCTTTTCATGACAAGAAGATTTCTGGGAAGGAGTTTAAAGTTGGTCAGAAAGTTCTTCTATACCAAACCCGGCTTCGTTTGTTTCCAGTTGAAATTCAAAGCTTCGCCACTTCCAAAGTGTTCAAGGTGAATGGCCATTGACTTAAGCAATTCCATGAAGGTTTCCAAGACCAGAATGTGGAGAAATTGGACTGTGAGGATCCGATCTATGCGGATTGAAGAAGGAAGCATTGAGTCGAGCCCACGACAATAAACAAAGGCACTGCTTGGGAGGCAACCCAAGGAAAGTTCATTTTTCTTTTCTTATTTTCGCATTTATATATTAGTCATCTCTGCCCTTTCTATGCATGTTACTTTACATTGGGGACAATGTAAGTTTTCAGTGTGGGGGAGGGGATTTAGGTTGTGTTTTTAATATTTGTTTAATAAAAAAATAAAATAAATAAAATAATAACAAGATTCAATTAAGCTTGAAGAATTCATAACATGATTGAAGAAGTAATCCTCCAACTTAGAATTAATTAGTCGAGTTATTTTACTTAAAATTGGAGTGACTGAATTTGGTAGACAAAAATTAGTGAGATTTTGAACCTTTAGACTGACACATTCATATCAATCACTATTTTCTTTCATGTGAGATATTCTTCCATGGATTTGTTCCTCTAGAACTTGCCTTGATTCTCTTCGAGATCATATTGACACATGCATGCATGAACATGATTAAGGCCATATATGTTATAAGCTACATAAACCAAATAGCCTACCTTGTAATTGATTTTTTCCCTTTGTGAACCCTTTTGAGCTTGATATGTCATTATTGTGAACCCACATTACAACCTTTAAACCCGAAAAATAATAATGCATTTACCCAAGCCGTAGAGCTAGTGGAGCATTGTTCATCCTTATGATATGTATGGGTGCGCGAGAAATAAGTGTGGGGGTGTCCAGAATTGTGGTAGGGCTATGGTTGGTGAAAAGGAATATGTTTTCATTCTCAATTCATGAGTTCCATTGTTGATGTAATTTTGAAAAAAAGCGAGAGGAAAAAAAGGAGAAAAAAAGAGAAGGGAAGTGATGGAGGAAATTGCTTTTAATGTTACAAATTATCCATATTCATAAGTCCTCCTAAAATTTTAAGAAATGGGTCTGTTTATATGGGATATATACAAAGTTAGAAGCTGTTGAATGGAGTGATTGGTTTTACATGTTTTACATATTCGAAATTGGGTTGATTCATTTTTGCTCCACTAGTTTCGATGGCTTTTAAGCTACATTCCCAAATATTTCCGACCTTGATCCTAAACCCGTTATAACCCTTGAAAAGTCCTTATGATTTGTGTTCTGTATGTGATCTTAGTGATCGAGAATGAGAAGATATGCAAGCCTATGGTAGATCATTTTCATTGGACTGAATTTGAGTAATACACATACCCTTTAAGTACATGAGAGTAGAGTGTTTATATCTGTAAGGGTCTACATATTCAGTTTACTCCATTTTTAAGTGGAAATGCTTGCTAAGTGATTGTGAGTTGTTTGATAAGTTACTCATGATATGTTATGAGTTTTGAAGAGTTTGGTTGTTCTTTGTTGAGACTTTGATATCTCAGGAAAGTGAGTGTGAGTTTTGCCCGAATATGAGCAAAGGTTAAGTGTGGGGGAATTTGATGAGAATGCAAATATCATATTTTTATCCTTTAATGTTTAGTCTTTTATACTTATTTGATACCTAAAGATACTCACTATTCTTATATTTTGACTTAGGGTGCTATGGAATGCCCAGAAAGAGGATCCCAGCTGAAAAGGGATGAATTCGAGCAAAAATACACGCAGCGTTCGAATAGGCGTTCGAACGGTCCAAAGAGACGTTCGAACGGTAGAAGATGCGTTCGAACGCTACGTCAGATGGATACACGTTAAGACCAGGTTCGAAGAGCGTTCGAAAGATTCAGAGAGCAATTTTTACCGTTTGAATTGCGTTCAACGTACTGTTTGAACAGTAGTCCGATCCGTTCGAATGGTGACAAGGGCGTTCGAACGGCCGTGCGCAGCTGCAGATTTTCAGAAGCCTATAAAAGCTGGGACTATTTTGTTTGTAGGGTGGTTGATGTTTTTGAGATTATTGAAGGTTATTATTTGAGTTGTTTTCAAGGCCCTGCGTGGCTAAACTTTGAATCTTAGTCAAAGGAGACAGAAACCTCGGAATTAATAATGAACTGTGAGATCTAATTTGTTTTCATTATTCGATTTATGCTTTGAGTATCGAATGTTATTCTATGCCTATTTTTATGATTGTCTTGTTTAATCGCTTGGAGGCCTACTAGTTTATTAATCATTGCAATCTACTGCTAAGTTAGATATCAAATCCGTAATTGTTTGATTCCTCTTATTTGTGAAGCAACTGAGATTTAATGATTTACTGCGTTTGGAATTATTATATCTTGGGAAGGGCATTCGACTAAATTAAATGCAACCACTTGTGCTTGTATTGTTTAGTTTCATTGATCTCTCTGATTCTTAAGACTGCTACTAGATTAAACCTTGTGTGCTTTTCTTGGGTTGTTTAATAGTTAGGGTTAATCAGATCGCTTGTTTCTGATTAACTTTAACTAAGGAGAGATAGGAAAATAATTCTGACGGTGAATATTCAAAGAGTGAATTGATATGCTTGCATCAATGATCAATTGTAAATTCCGATGGTGGATGTTGACCTAGACCAAGGTTTGTTCTTTTGATTGATTTTAATACTTTAATTTGAATTGTTTCGAAGTAGTGATTACTAAAATAGTTTTCATTAAATCCAAAACCCCCCAATCCTTGTTCACATAGCATAAAATGAGACTAAACACTCTTCGTGGGAACGATCGTTACTTGCACTACTACATATTTTTTCTTCGGGTATCGATTTTATTTTTGGGTGCCCGCGACAGCACGCCCAAATTTTGAAACAATTCTAACCATGAAAAAATTAAAACCATTCTAGGGTTGTGATTTTGACAACAACTAGAGTTTGAAATATAGACCATAAGGATCACATTGAATGTAACATTTTTCTAAAACAACCCTAATCATGAAATAGTTAGAATCATATTAGAATTGTGATTTTGATAAAAATAATTTATGGTTTGAACCCAAATTTAGACTTTGATGGTGATATTGAATATAACACTTTGCTAAAACAACCCTCACCATAGAATGGCTACAATCATTATAGGAGTGTGAATTTGAAAATAACTTTAAAAACAACTCTTTTGGATGCAAGTTTTGAAAACAATCTTTAATGCAAGTTTGAGAACAACTTTTAATGCAACTTTAAATGCAATGCATGAACATGAAAATTATAATGCAATAAAGATGTCAACATATAAGGTTAGGCTTTATCACATAATCAATGAGGCCGAACCCGCACTGTCTTAGGTTGAACTTGAAGAAAGCCTCCAACACGGTGATTTTCAACAATTCTTCCTAGGCATAAACTGAGAAGCCCCTTATTTCAAATATGCAAGAAGAGGAGGGAGAAGCCATAGATTAAAATAGAAGAGAACCCAAGTGGGTTTGGAAAGAGAATAGAGAGGGGAAAATTGCATAAATTAAATTGAAAACCTACCTTGTCTCTTTATTTTGCTTTGATTATTTTGCTTGCTTTGTTTGCTTCACCTTGAGAGCTTTGAAAATATAGCACTTGATCTTTAATGGATGCTTAGAGGCTCGTATTTGAGTGTATGGAGTGTATGGAAGCTAGGATTTAAGTGTTTGGAGGCTAGGGTTTGAGGAGGCTTGAGAGAATTAGGGTTTTGAGGGAATTTGAGCTCTGTTTTTAGAGAGGTAGCAGTTTTGGATTGAGTTTGCGGACCCTTTTTATGCAAAAAAAGGTCTGTATTTATAAGCAATTTAAACATAAACTAGCGCTTGTTGTAATGGCTAGTGTACTTTTTACCTTAGCGCCACTAGGAGTGGCACAGACCATTTTTTGCCTAGGCGCCACTACTAGTGGCACCTGCCCCTTTGGAAAACTTTTGAGGTGGCAAGAAATAGATCTTTTGACCTTTAGGACACAAGGTAAAAGATTAGGGCGCCTGTCCTAGTGCAATTTTTAGCCTGACTCCACTAGGAGTGGCTTTGAAAAGTCCAAGAATGGTCTAGAAGGCCAAGGATGGACAGAAAACTCTAAAAGAATGTTCCAAAGGTAAATAGCATGAGAACCAGTGTCGGAATAGTTGAAAAAGTTTGATTAGCCCACTAGGGGCAAAACGGTTAATTAGATTGGGGAAACATCGGAATGGACCCTGAGTGACCAGTGAGAAGGCTTGAAGGTTGGAAACACTATTGAGAGTGTTCCAAGGGATTTTCAGTTTAATACCCAGAGCCTGTATGGTTAGAAAATGCGATCGGCCCACTAGGGGCAAAACGATCATTTTTATACCAGGCTTTATTAGAATAGACTCAAAATAATTCAGAAAGGCATTGGAAGGTTAGGAATACTATTAGAAGCATCCTCAGAAGGTTACCAGTTTGATATCAAGAGTCGGTGTGGTTCCCAGAGGCAATTAGATGCCTAGGGGCAAAACGGTCATTTGACCAGATGATCTCAGAATCAATCTAGAAGCGACTGGAAAGCACTAGAGCTTGCTAGATTATCTTTGGGACAATCTTGGAAGGGTGGACTTACCGCTATGAGAACTTAGGTACTTTCTCGAGAAGCGTGTCGAAAAGGCGTAAGGGACAGTTTGGTTATTTCTTATAGAAATGGGCTAGCAAGCACTAATGTTGACCTGAGTTTTGAGTGTTTTCATCACTTTAACGGTGTGTGACAAGTTAATTTCCAAAGGTATCCCGTCCTTCAATAAACATGCATCGACCAAGAGGTGTGTTCGGTCCCGTGACATAGGAGTTTTGTTGGCAATTCCTAATGTCAACTTGTTTATGAGTGTTTCCACCACTCTGACGATTGTGATGTTGTGGGTGTTTCTATCACTCTAATAGTGTGCATTCATTCTGGAGACTGTCTGATCTCAGGAAACTGCTAGATGGTCTTATCGTCTTGGAGCCTTAGGTAGTTTCCTAATCAATGTGTCGGATAACAGGCATTCTACATTAGTGGGCTAGCAGGTGCCAGAAGTGAACTGCTCTACTATTTCAGAGACTTGGGTTCCATCTCGATCAACAGGTTTGAAGGGACTTATCGTTCTGAGAGATTTTGTGCTTTCTCGGCAAGCATGCCGTGCTCAATGAACTTACCGTCTAAGAGATCAACTTTCTCAAAAGATGTTCCAAATTAAGTTCGATTGGTCTGGACTAGAATTGGAATTGGAATTAAGGTTTAACCAAGGACTTACAGTCTTTAGGAAGACGTGTCAATTGAAATTGGACCGAGCAATGCCCTAAGGGTATTATGGTCATTTTGCCTTTATTGGGCCTAGCGAGCCCGCAAAGCGATTGATTGATTTGATTGAGTTTGGAGAGTCGGTCTAGATTTGAATGTGTCTATTTTAGTTTGAATGTGAGTCCGATCAGGCTAGATATTGTCGAGCGGACAAAAAATGGGGTGCTTACAGCTGCCCCTCTTTTTCTGCTTTTGCTTGTTAAAGGGAGAAAATAATAAAGTAAAAGTTCTATGTTGATTGTGAAGTGATTAGAGAAATGAAAATTTTGAAGATTTGAGCCTAAAATTAGCAGATTGGCCTAAAGGGGCATTTGAAATCAGATTTTGGCAAGCAAAAAGGTAAAGTCGCCCAAAATTGGACTATGGCACCACTAGGTGTGGCGCTAGGCTTAAAATAGCCTTGGCGCCGCAGTGGCGCTAGGGCTAGGATTAAAACCATAAAAGCCTCACTGCTCAAGGCTTGCGGGTTTGGTCAAACATTTTGCCTTTGATAGCTTTTTCTAGAGTTTTTACAAGGAGAAACCTTTGGGCATTGAAGGAGTGAGTTTAAGGGATATCGAAGAGTCGTCGAAAGTTGTCACTATCACCAGAATTGTTGCCGAAAAAGAAGATTTCACCGGAGAATTCCAAGAGGTGAGTTTTTTGTTTTGTGTTGATTTTGATGTGTAAAACTCAGTTTGAGTCATGTAAATAGTCAAACTTGATGTTTTTATGTGCTTTGGATACTCTAGTGACATTGTTTTTATGTTTTGATGCTTATTTGATTGCACTTGAGTAGTTTTATATATTTATGTAAAGAGAGCTTTTGTAGGAATTAGAGATTTGCTCCTAGAACTATGGGTATTGGGTTTCTTAGTTAGATTTTTGCACCATGTGCCTTAGAAAAATGTGTTAAACAATCTATGAAGTTTGGTGATTTTTTAAAGACTTTTTGAATTTTTTATTTTTAAAAAAATAGAAAAATGCTTAGAAAATAAAATAAATTAAGAAATTGATGGAATTGCTTGAGTTTGATATTTAGAAAAATATGATAATTTTTTAAAAAATCTTTGGCATATTTTTGAAAGAATTTGTGATAATTTTGAAGACTTGAATTTTTGAAAAATAGAACATATGTTTGGAAAATTGAAAGTTCGAGAATGTGCACATATTGTTATATGTGTGTTAGTGTTATATGATTGTGATGCCACGGGGGCACAGTTTGTGTTAGATTATTGAGACTTGGGTGTTGTAGGGACCAATTATAAATGAAATTCTGCCAAAATTAGGAGAAAGTTAAAAAAAATTTGAGATAAAATATTTTTGAAGAAAAAAGATATAAAACATTTAAGGGTGGGGCCTTTTTGACAGAGAAAACCTCGAGAAACTCAGAAGGTCTCTATAATAGAACTTTTGAAGGAAAAGTTTAGAAAAATCTTTGAAAATGGACTTTGGATAAAACTTTTGAAGGAAAAGTTTTAAAAACCTCAAAATTGATTTGAAAATAAACTTTTGCAGGAAAAAGTTTAGGAAATCTTTTGATAATTGATTTTAAAAATAAACTTTTTGAAGGGGAAAGTTTAAGAAACCCTTTAATTGACTAGAATAGGCTCTATTGGGAGTGAGGGGATAAGACTTGTGTCATTCATTCTTTTTGTGTAATTCTTTCTCTTGAACTTGTATTTATTGTATGTTGGTGTTTGTACCTTGATTTATCTTTCAGGATGGACACTGGTGATGATGGTTCTTAGTTGAGATGTCGGTCCGAAAAGAGGGCTCGTACAAACTCCATTGGTAACTCCAGCCAGTCTAGAGGCAGTCGTATATCAGCTGGCAAGACTTCTTCTAGTCAAAGTGGGATGGGGAGTATGCCTCTGGTTGACCCTTTTTCTCCAGTTGAGCCGGCTTTTGAAGGAAAGATGGATGTCAAGGATGAGGCTCCAGGCCTAGGGGATCGTGTGACTGGTTACGGGAGGGCATCTACTAGGTGGAGGTAGATAGATGAGGATTTAGGGGATTTAGAGGTACCAAACATTTCTCCATTGGGGGATTTAGCCCATTATCCCAACGTATATTCTCGGCAGTACTTGCCCCCTCCCCGAGTACATACATCCTTTAGGGGGGCCGTCCACTAGGTTTTTAGTACCATGCAGCGGGCCACTCCATCTTACCGCCCCTTTTTGGCAGAGATTAGGTTTGGGGCATTCATGGGATTACAGGCGAGCAGCCTGAATCACCATTTAGTATTAGCATTGATTGAGAGATGGTTTGGTGAGATAGGGACCTGCTATTTTGTGGGCTTTGAGATGGGGTCCTACTCCGTTAGACTGGGCCTTCTTTTATTGGCTGTTAGATTACCTTGCAATTAGCTAGTAGGGTCAAGGCTTGTGCTTTGTTGGACTTACTACCTCCCGACCGCTCTGCTTTTTCTGTATGCTGGCTTAATCGGGATGAGAGTACATTCTCTGTTGAGCCACCACCTTAGCAATGAGACATTATGCTACGATGACTGATTCTATATATTATTTTTAATTGCTTTTGCAACAACAAGAAGTTGATCATCCCTTTCAGATTGTTGAGTGTGGTAGCGGACTTGGGAGCTTTATCAGAGCTGGACTGGGGATCATTCTCCTTTGGGTTGCTTCCTTAGATCCATACAGGCTCGGACTTCCTCCCGTTAGGCAGTATGACCAAGTCTTAGCCCTTTCTAGTCTGGTAGAGTTATAAGTACTTGTCGGTTTACCATCCAGAGGTAGTAAAGGCTGACCTCTATCCCCAAGCTTTGAGATAGGCTCGTGATCAGGTGGCCCACTGCTCTGAGATTATTGACTTTGTGACAATACCAGCGAACCTAGAGTTGATAAAGGCGAGAGATGTGACCTGGCAGCCCTTTGTTGGATCAGTTCATTATGAAGCAGTTAGGTATCTGGTCCTGAAGTCTTTGTCGAGGATTTTTTTTCTTAGTGATCAGACTTGGAAATCTTATCTGAGGGACCAGCATTGGCACCAGTTTCACAAAGAGTTCTGGTCGGCTAAGGATCAACCTGAGTATATGTTTAGAGCTTTGGTCGATGGGGTCCCTGTTCTGTACCAGGAGCATCAGCTAGGTGCTAGTTTTTTGCTTCCTCTAAAGACTAACTATGTCACACATTTTGGAGCTCACTCCATAGGTGCCTTCACCTAGTTCGAGGTGGTAGTCAGAGGTTACACAGTTGGCCAGGAGGTAATAGACTTGTGGCATCAGGCTGGAGGACATGGGCCTCAGGCCGAGTTTGCTGCCATGAGGGATCAGAGCAACTTGTACCAGACTAAGAGAGACTAGTTCCAGATGGAGAAGGACCAATACCAGGCTTAGGTAGCTGCTTTGACTGCCCGGTTTGCTCAGATGGGAGGTGGCATGGTATATTATTCCTCTCTCTCTTTATTCTGGTTTTGTTTAGTTGTTTATCTGCTTTGCTGATTCGGGTTCTTTTTCTTTGTAGGATGGCAGTGCTTCTAGTAGCCGGCGCCACCTCATGAGCTGAGCTTTGGAGTTTTTGATCTGGACCTTGATTTTGACCCTTGACAAGTGCCCATGGTTGTAGGTCCAGCTTCTTTTCCACACCATGTCCTGGATATGTATCAGAGTTTAGTGTTCTATTAGTCTATTTTATTTGTAATCTTTAAATAAGATGGATGTTTATGATTTAGACAAACAGATAATTGGATAGATGCATGAACAAGGATAATATTGATGATATATGTTTACTACAGGTTCTAGATATGATATTGAATTGCATTGGTGACTTCTGTTTCTATAGGGGGCTATGCCCTACGTATGCAAAGTTTATGTCAAAATTTTTATAAAAATGCATGCACGTGTGAGGGATACAATAGCCAAAAGTTAGACAGGGTTTGTGGAGCCTTGCATCCTTTGAACGACAACTTCTTCTCTTTCAGGAGTTTGGCCTCTCCTTTGGCTCAACCTTACCTGGATAGGATGATAGCATTTTGTACATTTCTCATCCTTTTTATCGATTCCGACTTTCTATTTGGGTTAGTATCTACGATCACTCAGCATGAACTTTTAACCCTCAAGGCTTAGGCAACGACTTACCTAAACTTTGGCAAAACGATAAGCAGCCAATCTTTCAATTTGAGGAGGCTTTGTTTTAGGACCGTAATGTAGGCTAAGTTGTGGGGTTTTGAGAATCAACAAGATATGTAGGCTCAAATTTAATGTTGCTTTCAGCAGGCTTTAGATCCACACCATCGTTAGTCGGTCTTCTAGTGGGGTTCGTCCCCTAGTATCTTTCCTTTGCCTTAGTAACACTTCTGGTTCATTTAGATCAAGCAATTCCCTTTTCAATCAGAGAGGACTTTGTTATGGTTGTAATGAAGGCCATGGTTCTGGGTTTTTGTAAGAAAAGGTAAAGGCTCAAACCTATTGCTTCTATTGGGCTTCCTTATAGCCTAGGATCACCTTTAATCTCTTTTCTGTCTTTTGAATATTATACACCTTATAAGATGGCATGAGGAGAACTATCCCCCCCCCCCTTTTTTGACATTTTCTTCACTTCTACTTGCCCTATGACGACCCTTCTTTTGCCTTCTCTCCTTTTTCTGAGGTAGATACTATTACACCCTTCTTATTTGGCTTGTAATTTCTTTCAGTGCCTTATTCTAACCCATTATAGGTGGTGATCATTAGGTTGGAGCTTTGAAAGAAATGTAACTGGCTCAATGAGTTTAACAAAGGTTGCTTTTGATTAGACGAGGGAATGAAATGA
This sequence comes from Euryodendron excelsum, assembly GCA_033060915.1. NCBI lineage: Eukaryota > Viridiplantae > Streptophyta > Magnoliopsida > Ericales > Pentaphylacaceae > Euryodendron > Euryodendron excelsum. Next base: position 1,152,705 of record CM065393.1, on the reverse strand, counting down.
AGGCATCTCTTCCTTTTGAAACGAATTGTTTAATCTATAGAGCCTTCATGTTGCTTTAGCTTGATGGTAGATAAGTGACATTTCTTGCTGATTCCTCAATTATCTACTTGCCCCGGTGTGGGGGGGATGGTTTTGGATTGGGTCTGATAAGAAATCTTTTGCTTTCTGTATGGCACTAGGCGGTTATACAAAGGGAACATACATTTTTTTTTCAAAAATTGAAAAATGTCTTCTCTTCCTTGTGATAGTCTAGCTACCAATCACTTAGATTTAGTGTTTTGTAAGTGCTGCTTTCTGGGTGTTTTTCTTACCCACTCTTTTGTTCCTTCTTATTGGAAAGTTGATCATCCAACGAGTGATTAACTTATGCTATCATACCCTCCAAGTTAGATCTTCCACAGGATAGAACACACCCCCTTTTTGAAAGCATTCACCATTCACAAGAACATGAGATAATAGCATCAGAATGGAAACTATCTATTTATTACTATGAGAAAAAGCACAAGGTTTTTATTAAAATGGAAATGCAGTAATAAATTAAAAGAAAGAAAGTAAAAGGGATAGAAAGAAAGCGGGTGAAAACATCCCTCTCTTGTATGCTTTTTAACAGAACCCTTTTAGAAGGGTTTTGGGACGATGCCCACGTTCTCGATACTCCATCCATCACTACGATCCCTGGATAAGGCAAGGCACGTAGAGGCTTCTTTTAGGGCTTTGGGTGAGTTGATAGTGATGGTGTAGTTATCGGCTTCATTGACTCCCTTGCTTTTCTTCATTACCTCCTTGGCTTCTCCAATAAACAAGTGGGCCAACTCACCTCTTTCTAGCTCAAAAGGCTCTACCGATGCTTTTGGCTCCTTATGACCCCGACCTATGTCTTCGTAGTTGAATTTAGTCACAGGCCAAGGGTTTTTCGATAGGTGGCACTCAGCTGCGGGATACTTAGGGTGCAAGAATTCATCACCTCAACCGTCAGCGGCCATATGTTTGGTAGGGACCTCCTCCATGAGTATGGATTCTTTAACTGGCAAATCAGAAGGATCATGTATTTCATTTGGACTATGGAGATAGATGGGGCATGGTGGGAATTCCTCTTCCCAATCGCTTTCCTCATCAGTCTCCCAATCTCTATCATAATAATCTCCGATCATGATCCCTTCTAACTCATCATCATCTTCTATTTTCTCCAGTATTAGGTTAATAGTGTGGTCTGACAAAGGATTTATGGTTACATTAAGGGCAGGAGTAGGGTTCATTGGTTATATGTCAATGGTGTTGTTGTCTATTAGGTCTTGAATTTTGTGCTTGAGAGAGAAGTAACTCTCTGTGTCATACCCTTGGCCACCCGAATGGTATTCACAAGTGAGGGCACCATTGAAAGTTAGAGGTAAAGGGCTTAGCAATGGACGAGCCAGTATGGGCTTCAGTATGTTGTTCTTTAAAAGGTTATGTTAGGTTTCTGTCTGGGTGCAGGCTAAGATATCAAAGGTGCGGATGTGTCAGACCGGCCTATTGAAGTTGGGTAGTGCCCCAGCAGGGCCAAAGTTAGGTGCTTGAGTGGGCATGATTAATGTGGGTGTGGGTAATATAGGATATGACTAGAGTGGTGGACAGTATTGTGGTAGTTGAATGGGCAAAATGGTAGGCATCACACTCTCCTTCTTGAATACCCACATTGTAGTAGCCCTCTTTTTAGCTATTTTGGCAGGACTTTCTCCAATTTTTGCATAGGGATCCATAATCTTTCCCATCTTGAGACTGTTCTCTATCATCTCCTCTTGTATAATAAGCTCGGAGAAGATTTTTTCTACACTTGTGCAGAGCTTTTCATAGTATATGCCATGAAAAGTACGCACGATGTAAGCACCACATTTTTGTCGCTTAGCAATTTCTGGCTGGATCGAACTCACATTCAAACCAACACGGACACATTCGAGTCTGAACTAGTTTTTCAATCAATCAACTACTTCATGGGCCCACTGGGCCCAATAAAGGCAAAATAACTAAAATACCCTTAGAGTATTACTTGCTCCAATTCCAGTTGGCATGTCATCCTAAAGATGGTAAGTCCGTATTTCCACCTCAATTTCAATTCCAATTCCAATTCCAATCGAAGTCAATCAAACTCAATTTGATACGTCTTTCAAGAAAGTTGACCCTTCAAACGACAAGTCCATTCATCACGGCACGTTTACCAAGAAAGCACAAAACTCCTCAGAATGGTAAGTTCTTTCAAACTTATTGACCGGGATGGAACCCAAGTCTCCGAGATGGTAGAGCGGTTCACTTTTGGCACCTGCTGGCCCGCTAATGTAGAATGTCTGCAATCCATCACGTCGATTGGGAAAGTATCTAAGGCCTCAAGACGATAAGACCATCTAGCAGCTTCCTGACATTAGGCAGTGTCAAGAATGAACGCACACCATTAGAGTGATGGAAATACTCATAAATATTGTAATCGTCAAATTGGCGACAACATTCACAAATAGGTTAATATTGAGAATTGCCAACAAACCCCTATGTCACGAGACCGAACACGCCTCTTAGCCATGACACGTTTACTGAAGCATGGGATACCTTTGGAAACCAACTTGTCACACACCATCAACGTGACAGAAACATCAAAACCGGGTCAGCACTAGTGTCTACTAGCTTACTCTAGTGAAAATGACCAAACTGTCCTTGAGCCCTTTGGCACGCTTCTTGAGAAAGTACATAAGTCCTCAGAACGGTAAGTCCATCCTTCCAAGATTGTCCCAAAGATAATCTAGCACACTCTAGTGCCTTCCAGTCGCTTCCAGATTAATTCCGAGAGCATTCTATCAAAATGATCATTTTGCCCATAGGTATCCAGTTGCCTCCAAGAACCACATCCGTTCTGGGTATCAAATTGGTAGCCTTCTGAGGATGTTCCTAATAGTATTTTTAAACTTTCAATGCCTTTCTAGATCATTCTAAGTTTATTCAAGTGAAGCCTAGTGCAAAATGACTGCTTTGCCCCTGGTGGGTCGATCACTTTTTCTAACCATACTAGTTATGGGTATTAAACTGACAATCCCTCATAACACTCTTGATAGTGTTTTCAACCTTAAAGCCTTCTCATGGGTCACTCCAGGTCCATTCCGATGTTTCCCTAGTTCAATTGACCATTTGGCCCCTGGTGGGCCAGTCAACCTTTTCAACTATTCTGGTATTGTTTCTCAAGCCAGTTACCACTAGGACACTCTCTCAAAGGTTTCCCATCCATTCTTGGCTAATTCTAGTTACTAAAAACCTTCCAGATGATTCCTAAACTTTTTGGAGTCACTTCTAATAAAGTCAAGCCAAAAATTGCATGGTAATCACTAGGACAGACGTCCAAATCTTTTGTCTTGCGTCCCAACGGTCAAAAAATACGTTTCTTGCCGCCTTAAAACTTGCCCAAGTGGCTGGCGCCACTAGTAGTGATATGTTGTCACTCCTAGTGGCGTTAAGCTTAAAAAAAGCACCGGCGCTACTGCAACAAGTGCCAGTTCTTGTTCAGTTTGTCTATAAATACAGACCCTCTCCCTGTGTATTCTGGGTCTGTAAACTCAGTCTAGAAACAATCCCTCTCTAAAAATAGAGCTCGAATTCCCTCAAAATCCTAATCCTCTTCAACCCCTTCGAACCCTAGCCTTCATACACTCAAACCTTAGCTTCCATATACTCTATACACTCAAATACAACCCTCCAAGCATCCATGAAGATCAAGGGTTGTATCTTCAAAGCTTTCAAGGTGAAACAAATAAAGCAATCAAAGAAAAAAGAAGACAAGGTAGGCCTTCAATTTAGTTTATGTAATCCCCTTCTTTCTTCTCTCTCCTAACCCCCTTAGGTTCTCTTCTATTTTAATCCCCATCTTCTACCTCCTCTTCTTGCATACTTGAAACAAGGGACTTCCTGGTTCATGCCTAGTAAGACGGTGTGGGTCCGGCCCCCTTGATTATGTGGTGAAACCTAACCTTGTATGTTCATGTTCTTATTGCATTGTGGTTGTCGTGTCCATGCATTACATTCAAAATTGTGCTTAGAACTGTTTACAAACTCACATCAAAGTTCTTTTTTAAAACTTGCATTCAAAACCTCCATCTTTCAAACTTGTTTTCAAAATCACAATCCTAGGATGATTATAGACATTCCATGGTTATGGTTGTTTTAGGAAAGTGTTATATTTAATATGACTATCAAGGTCAAAATTTGAGTTCAAGTCTTAAATTGTTTTTCAAGAAATCACATTTCTATAGTAATTCTACCCATTCCATGGTTAGGGTTGCTTTAGAAAAGTGTTACATTCAATAGGATCCTCAAGGTCCAAATCTTGTTTTCAAATCCTATTTGTTTTAAAATCACAACTCTAGGATAGTTCTAATCTTTTCATGATTAGAATTATTTTTAAAAAGTGAGATATTTAAAAGACTTGCAAAAGTCTAAATTCAAACCCATTTCTAAAATTGCTTTGCAAATCTACTTCCTAAATCTCTTCTTAAAAATCTACTTTCTAAAAATTCTTTTTCTTGAAGTCCAAGTCAAAACCCTAGAGCCCATGTTTAGGTAACCCTAACTCTTTTTTTTTTAAATCATAGCTTTCTATTCACATAAAATCATAGGTTTCCAAAATACTTTTCTATATGAAATATTAGATTTCCAAATTCAAAAGTCGCATAAATTGATTTATTTCCTAAAAACTCAAGCTTTCCAATTTCCAATCAAATCAAATATTCTCCAAATAGGAAACAAAATCAAATCCTCTATTTTTGGAAATAAAATTCAATCTTCAACTTCAGGAAATAGAAATCAAATCTTTCCTAATTCCAATCTTTCAAACTACCAAATCTTTCCAAACCTCAAATCTTTCTTAATTCAGAACTTTCCTAAATTGGAACTTTCTTAATTCGAAACTTTCCTAAAATGAAATTTTTCTAATTTGAAACTTTTCTAAAATAGAACTTTCCTAATTCGAAACTTTCCTAAAATCAAACCTTCCTATTTCAATTGCATGCTTCAACCCTAGTTTACCTAAATCCTAAGATGTCTAAAACCTAGTTCAACTCTAACCCTAAAGTTAGAAAGCTTCAACTCTTTTCTAAAACTCTTTTTTAAACCAAGATAGTTTTCAAACTTCAATCTAAGTTAAGATGATTTCAAAGCTCAGTTCAAACTTTTCAAATCAAGTCTAAGTTCTACTTCAAAGTTCAATTTTTAATCATCAAGTTCAACTTCAAATCAAAGTCAATTCCAAGTTCGATTTCAAATCAAAGTCAATTTTAAATCAAAGTTCAAAGTTCAATATTCAAAGTTCAATTTCCAATCAAAGTTTAATTCAAACTCATTTCAAGTCAAACTTGTCAAAAGGGCTCAAAGTGTCTTTTCAAATCAAACAAGACCTCAAAGTATCTATTTTCAATCGGACCCCGAGTCCAAACTACGACTAATCTAATTCCCAACAAAAGGATACATAGGCAACCCTCATGGATGCAGTTACAACCTTTTTCAAGTTTCTAATTCCCACAACCTTTTCAAGTTTTCAATTCCTACAACCTCTTTCAAACTTCGAATCCTCCCTTTAAATCTGTTTTCAAAATCAAATCTTTTTCTTACACTTGCATGTCATGCATCATATTAAACCTCATTTCAAAGTGGATATAATGTGCATTGGATAATCGAATATTTTAAATGAGTGAACTTAGAGTGAAAAGACTTGTAGGTATCGTAAGAGCGGGATAGGGTGATAGTTTAGTGCATCTTCCCTATACATAACCAACCTCCGAACCTAGAACCATTGTTTTTGATAGACCAAAAATGGAGTTATTTTCAAAAAAGAGCTTAAATCTTTCCAAAGGTTGCCAAACAACCTGTTTTCTGCAAGAACCCTCTCCTGAGGAAGTTTTCCAAAACCTTTTAAAAAATGTTGAGTTAAATCTTTGGAACGCTCTTAGTTTTAGGTGACCTAACTCGCCTTAATAAAGTTAAGTGGCGACTCTAAACTTTTTTTCAAAAGGCCTTATTCAAGTCAATTTCCCATTCAAAGCTAGTTGCACTGGCCCTTTTAGGAGGATGAGTTTTAACGAGAGAGTACTGTGTTTTTCTTACTTGTTTTCTCGAGTGCGAAAAATCAGGGCGCAACAATTGGCGACTCCATTGGGGACGTTTAGAGGGTTAGGCCATTATCATATCTCTTCACCTGTCAGTCATTTGGAATCTTCAATTAATTTGTCCAATTCTGTTCAGTTTAAATTTTCAAAATCAAACTTTTCAAAACTCTTTTAAAAAACATGTTAGCACTTGCATTCAATTTATATTCAATCATGTTATCTTACATTAAGTTTTTCATCAAGGTACTAACCATGTACATTTTATTTTGCAGGTGGACCCTTATTCATATTTTATTTTATGTCATATTATCTGCCATGCATGTTATGAATGAAGAGGATGGAATGGATAAGATGGATGAGAGTTGTTGGGTCCTTTCCTCCGTTTTTTAAAACTTTTACACACACACTGCATGTGCACTAGCATTTGCATACTTGCATTCTTTACCTGAATAAATCTCTTTTAGCTAGAAAGGGAATGGTATATTGGTTGTGGCTGGATGTTGTGTCAGTTTCTTAGCCTACGACCTTTTGATGGTTCCCCCGCTTAGATCACAAATCGATACTGGCACCATCTCGGGGAGTGAGCCTAAGTTTGAAGATCTGAGAATCGAGCCTTCCTATCAAGCATTAGTAACCTCAACCTCATGCTCATGTAGAAACCCATGCATAGCCGAACCTTTGCCAAATTTAAAACACTCACATTGATTTCAAAACTATAGAGGAAACGGCGACTACTTTACTTTTCTTTATTCTTATCCATTCCTACCGTTATAATGCTTGTGTAGTGCTCATGCATGCATATTTACTTTACAATTGCATTCTCTCTCCTTATACTCTTGCATATATGTATATGCATTCAATGCTTCATTTCAAGACGAGGGTTTCAAAGTAATTCAAGTCATTATATCTTCATGCATATGATCAACCCATAGAGAGTGACACCAAGCTCACTCTCCCTTGCATAAAACCTACCAAAATCATAAGGGTTCCCACGTAACCCAAAGGAATCATGGCATGCATTTCAAGTCATTGCATAAAGAGGGGCCCAAATCCCTCTCTGCACACAGAGATAGGGATGTCAAGAAGATAAGGGGCAAATCCGAAATCAAGGTCTCTCTCCGGCCTCCATCAAAGAAGGTGAATCCGAAGACTCAACAATAGTTTAGGGTTTCAATTGTAAAGTAGATAGGTGAAGGTCCCAAGAAAAATATTCCCCCTTCCCCAATTATAATGTATTTTAATTATATATATTCAAGCTCGAATTCAATGAATACGTTACTACATTTTCTTTGCTTCCATGGATGAATGTATGAATGATTCTAGACACAGGTATGGTATTTGCATACAAGGGCAGGCCCCTATCTCCAAAAAGTGAGCCAAAAAAAGGCATCATGCTTAGTCTCCCCCTCAAAGAATAGGGACACCCTTAAGGCATGCATTTGCATAAAAACTTTCAAATCAAGACACTAACTTTTCTTTTATTTCATGTCTTCTGTTCTTTCCCCTATCTCCAAGTACCGAGAAAACTAAGGGTGAAGCAAGGCAAAAAAGGGGTCCTCTAAACTGCTTATTCACTGTCATTATGATGCTTATTAGTTTACTGCTATTATGTTCATACATCAATATCCATTCCAAGATAAGAGTTCCAAGAAACTCGACTCATTGCATTCAATCAACCGTAGAGAGAAAAGAGTAATCTAATCTTATGTTAATCAAAACCTACCAAAACTCATAAGGGTTCCTCAACCCTAAGGATTTATTGCATGCATAGAACCATGTTTCAAGAGAGGCCCAAATCCCTCTCCGTCCATGGAGGCCGGATTACCTAAACAAAGAATCATTAACTAGCCCATACGGACTAGGTATTGTATTATATAATAGGGGCTAAACCCTAGCTCCAAAATGGACTAAGAATCATGCCTGGATTCTCTCAAAAAAGGGACTTTCATAGGGCATGCATTGCATAAAACTTTCAAATCCACATGCTAATTGCATCTTCTTTTTCTTATTCTTTTTCCAAGCACAAGAGCACAACCAAACCTATAAGGACCCTCCAGCATCCCACCAGTTCACAACTCATGCGAGACATTATCTCTCAGCAGCTAGGTTCACTCCATGTTACGGCAATCACCATTTATACAGAGGAGGACTTCACCATCTGCAAAGCTCTATCAATCCCATGCATTGTGATAATAGAACCCTCTAACTTCCAAGCTTTCAAGAGCAAGTCAACGGCCTAAAAAAAAGAAAAAAGAAAAAACACCACAGCAATAGAGACTACCAACTTGGGAAAAGACTAGCAGCACAGCTACAGGGTGATCTTCATCTTAAGGAATCCAATAGTCGGCGTCATGCTTCTAGGCTGGGATATTATCCCTCTCCAAAGGAGACTAAGCAAAAGGGTCGACCCGAAATCCAATCGTTAAGTAATAGAAAACAGATTAATAATCTACCATCATTAACTACAAATCTGTTTAAAATCTCAAAAGATTCACTATCAAACTGAGCTTACCTTACTCAAAGTTCCATCTATCTAGACAAGGAGAGGGCCAACTGAGTCGCCTCTCATATTCCCAGATCTTAAAGGCCCTGGTAAAGCCTACAGAAGGAATCCTTTGATATTGGCCAGTTAAAGTACTTTGTAGAATATCAAGTATATAACGAACTAATCTAAAATAAATGACTCTTGATTATAAAATTCTTTTTTCGTCATACTAAAATATTCTTTAGAATAATGAAAACTTGCAGGGTATCCAAAGCTTGGCATTTATTAACCCTAAAGACTTCGAGAGGTCCTCTACAGATTTGGCCTCCCAGAGTCCATCATCACAGATAATGCAGGCATCCTCGGCAATGACACAATGGCAAATATCTCCAAACCTTTCAAGATCAATCCCTACAACTTGGTAGCCTACCATCCACAAATAAATGGAGCCATCGAAGCAACAGAACAAAAAACGTCAAAAGAATCCCTCGCGAGAAAAATGACCACCATAGGGATTGGCACGAGCAGCTACCCTTTGTGTTGATGGCATATAGAGCCTCTATCATAATTTCAACTGCGGTGCCACCATTCTCCTTAGTCTAAAGCAACGAGGCAGTCCTACTAGTCAAAGTAGACATCCTCTCTCTGTAAGTCCTCATGGAAATTCAACTCACTGAAGTAGACTGGATCAAAAATTAGTGTGAACAACTTTGCCTCGTAGAAGAAAAGGAAATGGCAGCTATCTACCATGCCAAATGCTATTAAAGAAGCATCGCCAAATCCTTCAACACGAAAGTCAAGCCCTGCCAATTCAAAGAAGGGCATCTTATTCTTAAAAAGACACTTCCAAGTCAACAGAGAGCCAAAGGCAAGTTTGCCCCCAACTATGAAGACTTGTTCCTAGTTCACAAAGTCATGGCATGAAGAGCATTGATCCTAGCAGAGGCGAAAGAAGAAATCTTTGCACCACTCATCAACTCAGGTTAGGTAAACCACTACTATATATAACCAGAAACTTTGATAGACCAATGATGGTAATGATTGAAATGAAAAGAGGCCCTCAATTCCTCTACCATACAGTTAAAGGCATCCCCTTGCAAAACCCAGTTGAGCCAATTACTTTCGTTTAAAAAATCCAACCTAATGATCATCGCCTACAATGGGTTGAGACAGAATAAATAGAATAAGGGAAATAAAGAGCAGATACAAGTTTAAGGAGTGCCTAGCAGATAAAAATAAAAAATAAAAAAGCATGACCTCAAGGACACAGTGAAAACCTAAAAAGACACAGTAAGTAAAAATGTAGGGGCATGGCAAGATACAAAAACTGTCGACCTAGTAAAAATCTATAATAACACCATGGGGCAAAAGTAATAGATCTAGGATCATTGAAAAAAAAAAAAGAGGACAAGATGTGAAGATCTAGCAAAGGAAACAAAAATAAAAAGGTGGGAATAGAGAGTGAGCAGCATTAAGAGAGAGTCAAGCTATCCAAGGTGATCATAGGTCTTAAAAAGCCAAGCAAAATGTTTTGAGCCTTATCCCTTCTTTACAAATACCCAATAACCAAGCCCAAATTACAATCCAAAATAAAGACCTTTCAGATAAGTCATTGCTGTCATTGTTCTTCAAAGGAGGATGATTACACTAGAAAATGCTTTATTTAGCAGAAATTCCAACTCACTCTAGGCTCAACGTCAAAAGTAACATCAACAGTCCTCAACCAAAGCAGCGACTTTAGTCAGCAACAGATTTCATCATCAATCGCCCTTCCAAAATCACAGCACTTAACACTCATATTCTCATTAAGAATGGAGTTGTCTTCATCAGCATCAATGAGAGAAATTAAAAGAAAAAGCATGGCCTGAGGACAAAGTGAAAACTCTCTGGGGAGCTGTGGGTAAAAAAGTAGGGTCATGGCAAGATACAAAACTATAGATGTAGTGAAAACTCAAAAACAGGCACTCACGTGTGAAAATGGAAGAACTGGCATCCATAAAAACCCACAAGGGCATGGGTGACAAAAATGGTTAAATTAAAAAAAAAGTCCCTTGATCAGCAATCCAAGCAGTAGCAACAAGGTAGTCTTAGCAAAGCAGCAAAACCTTTCACACCTCAACAATGGGTTAAGAGATGCCAACATGTGGGAAACATGCATTAGTAACAAATTTTTAAACATGGCATGGCAAAATAATAAGCTTGAATATCTTAAGTTATTTATTAAAGGTTAGTTTGTTACATCTTGATATTGTTAACATAAAACTAAGATAGGTACAAGTTCGAGGGGCATCTCCCTAAAGCTTTCTCAGGTCCCAAGGTGTCTTCGAACACAACACTCTAATATCGTAGCCGAGGAAGTCTGGTAGCCATCTATCCATATCATAATCAACTAGAGCAGGTCAAAAATCCAAAACCTTCAGCACAGCTTAATTCACAAGAAGTTCATTTTAGCAAACCACATCAGTCAGTCATCATCAAAGCAAGTCTCTAACTCCATAAGTCATGTTCCCGTGCACTACATAACTCAATGATCCCAACGTCTTAGTCTTCCAATCTCTAACACACTAAACACTTCTAAGTCGACGAAATTCCCCTGGAGTGTCTCACAAACGCTCCGCTAGGATTGTCTTTTTCTCCCAATTCCTGAATTATAACGCACCGTCAAATGACTTGAGAAGCGCGTAAATCAGAGAATTCTCAAAAGTCTGTCCATAGGCCTTTCCATTGATATGGCTCAACTGAATAGGTCACTTCCCGAAGCCCCCGATCGCATGGCTCAAAAATTGCCACTTTCAGTAACCCTTAGAGCGTCTCACGGACGCTCCGCCAGGATTGTCTGTTCCTCCAATTCCTTGATTATAACACACCGTCAAACAACTTGAGAAATGTGTAAATTAGAAAATTCTCAAAAGTATTTTTAGAGCACTTCTCATCGATCCAGTTCGATCGAAAAGAACGCTTTCCGGGAACCTCGATCACGTGGCTAAAAAACTGATACTTTTGAACATCCACAAAGCGTATCACAGACGCTCTGTAAAAATGTGTTTTCATAAACGCTTCTTGAGAAGATATCTTACTCTTCCAAACACCTTTCAAGCTTTCCAAAAATTTTAGGTTCTTGAGAAACATTAGGAGAACATTGTGGACCTGACTGATTTTTGCAAATCCTTCCTAGATTACACAATTATTAAGGCAAAGTTTAAATGAATATTACCAACAACAGAGCGTATGGTACATGCGCCTAGATTGTGATCAAATAGGTCAAAACTTTACTTACTCCCTAAGATTGAGTCAGTACAGTGTGCGCCATATGGCACTCATACAGTGGACCAGTACTGGCACATGTATCACATACGCCAGGGCAAAAATTGCCCAGACGCATGTACTACATGCGCCAGACCTCTCCAGTTTGCCTATAAATACAGGACTCCCCGTTTGCATATTTTAGAATCGAAAACAGTAGCAAAACTCTGCACATAACCAACCCCTGGACCATAGATTTCTATTTCAAAGACCAAGATCGGAGTCACGTTTTCAAAAGGGCTTTCAAAAGGTTAGTAAGACCTCTTTTCCAAAAACCTTCTTAAAAGGACATTTCGAAACCTTTTCGAAAAACCTAAGTTTAGTCTTCGGATTATACTTAGTCTTAAGTGACCTGACACATCTTTAACTATGTTAGGTGACGAATCCAAACTTTTTTCAAAAGCCCTTACTTAAGTCAATTTCAAGTTCAAACCTAGTCGCACTCGTCCCTCTAGGTGGATGAGTTCTAATGAGAGAGTAACGTGCTTTTCCTCGAGCCAAGAGGGCTTTGGGGTCCAAAAACAGGAGCACAACAGTTGGCGACTCCACTGTGGATACTTAGAGGGTTAGGCCATTGTCATGCCTCTTCACCTTTCACACACCTAGAATCTCTGATTATTTGTTTCAATTTTATCCACTTTTCAAGAATTTTCTAAATTCCTAAGAAAAAATTTTTTCAAAATTTTAAGTTTGTAAAAATAAACATGATTTTCCAAAAAATAAAATTTGTCAAATAAGTGTCATCACTTGCATTCATTGCTTACATTCATGCTCTTGCATCGACTTTCATTTGCATGCTCGTATATTACTTTCCATATTCATGGTCATCCATTGCCCATTCATTTTATCTTGCATTGAGTTTTTCAAAAAGTTACTGACTGCTTGCATTTTCTTTTGTAGATGGACCTTTGTTAACACTTTATTTTATGTCATATTAACTGCCATGCATGTGATGAATGAACAGAATGGAATGTGTGTTGTTGGGTCATCTCCTTCATTTTTTGAAAATTCTACACACATTTGGTACGTTCACTGGCATTTGCATCTTTACATAATTACCCGGTTACTACCTTTTTAGATAGAAGGGAGAACAGTATATTGACTGTGGGCAGATGCTATGTCAGTTTCTCTGCCTACAATCTCTTGATAGTTCCCCTGCTCGAACCACCAACATAAGATGGGATTCACCCTTTTAGGGGTGAACGCCGAAAGTTTGAAGGTTCGGGAACTGAGCTTTTTAGGAAGTATTAGTAAACCCCCAACATCATGCTCATGTAGCACCCCATGCATAGCCAAACCTCTATCGGATTTAAGACACACACGTCAATTTCAAAAACAGGGAGAAAAAGGCAACTGTTTTACCTTCCCTTACTTTTCGTCCAATTTAACTGCTTAAATTCTTACTATTACACTGCTTGTACATTTTCCTTTGCTATACAAATGTCATACTATTCATGCATCTCTCGGCTTCATAACTGTTCATACATCCATTATCCATTTCAAGACAAAAGTTCTAAAGAAACTCAAGTTACTACATTTCATACTTATGATCAATCTGAAGAGAGTGGTGCAAAACCACTCTCATTTAACTCAAGGCAACCAAAACTCCTAATGATACCAAGTGACCCTAAGGACTCATAGCATGCATCAAAGTTATCTCATAAAGAAGGACCCTAATCCCTCTTCGCTCAAGAAGATAGGGCTGCCAATAAGACGAAGAGCAATCCAGAATTAAGGCCTCTTACCGACCTCCATAAAAAAAGGCAAATCCGAAGACTCAAGAGTAGTTTAGGATTTCAAATGTAAAAATAGAATAGGCTAAAGTCCCAAGAAAAATGTTTCCTTTCCCCTTCAAATGTTTCCTACTTTCATCGAATGAATGCATGAATGTGTGAATAAATGAATGAACAGGCTCACACAGGTACAGTATTGCATACAGGGGTAACCTCCTATCTCCAAAAGTTAGCCAACATATCATGCTTAGTCCCCCTCTCAAAGAAAGGGCACCCTTAGGGCATGTGTTGCATAAAAATTTTCAATCCAAAGGCACTAACTTCTCTTTTTTTTATTTTTCTTTTTACATTCTCTTGTCTTCTCCCTCATCTCCAAAGGCCAAGAGAGCTAGAGGATGAACAAAGAATGAAAAGGGGGTCTTCTAAACTGCCTATTCATTGCCATTACGTTGCCCATGTATTTGCTATTAAGCTCATGCATTAATATCCATCACAGGACAAGAGTTTCAAGAAACTTAAGTTATTGCGTTCTCATGCATTCAATAAATCGTAGAGAGAAAGGGATGATCCAATCTCATGTTAATCAAACCTACCTAAAGCCCTAAGCGTTTCTCCAACCCTAAGGATTCATGGCATGCATAGGATCATATCTCAAGAGAGATACAAATCTCTCTCAGTCCATGGAGGCGGGTTTGCCTAAACAAAGAAGCATCAACCGGCCCATGCCGAAGATGTATTGTATTGCGCAAAGGGACAAAATCCCACCTCTATAATGAACTCAACATCATGCCTAGATTCTCTCAAAGAAGGGAGCTCCATAGGACATGCATTGCATAAAATCTTCTACTCCCCATGCTAATTGCATTTTGTTTTTCTTTTTCCAAGTCCAAGAGCATAGTCAAACCGATAGAATCCCTCCAACATCCTGACCAATTCATAATTTATGCAAAGCCATGACTCCGACACCATGTTGCTACTCTACCAGACCTAAAACTCTTGAAGCCATCTCTGTGCAATCAAATGAGACATAAAGCAAATGGAATGTGAAGGACGCCAGTGTGATTCCAAAACCAATCTAAGGGGTTTATTCTGGAAAAAGAGAATTTTTTTTTTCAAACCCGTCTTTCAATTTTCAATTCGAATTTGAGAATGAAAATAACATCATCTAAATGAAAAGGATCCAAAGTTTTCATCTTTATGTCATTGTCTCATGGCACTTCATAAATGATGTTTTCTTCTCTAGGAATTTTTCCATCGAAATGTTTTGCCCTGACTTGGAGAATGAGATAGCACAAACACTACTTTCAGCGAAAACAATCTCTGACTCTGAAAAGAGAGGTGAGAGAAATAGAAAATACAAAGAGAGGGAAAATACAGAAGGGTGAGAGATAAGGATCAATCACATAAGCTCATTGAAGTCCAAAGAGTGACTTCTGAAAGACCTCCTGGCAAAGTAGCAAGTAGCTACACCCTTAAGGAATATTAGCGCACTTTGGCAAGCTTGGGATGATTGAATCTTTGAAAAAATTAGAAAAATAAAAAAGATTTTTTATAGTGTTTGTCTTACATGTGAACAATCACTAGGACAAATATTCAATTATGAATAAATTGATGTGCATGCTTGTTTGAGATTGAATCTTGTGTGCGTGATCACGTGCACAAATATGAGCCAATAGTTTTGATGATCTTTATCATATTAGTGATTCATGATCACTCGCACACCTAGATTGACCTTTTGTTGACTCTCTCTCCCATCATTTATGGAAAGGGCTACCAGTGAGTTTGAGTGCAGCTATCATTATTATGTGACAAGAGGGGAAGGCTACCTACTCATGTGTGTGAAAGCCACCATATCTTTATGTTTTAATGTTTCCATCATTGGAGAGATAAGGTTGGTATTCCATAAAAAATAAAAAATCAAAAAAATCGAGATCATGGGATGAGACAGGTTTGACTTCTAGGTGTGTCAATCTACAAGCTATTAGACATGGTATACCATCTTAGATCACGCCTAGGGTCTATATTCTCCTTAGTCTCTGTGAAGTTCACGCTTACACGACTACATTGTTACTAATATAGTCTTGATCATCTCATGATCAATTGTACTCATTTTGTATGGTTTCGTGCATATTTGATGTTGATCTTTTCAAGCTAAGCCACATCTTGATATTCATGAATCTCTATTTGCCCTACATTGATTGATCATATCTTTACAGGGCTCTCATAATTTGAAAAGTGTAATAGTTCTACAAAAAAAAAAAAAAAAAAATTGGGCTTTCCTACACATTTAAATAGCTTTCAAAGTATTCCCCAACTAAGGACGGAAGCTACCTGTTGTTTTGCCAGAAGGGCAATATCAGTTGTCACTCAAGAGCGCCACTTGGAAGAGTTTTTCTTTTCAGCAAAAGAGAGGGGGAGAACGAGTCAATGAGTTAAATCTCTTAAAGTGATGCAAATGCTATCACATCCTGGCAAGAAAAGGGTAGAACCGAAAAGGTAAATCCCAAGAGAAGAACAAAAGTTCAAAAGACCGCCTAATCTTGAGATATAATGCTCATAACTGAACCTTTATCTCGAGACAACCTCGAAGCATGCATTTATTTTCATCTATTATAAAACATGTGCATTCATCAAAAAGTATGATATACATTCAATTCCATTCCTGTATAAATATGTGCATTCATCAAAAAGTATGACATGCATTCAATTTCTTGTGTAAACATGTGCATTCATCAAAAAGTATGATATGCATTCAATTTTATTCCTGCATAAACTTGTGCATTCATCCAAAAGTATGACATACATTAAAGTTCCTACTTGTATAATCCTGTGCATTTATAAAAAAGTATGACATACACTAATAAATGCTTTCAAAAAGTAGCCAATTCTCGAAACCCGTAATTCATTAATTCGGGTGCGTCCACCGGGTCCATCATCAAAAAACTTTAAACAGACCATTTTTTAAATAATGAAGACTGGGGCAACGTCCCACCCTCGCCCCCCCCCCCCCCCCCCCCTAGGCAACCTTCCGAGAAATGGTACCCTCCCATTCAATTTCAAACCAGTCGAGAACCCACACGACCGCTAGATCCCTCAAAATTTTCAAAAAAGAGCTCATCCATCAAGATGTTCGACTGATAACCTCTCAGAAGATATGTCAGCAAGAATCTTATTATGTCTAGCAAAAGCAGAACTCTACAATTAAGCAAACACCAAGTACTCCAATCTCAAAAAATCTCAATCCAAGAGGCTGCAAATGTCTCCCCTTCAAGCTCCGAGATAGAAGAATTACAAGCACGATGCAATCTCTGATGATTCTATAGGCTTCATGCAATCATTTCTCCCCTTCAAGCTCCGCGATAGAAGAATTACAAGCCTTCCAAATAACCAGCTCCAAAGTTTCAAGGTAAAGCCCAGGTATAATTCTAACTGAAGTGTCTCAGAATCAACTTTTTGCTTTCTTTCATCCCAAAATTCCGAAAGTCTAATTTCGACAAACCCTTTCAAATGCAAAAATTTCAAAAGCTTTCAAAACTTTTTTTCTACAAAAGGTTTCAAATTCAAAAGATCAAAGCTCATGCTTTTTTCAAATTCAAAATAAATTTTCAAAGCTCAAATAAGTTTTTCAAAAATTTTCTTTTTCCAAGTAACCAAAACAAATTTTCTATCATGGAAAAGGACAATTTCCAAAATTCGAGTTCAAGTGAATCCCCTTCAAATGCTTTTCACCTTTCTAGGTTTTCAAACTTTTTCCTTCAAAAAGTTTGATTTTAAAAATACCTTCTAGGTTTTCCAAACTTTTGCCTTCAAAAAAGTTTTAACTCAAAATCGATCTCTAAGTTTTCTAAACATTTTCATTCAAAAGGTTTCCATTCTAATCAATCTTGAGGTTTTCTAAACATTTTCCTTCAAAAAGTTTTATTTCAAAATCATTTCACCAGTTTTTCAAAATTTTTTCCTCTAAAAGTTTAATCTCAAAAGCAAATTTTTGGGTTTTCAAGCTTTAGCCTCAAAAAGCCTAATTTTCAAAGATTCGGATTTTCAAGTTTTCGCCTCAATGTAAGCACCCCATTTTTACCCGCTCGGCAATCTCCGGGCCATCCGAACTCACATTCAAATCAACACAGACATATTCAAAGTCCAAATTAACTTTCCAGACTCAATTCAATCGCTTCATGAGCCCAATAGAGGCAAAATAACCAAAATACCCTTGTGGCATCACTCGGTCCAAATCCAAATGGCACGTCTTCCTAAAGATGATAAGTCCCCGTTTCAATCTCAATTCCAAGTTCAAGATCCAATTCAAATTAAATCCAGCATGCCTTTCGAGAAAGTTGATCCCTCAAGCGGTAAGTCCATCCAGTCCGGCACGTTTTTTGAGAAAACTCTTCGGAATGGTAAGTCCCTTCAAACCCATCAACTAGGATAGAACGCAAGTCTCTGAGATAGTAGAACGGTCCACCTTTGGGGCCTGCTAGCCTATTAATGAAGAATGTCCGTTATTCGGCACGTTTTTTAAGAAAGTTGATTCCTCAGATAATAAGTCCACCTAACAGTTTCCCGAGATCAGGCAGTCTCCGGAATGAACGTGAACTGTCAGAGTGGCAGAAACACTCGCAAACAGGGTGACAACGGGAATTGCCAACAAAATCTTTATGTCACGGGACCGAACTCGCCTCTTAGCTGTGACACGTTTACCAAAAGATAAGATACTTTTAGAAACCAACTTGTCATAGACCGTCAAAGTGGCAAAAACACTCATAACCCAGGTTAACACTAGTGCCTACTAGCCCACTCTGGTGAAAAACGACAAAACTGCCCCTTGGGCCTTTTCTGGCACACTTCTGAAGAAACTATCTAAGTCCTCATAGAGATAAGTCTACCCTTCTAAGGTTGTCCCAAAGACGATCCCACATGTTCAAATGCTTTCTAGCCAATTCCGAACTAATTTCGGGACCGTCCAATCAAAATGACCATTTTGCCCTTAGGCATCCGAGCGGTCCCGAGAAACACACCGGCTCTGGATATCAAACTGATAACCTCTCGAGAATGTTTCTAATAGTATTCTCGACCTTCCAATACCTTTTTGGATCATTCCGAGTCAATTTCGACAAACCCTATGCAAAATGACCATTTTGCCCTTAGTGGGCTGGTCGCCTTTTCTAACCATATCGGCTCTAGGTATCAAACCAGCACTCCCTTGGAAAACTCTGGATAGTGTTTCCAACCTTCAAGTCCGCTCATGAGTCATTCCAAGTCCATTCTAGTGGTTTTCTGATCTAATTGACCGTTTTGTCCCTAATAACTCAGTCGACAATTCCGACCTTGTTTTTCAAGTTCGTTACCTCTTGGACACTATTTCAGGGTTTCTACCCATTTTCAGCCTTCCAGACCATTCCCGACCTTTCGAGACATTTTCAGACCTTTCGGAGTCACTCTTAGTGGAGCCAAGCCAAAAAATGCATGGTAGTCACTAGGACAGGTGCCCAAATCTTCTACCTTGCGTATCAAGGGTCGAAGATATGTTTCTTACCGCTTTAAAAGGTTTCCTAAGGGGATGCCGCCACTAGTAATGGCACCAAGCCAAAAACTGGCTTGGCGCCACTATATTTTTAAGCCTAGCGCCACTGCAATAGGCACCAGGTCAATCTTTTGTCTATAAATACAGAGTCTCTTTCTATGTGAAAAGGGTCGGCAATCTAACTCCAGAAACTCTACCTCTCGTTATACAAACCTCGAACTCTCTCCAAACCTTATTTTTCTTAGGCTTCATCAAACCCTAAGCTCCATACACTTTAACCTTAGCATATACACACTCAATACACTCTTATACAAGCCTCTAAGCCGACCATTGAAGACTCAAGGTGCTGCAATCTCAAAGCTCTTGAAGATCAAAACGAAGTAAAGCAAATAAAGCAAGCAAATCAAAGAAGACACAAGGTTGGTTTTCATTTACGTTTATGCAATTCCCCCTTTCTCTCTTCTTTCTCCTATCCCACTTGGGTTGTTTACTATTTTAATCCCCTATCTTCTTCGCCCCCTCCCCCCCTCTTTCTTGCATGCTTGAAATGAGGGAATTCCCGATTCATGTGTAGAAAAAATGGTTGAAAGTCACCGTGTCAGAGGCTTTCTTCTAATTCAACCTTAGACCATGTGGATTCGGTCCCCTTGATTATGTGATGGAGCCTAAACCTTGTATGTGCATGACCCTACTTGCATTGTGCATATCATACTCTTATATCTCTTCAAAATTGTTTTCTAAACTTGTTTTCAAAACTTGCATCAAAATTGTTTACAAAACTTGCATTAAAAATCTTCTCTTTCAAACTTGTTTTCAAAAATCACAATCTTAAGATGATTCTAACCACTCCATGGTTAGGGCTGTTTTGGGAAAGTGTTACATAAGTTTTGGGTGTAAACCCTAAATTGTTTTTATCCAAATCACAATCCTAAGATGATTATGCTCATTCCATGGTTAGGGTTGCTTTAGGAAAGTGTTATATTTAAAGTAACCAACATGGTCCATATTTCCAAATCCTTATTGTTTTCAAAATCACGATCCTATAATGGTTATAATCTTCTTATGGTTGAATCGTTTTAGGAAAGTGAGATATTTTTAGAGGCTTGCAAAAGTCCACATTCAAATCCCTTTCTAAATTGGTTTTCAAACTTACCTTCCAAAACCTCTTTTTAAATTGTCTCCAAAATCTCTTTTCAAATCTACTTTCTAAAAACCTTTTTTCAAATCTATTTCCTAAAAACTCTCTTCAAAGGCTCTCTTTCCAAAAATTCTCTCAAAATATCCGCTTTCTAAAATCTCTTTTTCTTGAAATTCAAGTCAAACCTTAGAATTCATTATTAGGAAACCTTAATTCCTCCTTTGAAGTCTTGATTTCCTATTTTGCCTCAAAACATAAATTTCCAAAACTCTATTTTCTATATCAAAATCATAGGTTTTCTAAACCTCTTTTTCATGTCAAATCATATTTTCTAAATCCAAGTTTTCCAAATCTCATCATTTTCAATTCCATGTGAAATCTAATCTTCCAATTTAGGAAACCGAATTCCATCTCCAATTTAGGAAACCAAATCAAATCCTCTGTTTTTTGAAACAAAATCAAATCATATTTTTTTGGAAACAAAATCCATTCTTTTATTTTAGGAAATAGAAATCAAATCTTTCCTAATTCCAACCTTTCATAATTCTATTCCTTTCCTAATTCCATACCTTTTCTAAATCTCAATTTTCTAAATTCTAAATTATCAAATCTTTCTTAAACTCAAATCTCTCTTAACTTCAAGTATTTCCAAAACTCAAACTTTTAAAGGCTTTCCAATTCCAAATCTTTCTCAAAATCCTAGGACTTTCTAAATTTCAAACCTTTCCAAAATTTCTAAACTTTCTTAATTCAAGATTTTCCTAAATCAGCTTTTTCTTAAAAAGAAAACATTATTAATTCAAAACTTTCCAAACTCAAAATTTTTCAAAAATTCAAAACTTTCTGAAGGGAGAACTTTCTTAAAGTAGATTTTTCCTAATTCAGAACTTTCTTAATATGAAACTTTCTTCAAACAGAACTTTCCTATTTTTGAAACTTTTCTAATTTCAAGATTTTCCAAATCCAATCTTTCCTAAACTCCAACTTTCCAAATTTTCTAAATCAAACTTTCAAGTCAAATCTTCTCCAACCAATCTAAGTTTTTCTAAATCTAATCAAATTTCCTAAACCCTATTGTAACTGTTCTAAAACCAATCTTTCTAAAATCAAATTTCTTAAGTTCAAATCAAGTCCTTCCAATCCAATTGCAAGCTCCAACTTGAGGTAACTTAAACCCTAAGAGGCCTACACCCTAGTTCAACCCTAACCCTAAAGTTAGGAATTTTCAACCCTTTTCTAAAACTCCTTTCCAAACCAAGGTGGTTTTCCAAATTCAAACTTCAAAAATATTTTCAAAACTCAACTCTATCTTTCCAAATCTAGTCCAAGTTTTCTTTCAAAGATCAAAACCCCTTTTTCAAGTCTAATCCTAAGTCTATGTTCAATTTCAAATCAAATTTCAATCTCCAATCTTCTATTCCAAGTTTAAATCAAATCTCCTTTTCAAATCAAACTCCTTTAGAATTAAATCTTTTCAAATCAAACTTTTCAATACCAAAAAGTGTCTATTTTCAATAGAACTCTTGTTCGAACTACGATTGATCTGATTCCCAAAAAGAGATACGTAGGCAACCCTCGTGGGTGCAGTCACAACCTTTTTCAAACTTCTAATTCCATGATCTATTTCAAGTTTCAAATTCTAAAATCTATTTTTAAATCTCCAATTCCAACTTCTAAAAATCTTCTTTTTAAAATCAAATCAAGTCTTTTCAAATTTATTTCCAAAATCAAATCTAGTTCTTTTCAAATCTATTTTTAAAAATTAAATCAAATTCTTAAACTTGCATGTCATGCATCATGTCAAGTTTCTTTCTAAAAGTTCTTTTATAAAGTGAATAGTTTTGGACAATTGTTAATCAAAGATTTTGAATGAGGGAATCTAGGGTGAATAGACATGTAGGTACTGTAAGGGTGGGATAAGGTGATGGCTTAGTGCGTCTTTT
Source organism: Euryodendron excelsum (assembly GCA_033060915.1). Taxonomy (NCBI): domain Eukaryota; kingdom Viridiplantae; phylum Streptophyta; class Magnoliopsida; order Ericales; family Pentaphylacaceae; genus Euryodendron; species Euryodendron excelsum. The sequence continues at coordinate 1,130,469 of CM065393.1, read as the reverse complement.
CTACACATAATCAACCTCTGAACCTAGAATCATTATTTTCAAAAACCAAAAAAATGGAGTTATTTTTAAAAAGAGCTTAAATCTTTCCAAAGGTTACCAAACAACCTATTTTCTTAAAAACCCTCTTTTAAGCAAGTTTTCAAAATCTTTTTCAAAACCCTAAGTGTAATCTTCAGATTGTACTTGGTTTTAGGTAACCTGACTCAACTTAATCAAGTTAGGTGACGACTCCAAACCTTTCTTCCAAAAGTCCTTATTCAAAATCAATTTCAAATTCAAACCTAGTCGCACTCGTTCTTCTAGAAGGATGAGTTCTAACGATAGAGTACTATATTTTTCCACTTGTGTGTATTTTCTTCGAGTGCAAACAATCGGGATGCGACACTGAAAAAGCCTAATTTTTAAAAATTTGTGTTTTCAAAATTTTACCTTAAAAAGGCCTGTTTTAAAAACTTCCAGGTTTTCGAGCTTCCTCTGAAAAAAGCAAATTGGATTTTCGAGCTTCCTCTGAAAAAGCAGGTTGGGTGTCAAAGCTTCCTCCGAAAAAGCAAATTAGGTTCCGAGCTTCCTCCAAAAAGCAGTTTGGTTTTCTGAGCTTTCTCTATCAAAAGCAGATTGAGTTTTTGAGCTTCCTCTGAAAAAGTATATTGGATTTCTAAACTTTCTCTGTCAAAAGCAAATTGGGTTTTTTAGCTTTCTCCATTAAAATCATATTAGGTTTCAAAGCTCTTTCTGAAAAAGCAAATTGGGTTTCCAAGCTTCCTCTGAAAAAGCAGATTGGGTTTCAGAGCTTCCTCCACAAAAGCATATTGGGTATCTGAGCTTCTTCCAAAAAATTGTTACTTTTGAACATCCACGAAGCGTATCACAGACATTCTGCAAAAGTGTGTTTTCATACATGCTTTCCGAGACGATATCTTACTCTTTTGAACACCTTTCAAGCTCCCCGAAAATTCCAAGTTCTTGAGAAACATTAGGAAAACATCGTGGACAAGACCGATTTCCCCAAATCCTTTCCGAATTGCATAATTATCGAGGCAAAGTTTAAACAAAGATTCCCAATGGCGGAGCGTATGCTACATGCACCTAGATTGTGATTAGATAGATCAAAACTTTTCTTGCTCCCTAAGATTGAGTCAGTACAGAATGTGCCACATGGCATTCATACAGTGGAACAGTACTGACACATGTAGCTCATGCGGCAGGGCAAAGATTGCCGAAGCGCATGTACTACATGCACCAGGCCTCTCCAGTTTGCCTATAAATATAGGTCTCGCCCTTTGCATATTCTAGAATCGAAAATAATAGCGAAGCTCAGCAGAAATAGCCTCTGAACTTTGAAATTCTATATACATTTCACCCTCCAAGCACCTAAGTTACATTCAACCTCTCTCTAGCCCATGCACTCCACCAACAAGGCTCTCAATTCCTTAGAAGAACCATTTCCAGCTCCTTCAAGCCTCTTTAAGGCCCTTCAAGTTCAAGACAAGACATCCATAGAAGCTTGAAAGTTTTTTGAAGATAAAGGTAGTGTTCTCTTTTACATTTTTCCATTCCCACTCTTCTCTTCTCCCACCTAGCCTACTTAGGCTATTCTCTATTTTAAACTCTCATTTTCTATCCTTTTTTCTTGCATGCTTGAAACAAGTGAACTCCCAATTCATGCCTAGAGGAAAGCTTGTGAGAACCACCGTGTAGGAGGATCTCTCACTAGCCTACTTTAAGATGGCATGGCCTTGGAGCATCTTGCAATTTGGTGTGGCCTATTACCTAGTATGAATTTATTACCCCCTTACATATGGTTATCATGTTCATGTATTGCATGTTTGACCTTATTTTCATGTCCATCATCATTTTGTAAGAACTTTCACTATCTTCATTTCTATATCTTTTCAAACTCCACATCCAAGTGTTTTCTCAAAAATGGTTCTAAGAGTTGATACCTTGAAGCCTAGGTCAATTTCCATATCCTGGAGAACCCCCCCCCCCCCCCTTTAGTCCCTTGACTTCATTTGGCATTATCTCATTTTACAATCTTCAAGTTGCATTAAAATGGTTTTCAAACCTTGTATTCAATTTGATTTTCTCAAGTTTTGCTCTTTTGAGTTTTGTGGTTGAAATAGTCTTCATGGAACCCTCCCTTGAGTGGTCTCCTCCTTTATTGACCATAGGAACCCTAGCTCACTAGAGTGGTTTTCGACACCCCAAAAAGTGGTTTTCAAAACAACTCTCTTCAAGAAGAGTTCTCAAATTTCATTCTCTTTAATTTGCATAAAAATGGTTTTTCAAAATTACCATTTTCACCTTGATTTTTAGAAGTTTTTCTCTCTTGAATATTGTGGATGGAATGGTCCCATAGAGTCCTCTTTGGAACGATTTCCTTCAAATCAACTATATGAGCCCTTATTCTTTAGAGTAGTTTTCAAAATTTTAAAAGTGATTTTTCAAAACCTCCTATCCAAAACTAATTTTCAAAGGTTTATTATCTTTAATTTCTCAATCAAAGAAATCTTCAAAACTATCTATTCACTATTGATTTTTACAAGCTTTACTCTCATGAGTTAGTGATTGAAATGGCTCCAAGGCAACCCTCTCTTAAGTGGTTTCCAAATACCAACCATATGAACCCAACACTCGAGTGGTTTCCATTAAATAGTTTTCAAAACACACTTTCAAGTTTCATGCATAAAACCACCTTTCAAAAACCACAAGGTCCAAACCCTAGTTTAAAACCATCCTTCCAAAACCACTAAGTCCAATCTCTAGTTCAAAACCACCTACCAACTCTAGGTTAACTTGACCCTAGTTGTCCAACCCTAGGTTAACCTAACCCAAATTAGTTAATCCTAGGTCACCATAACCCTAGGTTAACCTAACCTAAGTTAGTTAACCCTAAGTCAGCTTAATTCGAGGTTAACCTAATTCTAGTTAGTTAACCCTAGGTCAACCCAACCTAGGTTAGTAAGCTTCAAGGTTCCAATTCAAAGATCCCTTTTCAAATAACCTTTCAATTCAAAAACATAGACATAGCATACTCTCCAAAACCTCCTATTCTCTTGAGATTTCCAAAATCAAATCCAAAATCTTTCCAAATACTTTCGTACTATATTTTCACAAATGCTTCTAAGAAGTTCTCTCAAACTTGTCTCAACTAAAATGGCTCGACACTTGACACTTTCCAAAAACTATTTTCAAAATGTTTTCAAGAACTCACAACCCTAAAGTGTCTCTACCCTTTCATGGTTACGGATTTCAAGGGAAGGTGATACATTGAAATACAACCTTTAAGGTTGTCCATATTAGGGTTCCAAAACCCGAAGTGTTTTCAAAAGATCTTTTCAAAAATGATTTTCAAATGTCACATTCTTGAAGCAACACTAATCCTTCCATAGTTAGGATTGTTCAAGTGTAAGTGAGAGATTCAAAAGGGGTTCTATAACCCTTAAGTTTAAAAAAAAGAAAAACCAAAAGGGAAGTTTCTAACCCCTTTTCCAAACATGTTTTCAAAACTTATAACCCTAAAGAAGTTTAGTTTTTCAATGGCTAACTTCTCAAAAGTGATGAAACACTAAACGTGCCTTTTATAAGGTATTCAAAAACTACTTTCAAAAGCATTTTGGAGACAAGTTCACAAGAGCATTTCCAATCCAAACTCTACCTCCAAAGTTTTCAAAACAAGACTTCGAAAAAGGGTTTTTGGAGAAAACAGATTGTTTGGCAACCATTGAAAAGATTTAAGCCCTTTTTTGAATAATGACTCTGGTTTTGGTCTCTCGAAGACAGTGATTCTAGGTTCGAAGGTTGGTTACGTATAGGAAAGATACACTAGACTATCACCCTATCCCACCCTGCAGGACCTACATGTCTTTTCATCCTAGGTTCACTCATTTAAAATCTTTGATTATTCAATACCCAATTTTATCCACTTTAAAAAAAAAAATAGAAAAAAGTTTGATATGATGCATGACATGCAAGTGCAAGAAAATAATTTAATTTTAAAAATAGATTTGAAGAAAAGATTTGAAGCTTAAAAAAGCTTATAGAAATTAGAAACTTGAAAAAATTTGTGGAATTGAAAATTTGAAAAAGGTTTTGGAATTGGAAACTTGAAAAATATTGTGACCGCACCCATGAGGGTTGCCTACATATCCCTTTGTTGGGAATCAGGTCAGTCGTAGTTCGAACTTAGGGTCCAATTAAAATAGACACTTTGAGGTCTTTGAAAAGTTTGACTTGAAAATGTTTGATTTAAAACTTTGATTAGAAGATTAAAAATCGAACTTTGATTTGAAATTGAACTTGGAATTGACTTTGATTTGAAATTGAACTTCAGGATTTAAAATTGAACTTGAGGAGTAGAACTTAGACTTGTTATGGAAAGTTTGAATACAATTTTGAAATCATCTTCACTTGAATTGGAGTTTGAAAACCATCTTGATTTAGAAAAAAGTTTTAAAAGAGTCTTTGAAAAGAGTTGAAGCTTCCGAATTTTAGGGTTAGGGTTGAACTGGGGTTTAGACAACTTAGAACTTAAGGAACCTAGGGTTGAAGCATGCAATTAAAATCGAAAGGTTTGATTTGATTTTGAAATTTTGGGTTAAGGAAAGTTTGATTTTAGAAAACTTAGAATTAGTAAAGATGAAATTTAGAAAAGATTGAAAATGGTTTGATTTGATGTAGAAACACTTGACTTGGAATGGTTGGCAAAGATTTGACTTGAATATTTGATTTGAAAGAATTTAGAAAGTTAAAATTTAGAAAATATTGGATTTAAGAAATCTTTGAATTAGGAAGGTTTTAAAAAAGGAAAGTTCCATTTTAGGAAAGTGTCAAATTAGAAAATTTTTATTTGAGGAAAGTTTCATTTTAGGAAAGAATTGGTTTTGAAAAGATTTGAATTTGGAAAGTTTTTAATTTAGAAAGATTTAAACTTTGGAAAGATTTGGAAGTTTGAATTTAAGAAAGATTTAAAAGCTTGAAATTAGGAAAAGTTTGAAAGTTTGAAATTAGGAAAGATTGAAATTAGGAAAAATTTTATTTCTATTTCCTAAAGCTGAAGATTGAATTTTATTTCCAAAAATAGATGATTTTATTTTATTTCCAAAATTGAAAGATTTGATTTGGTTTCCTATATTGGAAGATTTGAATTAACATGGAATTAGAAAGGTTGAATTTTGAAAATCTTAGATTTGGAGATCGATGATTTGGTAGGAAAAGAGGTTTTAAAAATCTATGATTTGATGTAAAAAATAGTTTTAGAAACCTATGATTTGAGACAAAATAGAAAGTCAAGATTTTATGAAAGAAATTAGGGTTTCCTAATCGTAAATTCTAAGGCTTGACTTGGATTTCAAGACAAAGAGTTTTTAGAAAGTAGATCTTTGAAAAGAGTTTTTAGAAAGTAGATCTTTGAAAAGAGTTTTTAGGAAGTAGATTTGCAAAATTATTTGAAAAGAGATTTAAATATAGACTTTTGCAAGCCTCTTGAATACCTCACTTTCCTAAAATAATTCAAACCATGAAAAGATTAGAACCATTCTAGAATTGTGATTTTGAAAACAAATAGGGTTTTGAAATATAGACCACAATGATCACATTGAATATAACACTTTCCTAAAATAATCCTAATCATGTAATAACTAGAATCACTCTAGGATTGTAATTTTAATAAAAACCAATTTAGGATTTACACTCAAAATTTGGAACTTGATAGTCACATTGAATATAACACTTTTTTAAAACAACCCCAACCATAGAATAGCTAGAATCACCGTAAGAGCATGACTTTGAAAAAAAAAGTTTAAAAGAAAGAGATTTTGAATGTAAGTTCTAAAACAAAACTTTGATGCGAGTTTGAAAACAATTTTGAATGCAATTTTAAATGCAATGCATGAACATGATAATTACAATGTAATATGGTTGTGAACATATAAGGCTAGGTTTCATCAAATAATCAAGGGGGCCGAACTCACACCGTCAAAGGTTGAACTAGAATAAAGTCCCCAGCATGGTGACCTTCAACAATCCTTCCTAGGCAATCATCAAGAAGTCTCTTGTTTCAAGCATGCAAGAAGATGAGGTAGAAGATGGGAATTAAAATAGAAGAAAACCCAAGTGGGTTGGGAGAGAGAAGAAAAAGGGGGATTACATAAAAGTAAATAGAAAAGCAACCTCGCATTCTTCTTGCTTTGATTGCTTGGTTTGCTTTACTTGACCTGAACTTTGAAAGCCTTGAAGATGTAGCACTTGATCTTTAATAAATATTTTAAGGCTTGTGTTTGAGTGTACAAGGTATATAGAGCTTAGGGTTTGAGTGTATAGAGGCTAGTGCTTGAAGAGGCTTGAGAGAATTGTGGTTTGGAAAGACTTCGAGCTCTGTTTTCAGAGAGACAAAGTTTTTGGATTGAATTTACAGACCTTTTTTATGCAAGGGGAGGACCTATATTTATAGGCAACTGAAATAACCTTGGCACATGTTGCAATGGCGCCAGGGTAAATTTTTCATTAGCGCCACTAGGAGTGTTGCCAAGCCATTTATTGGCTTGGTGCCACTACTAGTGGCACCAACCACTTAGAAAAGTTTTAAGGCAGAAAGAAATGTATCTTTTGACCCTTGGGACACAAGGCAAAAGATTTGGGCGCTTGTCCTAGTGACTACCATGCAATTTTTGGCTTGGCTCTACTAGAAGTGGCTCTGAAAGGTTCGGGAATGATCTTGAAGGCTGAGGATGGACAAGAACCCTTAAAAGAGTGTCTCAAAGGTAACAAACTTAAAAAAATAATGCTGGAATATTTGAAAAGGTTGACCGGCCCACCAGGGGCAAAACAGTCATTTGAACTAGGAAAACACTAAAATGAACCTATAGTGACTCGTGAGAAGGCTTGAAGGTTAGAAACACTATTAAGAGTGTTTCAAGTGGTTGCCGATTTGATACCTAAAGTCGGTATGGTTGAAAAAAGTGACTGGCCCACTAAGGGCAAAATGGTTATTTTGTACCGGACTTACCGAAATGGACTCGGAATGACCTATAAAGGTATTGAAAGGTTGAGAATACTATTAAAAGCAATCTTAGGAGGTTACCGATTTAATACCCAGAACCTATGGGCAAAATGGTCATTTTAACCGGATGGTCTCGAAATTGATTCAGAACCAACTAGAAGGAACTTGGACATGCCGGATTGTCTTTGGCACAATCTTGGAAGGATGGACTTACCGCTTTGAGGACTTAGCTACTTTCTCAAGAAACGTGCCGAAAGGGCCCAAAGGGCAGTTTGGTTACTTTTCACCAGAGTGTGCTAACAAGCACTGGTGTTGACCTAGGTTTTGAGTATTTCCATCACTCTGACAGTGTTTAACGAGTTGGTTTCCAAAGGTATTCTATCTTTCAATAAACATGCCACGACCAAGAGGCATTCTCGGTCCCGTGATATAGGGGTTTTGTTAGCAATTCCCAATGTCAACCTGTTTGTGAGTATTTTCGCCACTCTGATGGTTGCGATGTTAGTGAGTGTTTTCGTCACTCTGACGGTGTGTGTTCATTCTAGAGACTGCCTAATCTCGGGAATCTACTAAATGGTCGTATCGTCTGAGGGATTAACTTTCTCAAAAGACGTGTCGAATAACGGACATTCTACATTGGCGGGCTAGCAGGCGCCAGAAATGAACCGTTCTACCATCTTGGGGACTTAGGTTCCGTCCCGATCGACAGGTTTGAAGGGACTTATCGTTCTGAGGATTTTTCTTAGAAAACGTACTGGACTGGATGGACTTACCGTCTAAGGGATCAACTTTCTCAAAAGACATGCTAAATTGAGTTTGATTGGTCTGGATTGGAATTGAAACTGGAATTGAGGTTGAAATAGGGACTTACCATTTTTAAGAAGACGTGCCAACTGGAATTGGACTGAGCAATGCCGCAAGGACATTTTGGTTATTTTGCCTCTATTGGCCCGACAGGCCCGTAAAGCGGTTGATTAACTAGTTTGAGTCTGAAAATCTGGTCTGGGCTTGAATGTGTCTGTGTCGATTTGAAATTGAGTCTGGTCGAGCCAAAAAATACCGAGTAGGCAAAAATGGGGTGCTTACAGTACGCTATGAGGTCTTAGGGTTATGTGGGAACCCTTGAAATTTTGGACGGTTTATGTAAGGGAGAATGAGCTTGGTGTCACTCTTTATGGGTTGATCATATGCATGAAGATGCAATGACTTGAGTTACTTTGAAACTCTTGTCTTGAAATGAGGCATTGAATGCATGTATGTGTATGACAAGAGTATAGAGAGACAGAATGCAATTATAAAGTAAATATGTATGCATGAGCATTACACAAGCATTAGAATGGCCGGAATAGACAGGGACAAAAGAGAAGTAAAGTAGTCGCCCTTTCCTCCACGATTTTAAAAGTGACGTGCGTGTTTTAAATCTGGCAAAGGCTCGGGTATGCATGGTTTCTACATGATAATAAGGTTGAGGGTCTACTAATGTTTCCTAATAAGGATCGGCTCCCAGATCTTCAAACCTAGGGTCACTCCCCTAGGTGGTGCCATTATCGGTTAGTGATCTGAGCGAAAGAACCATCAAGAGGCCGTAGGCTAAGAAACTGACACAGCATCTACCCACAACTAATATACTATTCTCCCTTCTAACTTGAAAGGATGTAACTATGTAAAAATACAAATATGCAAATGCAAGTGCACGTGCAGCGTGTGTGTGTGTGTGTGTGTGTGTGTGTGTGTGTGTGAAATTTTAAAAAACAGAGGAAAGGACCAAACAACCTCCATCCATCCTGTCCATTCCACCCTATTCAGTCATGACATACATGGCAATTCACATGACATAAAATAAAATGTGAACAAAGGTCCACCTACAAAAGAAAATGCACAAAGTCAGTATCTTAATGACAAACTTAATGCAAGATTAAATGATTGAATATGAATTGAATGTAAGTGATGGCATGTTTTTTAAAACAACTTTGAAAAGTTTGATTTTAACAAATATGAAGTGGATAGAATTGGACAAATTAAATGAATATTCAAGATAAGTGAAGGGTGAAAAGACATAACAATAGTCTAACCCTTTAAGACATAACAATGCTAGTAGGCACTGGTGTTGACCCGAATTTTGAGTGTTTCTATCACTCTGGCGGTGTGTGATGAGTTGGTTTCCACAGGTATCCTGTCCTTCGGTAAACATGCCACTACCGACAAGCATGTTCGATCCCGTGACATAGGAGTTTTGTTAGCAATTTCCAATATCAACCTGTTTGTGAGTGTTTCTGCCACTCTAACGGTGTGCGTTCATTCCAGAAATTGCCTAATCTCAGGAAGCTGCTAAAAGGTCGTATCGTCTGAGAAATCAACTTTCTCAAAAGACGAGCCGAATAACAAACATTCTACACTGGCGGGCTAGCAGGCACTAGAAGTGAACCGTTCTATCATCTTGGGGACTTGGGTTCCGTTCCGATCGACAGGTTTGAAGAGACTTATCGTTCCGATGAGTTTTCTCAATAAACGTGCTGGACAGGATGGACTTACCGTCTGAGGGATCAACTTTCTCAAAAGACATCCCAAATTGAGTTTGATTGGTCTGGATTAGAATTAAAATTGGAATTGAGATTGAAATAGGGACTTACCATCTTTAAGAAGACGTGTCAACTAGAATTAGACTAAGCAATATCGCAAGGGCATGTTGGTTATTTTGCCTCTATTGGCCCCGACTGGCCCGTAAAGCGGTTGATGAACTAGATTGAGTCTGAAAAGCTGGTCTGGGCTTGAATATGTCTATATCGGTTTGAATGTGAGTCCGGTCGGGCCAAAAACTGCCGAGCAGGCAAAAATGGAGTGCTTACAGTATGTTATGAGGTCTTAGGGTTACGTGGGAACCTTTGAAATTTTGGTAGGTTTTGTGCAAAGGAGAGTGAGCTTGGTGTCACTCTCTATAGGTTGATCATATGCATAAAGATGCAATGACTTGAGTTACTTCGAAACTCTTGTCTTGAAATGAGGTATTGAATGCATGTATGTGTATGCCAAGAGTATAGAGAGACAGAATACAATTATAAAGTAAATATATATGCATGAGCATTACACAAGCATTATAATAGCCGGAATAGACAAGGATAAAAGTGAAGTAAAGTAGTCACCCTTTACTTCACGATTTTGAAAGTGACGTGCGTGTCTTAAATCTGGCAAAGGCTCAGGTATGCATGGTTTCTACATGGGTATGAGATTGAGGGTCTACTAATGTTTCCTAATAAGGCTCGGCTCTAGGATCTTCAAACCTAGGCCTACTCCCTCAGGTGGTGCCATTATTGGTTGGTGATCCAAGCGAGGGAACCATCAAGAGACCGTAGGCTAAGAAAGTAACGCAGTATCCGCCCATAACCAATATACTGTTCCTCCTTCTAACTAGAAGGAATGTAAGTAGGTAAAATGCAAATATGAAAATGCAAGTGCACGTGCAATGTGTGTGTGTGTGTGTGTGTGTGTGTGTGTGTGTAATTTTGAAAAAAGAAGGAAAGGAACCAACAACTCCCATCCATCCTGTCCATTCCACCCTATTCATTCATGACATACATTGCAGTTAATATGATATAAAATAAAATGTGAATAAAGGTCCACCTACAAAAGAAAATGCACAAAGTCAGTATATTAATAACAAACTTAATGCAAGATTGAATGATTGAATATGAATTGAATGTAAGTGATGGCATGTTTTTGAAAATAACTTTGAAAAGTTTGATTTTGATAAATTTGAAGTGGATAGAATTGGATAAATTAATTGAAGATTCTAGATGAGTGAAGGGTGAAAAGACATAACAATAGTCTAACCCTCTAAGCGTCCCCAACGGAGCCGCCAACTGTAGCGCCTCGATTTTTCGCACTCGAGGAAATACAAGTGAGAAAAGGATGGTACTCTCTCATTAGAAATCATCCTCCTAGATGGACGAGTGTGACTAAGTTTGAATTAGAAATTGACTTGAATAAGGGTTTTTGAAAAAGATTTGGAGTTGCCACCTAACTTTGTTAAGGTGAGTTAGGTCACCCAAAACTAAGGGTAATCCAAAGACTAAACTTAGGGGTTTTGAAAAGGTTTTGGAAAACTTCCTCAAGAGAGGATTTTTGAAAAAAATAGGTTGTTTAGAAACCTTTGAAAAGATTTAAGACCTTTTTTAAAAATAACTCCGGTTTTGGTCTCTCGAAAATAGTGATCTATGGTTTGGAGGTTAATTACATATAGGAAAGATGCACTAGGCTATCATCATATCCCGCCCTTGCGGTACCTACATGTCTTATCACCCTAAACTCACTCATTTAGAATCTTTGATTATCCAATATCCAATTATATCCACTTTGAAAAAAAAGTTTGAAAGGGATTTAAGTCATCATACTATGGATGGTATGATGAATGATATGCAAGTGCAAGAAAGGGATTTGATTTGAGAATAAATTTGAAAAGGGGATTTGAGGTTTGAAAATGGTTGTAGAAATTGAAGACTTGAAAAAGGTTGTGACCACACCCATAAGGATTGTCTGCGTATCCCTTTATTGAAAATCAGGTCAGTCACGGTTCGGACTCGGGGTCCGATTAAAAATAGATACTTTGGGGTCTTTGAAAAGTTTAACTTGAAAAGAGTTCGATTTGAAATTTGATTGGATGATTTCAAATTGAACTTTGATTTAAAATTGAACTTGGAATTTGATTTGTAAAGATTGAGTTGAACTTTGAAATCAATTTGACTTGAATTGGAGTTTGAAAAGCATTTTAGTTTTAAACTTGAGTTGAGGCCTCCTAACTTAGAGTAGGGTTGAACTAGGGTTTTGACCTCCTAAGGTTTATACAACCTAAGGTTGAAACATGCACTTGAAATAGAAATGTTTGATTTTAGGAAAGGTTCAAATTAGGAAAGTTCTATTTTAGGAAAGTTTCGAATTGGAAAGTTTCAAATTAGGAAATATCTATTTTAGAAAATTTTCCTTTTTAAGAAAGAATTGATTTTGAAAAGATTTAAATTTGAAAAGTTTTGAATTTAGAAAGATTTAAACTTAGTGTCACACCCCGTTTTTTGGGTCCAAGGTCTTTTCTGCTCGGAGACAAAAGTACAGAATTCTGCCACTAGAACTCGTCCTCCTAGAAGCGCAAGTGCGACTAGGTTTGAATTGAAAATTGGTTTGGTTAAGGTCTTTTTAAAAAAATAGGAGTCGCCACCTAACTTGATTAAGGTGAGTTAAGGCAGCTAAAACTAAGTGTTAATCCGAAGATTAAACTTAGGATTTTGGGAAAGATTTTGAAAATTCTCTCAAGATGGGGTTTTTAAGAAAATAGGTTATTTGGCAACCTTTGAAAAGATTTAAGTCCTTTTGAAAAATAACTCCATTTTGGTCTTCCGAAAACAAAAATCTATGGTCCGGGGGTTAGTTACGTGTAGGGAAGATATCCTAAAATCATCACCCTACCCCACCCTTTCAGTACCTACATGTCTAATCACTCTTTGTTCACTCACTAGAATAACCGGTTACTATAGTCCACTTAATATCCATTTTAGAGTTTTGAAAACGGGGTTTAGTCATCACCTTTCGGATGAATGATGCATGATGCAAAATTTGAAAGAAGTTTGAAAATGTGGGAGTTCTGAATAAGTTTGAAATGAAAACTTTGAATTGATTAAAAGTTTTTGAAAAGGGATTGGAGTTGAAGTAGAAGTTATGACCACACCATTTTAGCTTACCTACGTATCTCATTTGGCGAGAATCAAGTCATTCGTAGTTCAGACAAGAGCCCGATAGAAAATAGGCACGTTAGGGCCTTTGAAAAGTTTGAAGACACTTTGAGGTATTTGAAAAGTTTGACTTGGGAGTTTTGATTTGAAATTGGGTAGTGGGGTGTTTTGAAATGGAGCTTTGGATCCTTTGAACAGGGGTTTTGAAATGTACGTAGAGTAACTCAAGGGAGCTTTGGAAATGATATGAGATAACTCAAGGGAGTTTTGCAAATGTCTTGAAGTCTTGTTTGGAAACTTAGGAGGTAAGATTTTGGAATGTTAAAAGTTTACGAACGTGGTTTTTGAATGCGCCTAGGACTTTGGAATTCTAATATAAACAACCTTGGAAGTTGTTCTTGATATATCACCTTCCCTTGGAATCCCTAACCATAAAAAGGATAGGGACACCTTAAATTTGTGAATTCTTGAAAGCATCTTTAAAAATATTTTGAAGATGGGGGTGTAGGGATATTTGAAAAGGTTATGGAGTTGGTTTTTGAAATCTCAAGAAAGTAGGAGGTTTTTGAAAAATAAGGTATGAGAATGGTTTTAAATAGGGAGAACCTTTAAGAGAGGTTCATGAGTTGGAACCTTGAAGTATATTTACCTAAGTTGGGTTGGCTTAAGATTAGGGGTGATCTAAGGTTAACTAACTCAGGTTAGGTTAACCTAGGGTTAGAGTGACCTAGGGTTAATTAACTTGAATTTGGTTAACCTAAGGTTAGACAACTATGGTTAAGCTAACGTAGGGTTGGACAACTAGGGTCAAGTTAACCTAGAATTGGACAACTAGGGTCAAGTTAACCTGGAGTTGGACAACTAGGGTCAAGTTAACCTAGGGTTGGACAACTAGGGTCAAGTTAACCGAGGGTTGGATAACTAGGGTCAAGTTAACCTAGAGTTGGAATGGAAGATGGTTTTGAAAGGTGGTTTCATGCACTTTTGGAAAGGGTTTTGGAAGACAACTTATGTTATCCAAAGAACTTTGGTTGACAACCCTTTTGAAGATCATTTCCATGAAAATTTGATTCTAGCCAAGCTTATGGTTTATATGGTTGATGTTTGGAGACCATTCCAAGGAAGGTTTCCTTATGACCATTATGACCATTATCTTGACAAAAGCATGGAGTTCAAGAATCAACATGAAGATGATAACCTTCGAAATATCATTTTTAATGCAAAGATGGAGAGAGAGAATTTTCTAAAGCCATTTTTGAAAAGGAGATTTTGAAAACCATTTTTAAAGGAAATCATTCCAACAAGTTAGGGTTCTCATGGCCAATGTGAAGGGAGACCACTCAAGAGAGAGCTCCATTGGGTCATTCTAACCACTAATCTTGAGAGAATGGAAATCTTCGAAATCAAGGAGTTTAAAAATCATTTGTGTGCAAGAGATGAAAGAAAAGGGAACCATTCTAACAATTTAGGGCTTCTATGGCCAATGTAAAAGGGAGAACACTCAAGAGAGGGTTTCATGGGGCCATTCCAACTACTAAACTTGAGAGAATAAAAACATTAGGAATTAGAGAGTTTGAAAACCATTTTTATGCAAGTTGGAATGCAAGGATGCAAAGAGTGTGAGTTGAGGGTTAGTGAGAGATTTTCTAATGCATGACTTCTAAGGTTTCACCCTAAACTTCAAGGAACCAACTCTTGGGACAATTTTGAGAAGAATATTGAACTTGACAATAACATGAAAATAAGAGTAATGCAAGCTTTGTAACACATGGTTAGAAACATGAAAATGAAGCCAAGCACACAAGACATGATCAAGTTAGCAAAATGCAAAGGGTTATGAATACATACAAGGCTTTTAGGCTACACCAAATAATCGAGGGGCTCCTAGGCCATACCATCTTAAAGTAAACTAGTGAGAAATCCCCCTACATGATGGCTCCCACTAGCTTTCCTCTAAGCATGAACTAAGTGCCCTCTTAGCTCAAGCATGCAAGAAAGATGGGTTGAAGATGGGGGTTAAAATAGAGAATAGCCTAAGCAGGCTAGGAGGGAGAAGAGAAGAGTGGGGGAAGACAAAAATGTAAAAGAGATACCATATTTTGCCTTCAACACACTTGTAGTCTTCAATGGATGCCTTTACTTTAACTTGCATGAATTCAAGAAGGCTTGAAGGGCTAAAAAGAAGTGTTTAATAGTGTATAAGGCTATGTATGTGAAGTGTATAGGCTTGAGGGAGGTGAATTCTAGCCTAAGTATTGGAGGGGTGGAATGTGTATGGAGATTCGAGGTTCTGGAGCAGTTTCAGTAGAGCTTCGCATCAATTTCGAAGTTGGAATATGCAAAGGGGGGAGGCTAGTATTTATAGGCAAAGATTTCAGACACTGGCGCATGTACGACATGCGCTTGTGTAAAATTTACATAGGCGCATGTGCTACATACGCCGATACTATTCCAATGACAGAATGCCACGTGGCACCTATTGTACTGGCTAAATCTCGACGGTTGATCAAAATTTGATTGATCTGATCAAAATCTGGGTGCAAGTAGCATACGCTCTATCATTGGGAATGTTCGTTTAAACTTTGCCTCGAGAATTAAGCCAATCGGGAAGGTTTCGGGCGAATCGGTTGCACCCACGATGTTCTCCTAGGGTTTCTCGCAAACTTTCGCGTTTTCGAGATGTCGAAATGGTATTCGAAAGTGTGAGATATTGTCATGGGAAATGTGCATAAAATGGCATCTCTGCGGAGCTTCTGTGATACGCTCCATGGGAGTTCGAAAGTAGCTGTTTTCGTGTCATGTGATCGAGGCCTTCGGGAAATGATCTTTTCGATCGGACCGTACCGATGGAAAGTACTCTGAAAATACTTTCGATAATTCCCTGATTTATGCATTTCTCAAGTCGTTTGACGGTGCATTACAATCAGAGAATCGGTAAAAAAGTCAATCTAAGCGGAGCGTCTGCGAGACGCTCGAGGGGTTGTCGACAGTTGCAATTTTCGCACTGTACGATGAATGGCTTCAGGAAGCGATCTATCCGATCAAGCTGTATCGATAGAAAGACCCACGGACAAGGTTTTGGGAATTCCATAGTTTACGCATTTCTCGAGTCATTTGACGGTGCATTATAACCGAGGAAATCGAGAAAAAGGCAATTTTGGCAGACGTCTGTGAGACGCTCTAAAGAACTTTTATCGAGTCGCGGGTGTTTAGAGTCGTAAGTTCTTCCTTAGGTTAAATAGGGGCGCATGGCAAGGCCCGCTGTTAAGTAACCTAAGACCAGTGTTGTTTTCGGGCGCAATTGTGTTGCCAGGGGCAAAATGGTCATTTTGGCTAATTTTGGCTAAAAATGGTCAGAAATGGATCGAGATGTCATGCTAAGCGTGTCGGGTCGTTCAGGGATGTTTTCAGAAGAGTATTTTACCGTTCGGTAGGGTTTGTGCAACGCCAGGGCGCTAAGAGGCAAAACAGTCATTTTGACCGGAGTTAGCCGGAATGGAACCAGAATTAGACCATATGGCGTGCGGGGAACACCTAACAATTTATTAACACTTTGAAAAGGCGAACTTACCATCTTGGAGGATTTTGAACTTTCTCAAGACATGCCTGGAGGCCTAAGGGGCAAGTATGGTTATTAGGCCTCTATTGGGCCCAGCGAGCCCGAGAAGCGGTTGACTGATTGGATCGGGGTTTGAAAGTTGATTTGGGCTTAAATGTGCTAACCAAGTTTTAAAAAGGAGTTCGGTTAGGCCAAAGATTGCTGAGCGAGCAAAAATGGGGTGCTTACAGCTGCCCCTCTTTTTTTGTCTTTGCTTGTCAAAGACAGAAAATGAAAAAACAAGGATCCCATGTTGACCGCAAGGCAATCGAAGGGACCGGAGTTGAAAAACTTTGGAGAGTAAGTTATCTTGAATCGACATTTCATCAGGTGGAATGGTACTCCTCCGGGAAGTTTGAAGGCTAACGTCTGGACATTGATTCTTCTTGAACTGACGCTCCTTTTTGGCAGAATGCTGCTCCTCCGGGGAGATTCAAGGTTGATGTTTAGAAATTGATTCTTCTTAAACTAACTCTCCGTCTGGCGGAATGCTTCTCCTCTAAGGAGGTTCAAGGTTGATATCTGCTTTTAAAGGGGAAAGCTCGAAAACCTAATCTGCTTTTTCGGAGGAAGCTTTAAAACCCAATCTGTTTTTATCGAGGGAAGCTCTGAAACTCATTTTGCTTTTTCAGAAGAAACTCTGAAACCTAATCTGCTTTTTTAAGGGAAGCTTTGAAACCTAATCTACTTTTTTGGGGGAAGCTCTGAAACCCAATCTTCTTTTTCGGAGGAAGCTTAAAAACCTAATCTGCTTTTTTCAGAGGAAGCTTAGAAACCCAATCTGCTTTTTAGGGAGAAGCTCTGAAACCTAATTTGCTTTTTCAAATGAAGCTCGAAAACCCAATCTACTTTTTTGGGGGGAAGCTCTTCAACCCAATCTGCTTTTTCAAGGGAAGCTCTGAAACCCAATTTGCTTTTTTCGGAAGAAGCTCTGAAACCCAATCTGCTTTTTCGAGAGAAGCTCTGAAACCTAATCTGGCTTTTCTAAAGGAAGCTCTGAAACCCAATCTGCTTTTTCGGAGGAAGCTCGAAACCCAATATGTTTTTTTGGGGAAAGCTCTAAAACCAAATTTGCTTTTTCAGGGGAAGCTCTGAAACCCAATTTGCTTTTTTGAAGAAATCTCGAAACCCTAATCTACTTTTTCGGAGGAAGCTCAAAAACTCAATCTGCTTTTTCGGGAGAAACTCTGAAACCCAATCTGCTTTTTCAGAGAAAGCTCTAAAACTCAATTTGCTTTTTTCAGAGGAAGCTCGAAACCCTAATCTACTTTTTCGAATGAAGCTTGAAAACCCAATATGCTTTTTTAGGGGAAGCTCAAAAACTTGATCCTTGCTTATATGAGGGATTTTGTTGTAGTTCTTTTGTCTTGAATGTTGGAGAAAATGACATTTGCTACTTCTTGGATTGAGATTTTTTGGAGAGTAATGTTCCTTTAATGTGTTGGTTGTTGACTTTTACCTCTGACTGACATGGCAGAATTCTAGGTAAGGTGCTCCCTTGGGTTCTTGAATTTGGTTTGGAGGGGGTAAGTCCTCCTTTTGAAAGGTTTGAGGTATTTAGAAGGTCAAACATCTATAGGTCAGGTTTTCTTAAGTGGATCAACTGGTTTGCAGTTGAATGAGAGGTGTAGGGTAAGTCGTTGCCCCAGTTTTTACAATTTGAAAAGGTCGAGTCAGGCTGACATTAATTGGGGTGGTCGAAGGTGGATCGTTGCCCTACTCTCTATGGTTTTGAAAAATGTTGGATTAGGCTGTTCATGGTTGATTAAGGAGGTCAAGGGTGATTTAGTGTCTCATTCTCTGTTTCTTGTTGCCTATGGATGACAATTCGGGTTTTCTAGTGTATACGGCATTTCTTTTGCAGAGTGTTTGGATTCTGGACGATAAACATTCTAGAATGTTGTGCTTCTGGTTCGGAACCATTCTAGGGTTATGATTCTAACAACAACTAGAGTTTGAAATATAGACCATAATGATCACATTGAATGTAATACTTTCCTAAAATAACCCTAACTATGGAATGGCTAGAATCATCTTAGAAGTGTGATTTTGATAAAAATAATTTAGGGTTTAAACCCAAATTTAGACTTTGATAGTCATATTGAATATAACACTTTCCTAAAACGACTCTAACTAGAGAATGGCTAAAATTATCATAGGAGTGTGATTTGGAACACAACTTTGAAAACAACTCTTTTGGACACAAGTTTCGAAAATAATCTTTAATGCAAGTTTGAAAACAACTTTGAATGCAATGCACGAACATGATAATCATAATATAATAAGGACGTGAACGTACAATGTTAGGCTTCACCACATAATCAAGGGGGCCGAACCCACACCATCTTAGGTTGAACTTGAAGAAAGCCCCAAGCATGGTGACTTTCAACAATTCTTCCTAGGTATGAATCGGGAAGTTCCTTGTTTCAAGCATGCAAGAAGAGAAGGTAGAAGATGGGGATTAAACTAGAAGAGAACTCAAGGGGGTTTGGAGAAAAAAGAGAGATGGGGGAATTGCATAAACTAAATTCAAAACCTACCTTATCACTTTATTTTGCTTTGATTGCTTTGCTTACTTTGTTTGCTTCACCTTGAGAACTTTGAAGATGCAGCACTTAATCTTCAGTGGATGCTTGGAGGCTCATATTTGAGTGTATGAAGTGTATAAAAGCTAGGGTTTGTGTGTTTGGAGGCTAGGGTTTGAGGAGGCTTGACAGAATTAGGGTTTTGAGGAAATTCAAGCTCTATTTTCAAAGAAGAAGCATTTTTAGACTGAATTTGTGGACTATTTTTATGCGGGAAGAGGTCTGTATTTATAAGGAATTGAAACAGGAACCAACACCTATTGTAGTGGCGCTAGTGTGTTTTTAATCTTGGCACCACTAGGAGTGTCGCCAGGCCATTTTTTGCCTTAGCGCCACTACTAGTGGTGCCAGCCCCTTTGGGAAACTTTTGAAACGGCAAAAAATAGATCTTTTGACCATTAGAACACAAGGCAAAAGATTTGGGCACCTATCCTGGTGACTACCATACAATTTTTAGCCTAACTCCACTAGGAGTGGCTCCAGAGAGCTCGAAAATGGTCCAGAAGGCCAAGTATGGACAGAAACCTCTAAAAGGATGTCCTAGAGGTAAATAGCTTAAAAACCAGTGCCTAAATAGTTGAAAAATGTTGACCGACCAACTAGGGGCAAAACGGTTAATTGGACCGAGAAAACACCGGAATGGACCCAAAGTGACCAGTGAGAAGGCTTGAAGGTTGGAAACACTATCGAGAGTGTTTTGAGAGATTACCAATTTAATACTCAGAGCCAGTATGGTTGGACAAGGTGACCAGCCCACCAGGGGTGAAGAGGTCATTTTGCACCGGGCTTTAATGGAATAGACTTAAAATGATCCAAAAAGGCATTGCAAACTTAGAAATACTAGTAAAAGCATCCTCAAAAAGTTACCGATTTGATACCAAGAGCCAGTGTGGTTCTTGAAGGTGACTGGATGCCTAGGAGCAAAACGGTCATTTTGACCGAATGATATCGAAATTAATTTGGAAGCAACTGGAAAGCACTAGAGCATGCTAGATTATCTTTGGGACAATCTTGGAAGAGTGGACTTACGGCTCTGAGGACTCAGGTACTTTCTCAAGAAGCATGCCGGAAGGGCCCAACGGTAGTTTGGTCATTTTTCACTAGAGTAGGCTAGTAGGCACTAATGTTGACCTAGATTTTAAGTGTTTCCGTCACTCTAATGGTGTGTGACGAGTTGGTTTCCAAAGGTATCTTGTCCTTCGGTAAACGTGTCGCAGCTACGAGGCGTGTTCAGTCTCGTGATATAAGAATTTTGTTTGCAATTCCCAATGTCGACCTGTTTGCAAGTATTTTTGCCACTCTGATGGTTGCGATGTTTGTGAGTGTTTCCGTCACTCCGACAAAATGTGTTCATTCCGGAGACTGTCTGATCTCGAGAAGCTGCAAGGTGGTCTTATCATCTCGGGGCCTTAGGTACTTTCCCAATCGATGTGCCAGATAGCAGACATTCTATATTGGCGGGCTGGTTGGTGCTAGAAGTGAACCATTCTACCATCTCGGGGACTTGGGTTCCATCCCGGTCAATAGGTTTGAATTACTTATCATTCTAAGGAATTTTGTGCTTTTTCAATAAATGTGTCATATTGGATGGACTTACCATCTGAGGGATTAACTTTTTCAAAAGATGTGCCGAATTGAGTTTGACTAGTCTGGACTAGAATTGGAATTGGAATTGAGGTTTAACTACATATTTACCATCTTTAGAAAGACGTATCAACTAGAATTGGTTCAAGCAATGCCTTAGGCATGGCGGGCCCGCAAAGCGATTGATTGATTGGATTGAGTCTGGAGAGCCAGTCTAGACTTGAATGTGTCTGTGTCAGTTTGATTGTGAGTTTGGTCAGGTCGGAGATTGTCGAGCAAGCAAAAAATTGAGTGTTTACAATTATACACTGGTGTTCAACTAGATTATGAAACACGGCCTTAGGTAGCCAAGCTACTGGTCGTCATGCACCCTAAATGCGCATAGGCTGGGTTACGAGGCATGACAACGTGGTATTAAAGCTATAAGTTGATGCCGAAAGATTATGTCATGTCTAGATAGAATTTTAGGTTTGACTTGAGTATGTGCTACATGTATATATATGTTATACATATAATGACATGCCAAGGTGTATGATATGTAGTATTATGCTAAGTGATTAACCGCTTGTTTGCATACATATAGCTAGTTTTGTCACTGAGAGGAAGAGGTGGTCGAGGGGCCAGACCGCCCGAGGACTTGATGGATCGTATGGAAAGGATCTTAGCTGGGTTTGTTCAAGTTGCCCAAGATGCACATAGCAATGCTACCAACATACCAAAGCCGCTTGTGGCACAAGTACCAAGAATGGAAACAGTGGCACGCACCACCATTAAGCAATTCCAACAATTGAGACCCCCGACTTTTCGTAGGAACTCCAATCTTATAACCGCAGAGTCTTGGCTTTTAGAGATTGAGAGAGTGTTTGAAATACTACCCTGCACGAAAGAACAGAAGGTGACCTTTGCTACCTTTACTTTTGACAGTGCTGCACTAGTTTGGTGGACATTGAAGAAGACGACAGAGGCACTATAGTTATGGCCTAGATTTTTGGAAGTATTCAATGAGAAATATTTTTTCAAGACTGTTAGGGATTAGAAAACGACCGAGTTCCTCAACCTTACCCAAGGAGATATGACTGTGGTGGAATACAATAGCAAATTCACAGAGCTATCACAGTATGCTTCCCACATAATATCATCAAAGACTCACAAGGCGTGAAAGTTTGAGACAAGATTGTGAAGGAACATCCACAACAAAGTGGACATATTACGACTTAAGACCTATCAAGAAGTTGTGAAACGGGTTGTGATTGCCGAAAGGGCAAATAATGAGATGGCACAATATCGAGAGAAGCATAAGAAGAGGGTGGGAAGTGACCAAGGCAAAGGGTAAGGTTCAAAGCGTCAGAGTTTAAGATCTTCTAGCAAGAATGCGTCTACCCATGGGGGAATACCATGAACCGAGGTGGTGGTACGGTCAATAAAGCACCAGCATGTCGTACTTGTCAAAAGAAGTATCAGGGCCCATGTTATTATGGAAGCAGAGTTTATTATGGGTGTAGTTAAGTTAGGCACCAAGTGAAGGACTAACTGAAGAAAAGTAGAGAGCACAGATCTAGTGCCTCGGTTTCGGCATCAATACAGTAGACTACAGCTGGTAGGAAAAAGGATTAGACGCGGCAAGGCCGAGCTTTTACACTTATTCTAGAAAATACCCCTACCACCGACTCTGTAGTGTCAGGTATACTTCCCATTTGTGGTCAACCTACCCATATCCTTATTGATTCTGATTCCACACATTCATTTGTCTCATACCGTTTTGCTCAACACTTGCATACATCTCCGGTACCTCTCGATTATGTTTTATCTGAATTTTTGCCATCTAGAGCTTCCATGTTATGTGATAAGATTTACAATTCTTGTGAAATTCTTGTTAATGACGTGCCTATGTTTGTGAATCTTATACCTTTAGACATGCACGGTTTTGATGTCATCTTAGGATTGGATTGGTTATCTTCTCACCGTGCTATCATTAATTATGAACTTAAGCGAGTTGTGTTTTATTCTTCCACCCATTCGGGACTTGTATTCAAGGGAGTCGATGTTGTGCCTCCTCCCTACCTCATTTTGTCCATGCAAGCAAGTTATTTAATCCAAAAAGGGAATCATGCCTTTTGTTTAGTGTCGTTAACACACACGTTTCCCCACCATCCTTGGAAGATATCCATATTATCTAGGAATTTCTCGATATCTTCCCTAATGATTTTCCTAGTTCCTTAGTGGAATGGCAAATTGAGTTTAATATTGATCTTAATCCAGGGCACTAGACCTATTTCTAAGCCTCCTTACCATATGTCCCCTCTAGAGTTGAAAACGTTAAAGGCTCAACTCCAAGACTTGCTAGAAAAGGGTTTCATCCGTCCTAGTGTGTCACTTTGGGGTGCTTTCGTGTTATTTGTGAAGAAGAAAGATGAAACCATGAGATTGTATATCGACTACCGAGAATTGAACAAGATCACCATCAAGAACAAGTATCCATTGCCGAGAGTGTACGATTTATTTGATCAGCTTCAGGGAGTTCAAGTGTTTTCAAAGATTAACCCAAGGTTGGGTTATCACCAACTGAACGTCAAGGCAAGTGATGTGGATAAAAAAGTTTTTCGAACAAGATATGGTCACTATGAGTTCTTGGTCATACCGTTTGGAGTCACCAATGCACCTGCCGCATTTATGGACTGATGAATCAGGTTTTCAAACCCTTTCTTGATGATTTTGTTATTCTGTTCATTAATGATATTTTGGTGTATTCTAAAAGTCTTGCAGATTATGAGCACCACTTAAGGTTGGCTTTTCGGACTCTGCAAGATAAAAGATTGTATGCTAAGATGAAAAAATGTGAATTTTGACTACCAAGTGTGGCATTTTTGGGGCACATCATCAGCATAGATGGAGTGTCGATTGATCTTCACAAGGTTAAAGCCATTGTGAACTAGCCAAGACCTACGAACGTGACCGAAGTCAAGGGCTTCATGGGTTTAGCTGGGTACTACCAAAGATTTGTGAAGGACTTTTCCAATATTGCAACTCCGCTGACACAGCTTCCCCGAAAGAACAGGCTATTTGAATGGAATGAAAAGAGGGAATAGAGTTTCCAAAAATTCAAGAACTGATTGGTGTCCGCACCGATTATAATGTTAGCTTTTGGAACTGACGGATTTGTCATCTATAGCAATGCTTCACACAAAGGACTGGGATGTGTTTTGAAGTAGCACGAAAAAGTGATTGTTTACGCCTCGAGACAGTTGAGACCAATGAGAAGAACTATCCAATGCATGATCTCGAGTTAGCAGCTATGGTGTTTGCATTGAAGATTTGGTGTCATTATTTGTATGGAGTTACATGCGAAGTCTTCACCAACCACAAGAGTTTGAAGTATCTTTTCATACAAAAATACCTGAACATGAGACAAAGAAGATGGCTTTAACTGATCAAAGACTATGACATCCTCATTCAGTACCATTTGAGCAAAGCCAACATGGTGGCCGACGCCTTGAGCTGAAAATCTACTGCCAACTTAACATGCATTGTTGCGTGGCAACAACCATTGCTCATTGACTTGGAGAGATCAGATATTGAAGTCATCACATTGGGTACGAATATAATGCTTATCGCCTTAATCGCTCAATCGACATTGATTGAAGTTGTGAAGTAACGACAATTTGAAAACCCCTACTTGTGAAAGATTTACGAAGAGATGGGAACTAATCCGAAGCTTGACTCATTGCAAAATGAAGCCCTAAAGTTCAGAGACCGCTTATGCGTTCCAAATATACCCGTGATCAAGAGGCGAGTTTTAAAGTTCTAGATAACAATATGTTCAAAACTTGAACATGTGATTCATATATATTTCCTAATGTGTACTTTGATTGTTTAATACTCTTGCCTATATCTAATTGAAGTCAATAAGTTTGGATATGAATTTAGTTTATGATTTGGGATTGTTAGATTAATTATTTAGCCCTGTTATTTATTAGTATAATTTCAAGTATTGGATATCTTATGTAATTTGTTTTCAAATGAATACATATAAATTTTTGGTTTTGAATATTAAGGTTATAAAGAGTATACATTAGTTTATTCATTAAAGTGATTTTAATGTTATATTCTCCATAATAACAAGTTTAATTAAAACGTTATTGTGAAGTGAATTAGGGAAATAAGTTGAATTATATGAAAAGTTATTATAATGCATGTGTGATAAAACCTTAGTCATCTTAATTTGATATCTCTCATCTCTTTATTATTATTTTATAGATTAATTGTTTACTTGTTTATGTAGTTGTTTATTTGTTTTTGCTTATTGCTAGAATAGTTCAATAAAATCAAGATTTCTTAACTAGGTTAGGTTGAAATAGACTTACTCTAATTTATTTTCTAAACATTCACAAGTCCCTGTGAAATTAACCTTGCACTTACAATTTTATGCTTCAATCAGATTCATGCACTTGAAAGTATTAAAATTTATCACATTAATATTCACAAATGTGGGTGGTCTGCATTTACTGTACATACAGAGCAACAGCCAGGGCAATTGTTGTGGTATAGGGAACCTGCTCTACTTCTTGTGATTCTTGACGAAGTGTTCCTTTTTGTTCTCTTAATTTCATTTTTCCTAAGTTTTATTTTAATATAGCCAGTAAGTTACGAAAAAAAAAAACCACAAACGGAGGAAGGCATAAAGAACCAGTATCGGAATATCATACCCATTTTGCAACAACAACACGGCCCCTGCTGCAAATATAAATGCAGCGATGCATTCAAAATAACCTAATATATATAGGCTCATCATCCGGTCATTCTGTAAATAGTAACTCAAGGGCAAAATTATGGTCAAAACTGTCTATTTACCAACATTTTCATAATGTACATAAATCAAGCACAAAATGGTCAGCAAATTAAACGGATGAATCCCCAAAAGCCACACTGCCTAATAATTCGATCTATACGTCAGTCAGAATAAATAGAGATTATGCTACAACAAATGTCATGTATTCTACTGCTGATACATTTTCAAACAAGTCATGTAAATTGCAAAGCAGGCCTCTAACCGTGCTACAAGGAGAGAATATCTTCATTTACCCCTCATTTCTCAACCTCAAACGGTTATAGCATTGTGGAGCATATATCTGTGGGGAACTCATCAACTTCGTTTGATCATTTCTACTAGGCATCTCGTCCTGTCCACTACTTGCCATGGCTAATTCCCCAAGGAGAGTCCAGCGTGAGCTAATGCCAGTGAGTTGGCGCATGCTCTAATCCTCTTCACTCTCCTTTTTCCACTCCCGATCTTCAAATAGGTCTTCAGGTGGGTCATACACAATCATATTTGGGAAAAGCTCCAAGAAGTCATCCTTCACTTTCTCCCTCAATTCTGGGTAGGGAAGGAGCCCTTTTAGTATGACTCGATAAGGCAAAGAGAGAGGCTGGTCAGGAGATCGTCTCATTTCATCATATATGTTCATTGCATCTGCGGGCAAGCCACTATCCAAGAAGGCCCTAATAATGTCGCCAAAGGTATGCTGATCAAAAAGTACTTCTTCTCGCTTCAGATCTTCCCACACGCACTTTGCTTCATCTACTTTCTTGTTCCTTGCAAGCATCATAAGCATATCTCTATAGAAAAACATGTCCGGCCGGTACCATATTTCTTTACACACTACATTGTATAACTGCAGAATGAGATATGAATGTCAAAAGCAGAAAATATTCGAACTATAGTCCACCAGTATGCATGTTCTACTTGCTCAATTTAGTATAGCAAGGCATATAACATTTGCAATCTTGTCCTTCATCAGCCACACGACTCACAGTGTGTAAGTTCATCGGGCAGGGGGTGTTTCTCCCCATGCTAGGTCAGATACTAAAATTAAAGAGAGAGAGAGAGAGAGAGAGAGAGAGGGAGAGAGAGAACTCAGCAATAATTATTATGCCAGAAAAGCCAAGAGCTTAAAGTATGAGACCACAGGATTGGGGTATGCATTTTCTGATTGGATAAAAATAATTAAAACATGTTGTTAAAAGGAAAAGCAAAATAATAAGACTGCCCCGGTCAAATCACTTGTAAGAAGGAAATTGACTGGTAACCACTGTGAAAAAGTTAAGGTAACTAAGGGCTAAGGGTTTGCTACAAATAGTGTCTTACCTTGCAGCTCTATCCATCGACTATGTTTTCGGAAAAAGTAAGGTCTAAGGCCATATGGCCTGAAAATCAGTGTTTGGTCAAGCTAGCCTAATGAATGATCATTGTTCAGGATCAATAGAACAGTGGGTTTCTTTATAGATTCCAAAAGGAGACCTGAGAGTCTTTCTATTGAAGCTGGTCCTTGGAAGTGCCACAGTGATATAAACAGAAAATCTTTCATGAAATAGGTTATTTAAAAAATCAGCGAAGCATAAGGGCATTGGTGGACACAGGGGAGGGTGGACGGGGGCCATGACCCCCCCAAACTCCCAAAATTCTCTTTAATCCCTATAGTTTTCAAGATATTTACAACAAAATATAATGTATTGACCCCTGAAAATTCAAAAATTTTACCTTAGTCTCCACATAAATTCAAATATTTTACCTTGGCCCCATCTCAGCAAAAATTCTGCGTCTGCAACTACATATGGGAAAGCAATGGCTTGGCATTACGGGAAGAGCATATTTAGAAATGTTGGGAAACTCCTGCTAGAAGAGCGTATTCAGAAGTGTTGGGAAACTCCTGCTAGGTAATGTGACATTAAATATTAACAGGCATATCTAAGCAATTTCGATTAGTAGGCATAGGTGCTTAGCAGAGATCATAGAGGTACTGTAAGTGGAATTTTCAAAAAGGCTTGGCCGATCACTCGAGCCAATATCAATGAGCCCAAACTCGCTGCAAAAAAGACAGAAAAGTTAGAATGGGTCGACCCTTTTTGAGTCGATCACACTCCGAATAAATAAAGGCAGTGTATACTTGAAATTAACTGTCCATACTTTGCTCTTGAAGATTTCGGTATCTATAACGTGATCGAGGGAGTGTTCTACCTTGGGTTTACAAAAAGGTCATCATAACCTACTGTGTAGATTTCATCATTCGCCGCCGACTGACCGAATGTAGATTCTGCCTTATCATCGTGCCGAAATCTGGCTGGTCGGACGTGCAAGTCAACGTCGCGTGGAGAGCCACTTACGCATTTAATGTATGTCAACTCTACATTAAATGCTCTAAAACCGCTATCGGTTTGGGCTTGCCTTTCGTGAATTTGGGCCTTGGTCGGCAACAGGTCGACACGCTAGGCTAGACCGGCTTTGCTATTGGCAACCCAGCTTCATTTAATCTGATTAGGCCTAACCAGATGGGTTAAGCCGTGAATAATTAACCCACAATTGCCCCTCAGTCCTTACGTCGTTTTGAATTCCAAATGGCCAAAGGCTGCGTCGAGTCACAATGGCACCCCTTTAGGTATGCAGCCGTTTCAGCGATTACATGGCCATGCAAACAGCTGTGATTTAAAGCTACAGTGATGAGATGCTACCGAATTGATGGTTGATGTGACGGTTCAATAGAGCGACATAATTGTTGCCATTTTTCCGCACGCAAATCGATGGCTTGCATGTATACAAAAGGATGATGTCATTTTCGGTATAAGACACTTCGCTTTACTTCATCTCCTTATCTAGTGTGTTCATTGCCAACTCCAACTCCCGCCACTGTAAGTCTTTCTAAGCTCGTATTTCTTTTGTGCTTCTCTTTGCTTATCTTCTCATTTTTTACGATTGACCCCTGATGGCATCTTGTCTTAAAAAAATATTAAACGGTCTGACAACTTATGGCTAGATATGAAATTCTTGACGAGATTGGCTTAGAGCTAGTTGATCCCAATGACCACCGTATGGGGGAGATTGAGAAGGGGGTGCCCTTCATGATCATCGCCATTGTTGAAGGGGGCCTTAGGTTTCCCTTGCATCCCCTCCTCCAAAAGTTCATCGTAAAAAATAAGGTCTCGCCCTCCCAACTGTCGTCGAACGTATATATGATCCTCTTCGGTATGCTAGAGATTAATCGGCGCTTGGGTATGAACCTGAGGTCTGCCAAACTCGACTACTGTTATACACTCTGTAATGTCAGGAAGAGCTCCAAAGTTTATCTTTGGGCCGTAGATTAGACCAGGAAATTAATGAAATGTGTATCCTCCTCCGGAAAAGGCGTTGACAATGTTAGGATTTGGGTAACCGGGCCCTGAGAGTTCAGCAACCATCCTGAGGGTAACAAACCGGCGCTCCGATGCTCTAAAGTTCCCTTTGAAATAGGTTTAATGCCGATCTTTCATCTTACGAGCCTAATTTGTTTTTACTATATTCTTGACCGCGACCGTTACTTCTTGCAGAAACCAAGAAGAAGCGGACAAAGACCCGAGACTGGCTTGTTAACTTTGCCGATTTGAAAAAGATTCTGAACTTCTGCGGGGAAGGCAGATTGAGAGAAGTTGCTCGGACCGCCCATATCCTGCTACATTATCCTCTCCGCTACTCGATGTTCACTGCCGACACGGGGATATCCAAGAGTGTCCTCGCGAGACTGGCCGTGGAAGGTGTATAGGGAGATTTTGAGAAAATTCTAGTCAGGATCACTATTGAAAGAGCCCGTGCCTCTACGGTAGTAACGGTTGCCACCCTATCCCCGTCAGAGCCCGTTGTTGAAGAGCCCATCGTACACGAGATCCATTCTGACTCAAACAGTTCGACCTCAAGTTCGGCGCCACTCACATTCTCAGATCACCGAGTCAAATTAGTTCAGAGAAGACAAGAATCCACCATATCTCCAGCCAAGGAGGACGACGTGAATTTAAGGAAGATGATGTTTGCCGCGGCAGGCAAGCCACTGAACATGGCCGCCACAACTTCTGCCAATCCTCCAGCCGTCGCCCTAAAGACTGGCCCGATGGAGGAGGTTGCCCCTCTGCAAAAGAAGCCGGTCATCCGACAACAAAAGAAAAAGGCACCTGAGACTACTGCACCACCACCTGCTTCAAAGAAGTCAATAGTTGACACTGGCAAAGCAACAGTGGAGGAGGTGGGAGAGGTGGTGACTATCACACCAGACATTTTGGGCCAACCTCTGACGACGGCCGATTCGATAATTGACCATGCTTAGGTTGCTTTGGGCGTTATCAAGAGTGTCCTGCAGAAGGAGGACGTCACCAAGTTGGGTGAGGCAAGCGATGCTAGCATCTTCATGGGGGCCTTCCATGACTCTCTCTTGGTAAGTCAACAGTACTTTGTCAACTTACTCTTAGATTTCACAGCACACTATTCTAATACAAACTTTATTTTGGTATAGAATTGTGTGAACTCACTGGAGGCAATAAACCAATTTTGAAAACTCGTTGAGCAACATGAGCACCTTATAGAGGTGCATGCCGGTATAAAAAAAAGAGTGGATTGATGCTAATAAGGATCGAATCACTTTCAGAAAGGAGGCCGAGCATGCCATTGTCGAACTGACGTTGGTGAGGGCAAACTACAAGAAGAGAGACAAGGAGACAGTCGACCTTCTGAAAAAGAACGAGGTGCAGTCCGTTAAGCTGTACAAAGCCAAATCAGAGATCGAAACTCTCTAAACCGAAGTAGCCAAGTTAAAGGCAGAGGAAGAGGCTATTATGAAGAGAGGTGAAGAAAGGACGGCCAAGGACCTAGCCCTTCAGATAACAAATTTGAGCCGCAGCATCTTCCGAAGGGGCTAGTATGGTACCCTTATCATTACTAAGGTTGATAAATCCTCCAACGTCTGGCGCTTGTGCCCCGACTACTTCGATACTACTGAGGAGGGCGTTATCGATCCAAAAAAGGTGATAACCAATGCTGAGCATAATAGACAACTTTCCCTAGAGGCTGTTGCTGAAATAGAAAAGACTACTGCCGAATCATCTAAAGTTGCAGAAAAGGCTGAGGACAACTCAGCAGAGCCTTCTGTTAAGTTGGAGGAGAAATCGGCTGAGGATACTAAGACATAGAGTTGTAGTTCTTTCGTTTTTTATTCCTTTTTGTTACCAACTTCTTTCAATTTTAATAAAAGTCCTCTTTTACTTCTGTCTTGGTATTGCTTTCATTCTTACAATCTTTAATAGACGGTCGCTCCCTTTGACTAATCAGAGTTTATAAAACTTCTTATTTGCTTGAGTTAGTTAGGACCAAGCTCGGAACCAAACTTGTGTTTGCAAATAAACCTTTGCCCTGCCCTATCTAGGAAGGACTTGATCTCTGCTTTTTGGCCGACCTATTCAACTCGGACAGTACCAAAAGTTTTGCACTTGATTTGATCTCTGCCGGTAGGTTTTTGGCCTTCATTGGCCGTCCTGTCCAACTTGGACAAGACTAAATTTTTATATTTGGTTTTTATGGCATTCATTGGCCGACCTTACCATAAATGGTTCAGGACCATGTTTTTACACCTGATTTTTATAACCTTCATTGGTTGACTTGCTCAACTTGGACAGGACTAAGTTTTTACACTTAATT
Source organism: Euryodendron excelsum (assembly GCA_033060915.1). NCBI lineage: Eukaryota > Viridiplantae > Streptophyta > Magnoliopsida > Ericales > Pentaphylacaceae > Euryodendron > Euryodendron excelsum. Next base: position 1,099,499 of record CM065393.1, on the reverse strand, counting down.
TTTGTAACCTTCATTAGCTGACCTGTCCAACTTGGACAAGATCAAGTTTTTACACTTAATTTTTATAGCCTTCATTGACCGACCTAACCATAAATAGTCTAAGACCAAGTTTTTATACCTGATTTTTACAACCTTCATTGACCAACCTGTCCAATTTTGACAGGACCAAGTTTTTACACTTGGTTTTTGGTTTAGTCTTTCTTTAATGCTTTGAGTAGATTTGCTTGAATAATTTCGTATTTTATTAATCTCATAAAACTTTTTAAGACTAGACAATTGCTGAGTTGTTTCATCATAGAGGAGTCAATTCTACTTGTAAAACTTTTTCAAGTTGTTGGCATTTCAAAGCCAAGGTAGTTGTATTCCATCTTTAACAGTTTCCAGTCGGTATGCCCCCACGCCGACTTGGGACGCCACTCGGTAGGGACCCTCTCAGTTATGGCCGAGCTTGCCATCTGCTGGATTCTTCGTTGCCCCCAATACTTTTTGCAACACTAAGTCTCCCGGTGCAAAGTTTTTTGGACGAACCCATTTACTGTTGGAGGGACTTAACTGTTACTAATATCCAATGAGTCTAATCAAGGCAACTTCCCTGTTTTTTTGGGCAAGATCCAAATCCCTAGCGATAGTTTGGTCGTTAAGTCTAGTATTAAATGATGCCGATCTGATCGTTAGTAGACCTCCCTCCAAGTGTATAACTGTTTCTATCCCTTAAGTCAAAGAAAATAGGGTTTCGTCGGTGTACCTTCTTGGGGTGGCTCTGTAAGACCATAAGACACTAAGCAATTCCTCCACCCATTTTCCTTTAACTCTTTCCAATCACTTTTTGCTTCCATTCAACATAGTCTTATTTAAAATTTCGGCCTGCCCATTGCACTATGGATAGACCAATGTTAAATAGTAACTTCTGATTCCAAGTTTTTTGCAGAATGACCTGAGTATTTTACCATCAAATTGGGTGCCGTTATCTGAGACAATTGCATGAGGCACGCCGAACCTCATCACTATGTTTCTTCAGTCGAATCACTTAGCTTCGATCTTTCTAATGGTTGACAAAGGCTCTCCCACCACCCACTTAGTAAAGTAATCTGTTGCCACAATGAGAAATCTCTTATTTCTTGGAGCTCAGAGCAGGGGCCCGACGATATCCAGCCTCCACTAGACAAAAGGCCAAGGGCTGGTTATAGTTGTAAGTTCCTCAGCATGCTGATGTATAAATGGAGAATACATTTGACACTTTTCACATTTCAACACGTACTAGACCGCATCCTTTTGCATATAAGGCCACCAGTAGCCTTGTGAGATAGCTCGGTGGGCCACCGATCTTCTACCGACATGACTTCGACAAATCCCTTTATAGATTTCGAACAGGATATCATGCACTTTGTTAGGGTGAAAACAGTGCAAGTAGGGACCCGTGAAAGATCTTCGGTAGAGTTACTTGGTTGGTGACAGCCAGTATCTGAGAGGTTTATGCCTGATTCGTCTAGCTTCATTCTTATCTTCGGGGAGTTCATCCTTGTCCAGATAGGCGATGATTGGGTCTATCCAAGATGGTCCCAATTATTTAATTGCCAAGCCTTGATCTTCTTCTTGAAATATGCTAGAACTGGCTAGCATCTCTACATGGATCGTTCATTTTGAGCCTGACTTTAGCGTTGTCGCAAGCGTTGCTAAGGCATCAGCATAAGCATTGTTGTCGCGGCCAATTTGGTGGAGCTTATATTTGTTAAATTTGGACAACTCTTTTGCTTAAACCAAGTACTGTACCACTCTGTCGTTTTTTGCTGCGTACGCTCCCATGATCTGATTCACCACTAGCTGGGAGTTTGAGTAAATCACAATTTTGACAATTTTAAAATTGATAGCTCAGCGCAGCCTGGCGAGCAGAGCTTCGTATTCTGACTGGTTGTTTGAAGTGGTGAACTCCAGTTTGATGACCTGCTCTAATGCCATACCGTCTGGTGTAATGAGGATTACCTCCGATCCTACTACCCAATCATTGGATACTCCGTCAACGAACAGTTTCCAATAATCATTGTTTTTCCAAAGATCTAATGGAAGGTGATTGTTGTGAAAGTCGGCAAATGGTTCTGAATTGTTTTCCTGTGGCAATTCAACAAAAAAAATTTAACAATAAAGTCGGCCAATACCTGCCCCTTAACTGCTGATCGTGGCTACAACTTGATGTCGAATTCTCCCAACTTAACGACTTATTTAGCTATGCTGCCAGAAAAGTCGGCCCTCCTCAAGAGTGATTTTAGCTGATGGTCTGTGAGAACATTAATGGTGTGGGCCTGAAGTAGTGTACCAGTTTGCATGTCGCTACTACTAGTGCAACAGCGAGTTTCTCCAATGGTTGATACCTGCTTTCTGCCCTAAGAGAGTTTTGCTAACATAGTAGACCGACTTCTGCTGCCGATCTTGCTGTCGAAGTAGTACGACACTGACTGCATGCTCTGACACTGCCAGGTAAAGATAAAGCCTTTCATGCTTCAATAGGGTGGAAAGTAAGGGAGGCTTGATCACATTCTTGAGTCCAGCTGAATCGCTCATTTTTTTGAGAAGCTGAAAGAAAGGTTGGCACTTGTTTGAAGATCGACTGTTGAATCTGTTAAGTGTCGCGACCATACCAGTCAACTTCTATACTTCTTCAGTATTCCTCGAAGCTTAGATATTTTGAATAGCACTGACCTGCTACGCGTCTACCTCAATACCCAAGTGTGTAACTAAGAATCCTAAGAACTTTCCCGAGCTAACCCCGAATACACACTTAGAGGCATTAAGCCTAATTTTGTACTGCTTCAGAATGTTGAATATCACCGTCAGGTTACCCAAATGGTGGATGCCGAGCTTACTTTTGACCACCATGTTATCGATGTAAATTTTCACAGTGATACCGATATGATCCTTGAACATAATAGTGACCAAACGCTGATAAGTGGCACCAGTGTTCTGGAGTCCAAAGAGCATTACTTTATAGCAGAAGATGCCCCTTAAAGTTATGAAAGCGGTCTTCTCTTAATCATTTTCATAGAGTGAAATCTGGTGATACCCATGATAAGCATCCAGGAAGCTCATTCTTTCAAAATCAGCCGTTACATCTACCAGTTGGTCAATCTTAGGCAGGGGGAAAAGGTCATTGGGGCATGCCTTGTTTAGATCGGTGAAGTCAACACAAACTCTCCACTTACTGTCCTTTTTCACAACAACTGTGTTTAACAGCCAATGTGGGTAGTGGACTTCTCTAATTACACCAGCATCAATGAGCCTTTCAACTTCTTCTATGACAGCATCCACATGTTGCGTGGCTGCTCTCCTGCCCTTCTGGACCACAGGTCGGCACTGTAGGTCTACACTCAATCTGTGGCAAACAACTTTTGCATCGATCGCCGACATGTCATAAGAAGTCCAAGCGAAGATCTCCATATAACTTATCAGAAGCTCGATCAGGGAATTTACTTCAGTCTTGGATAAGGATGCACTGATCACAAAGTACTTCTTCTGCAAATCTATGTAGATTTTCTTCAGGTCTTCAATGGCTTTCTTATCCGATATCTGTCCAACGTCATCAAACGTGAGAGTAATCTCATGAAGCTCCATCATCTACACTTTACCAATTTTTGCTTTCGTTGCACATACCATAAAAAGCATTGCTTGGCAGCCACTTGGCCCCCTCTTATCTCTTGTACCCCCTCTAGGGATGGGAATCGAATCGTAGTAGAAAGAGGGGATAACCTTTATAAGATGTAACCATGTTCGGCCCATGATTGTATTATACGAGGATGGTATGTTAACCACTAAAAATTCTGTCTGCAGAGTGATCCCTCTCGCAATTGCAGGGATAGTTACCTTTCCAAGTGACAAAACTGGGTTGGAGCTAAACCCAATCAATGGATTGAGCGAGGGTTTGAGGTCGGCATCGTTCAGCTCTGTCTTCTTGAATAGGTCGTAGTACATAACCTCGGAGGAGCTCCCCTGATCAATGAATAACCTCTTCACGTTGTAACCTGTCATTCATAGAGTCACGACCAGTGCGTCATTATGGGGGTTCTGAACTCATTCGAGATATTCATCAATAAAAGCTATGGACGCGGTATCATCGCCAACCTTAACTTTCTTGGGCGAAGGGCCTAACTTCATCACCTCTCTTAAGTGCATGACCTTTTATATATCGACCCGATATCTATGTCAGTTAATAGCTTCTGATTCTGCCGATCCATGCAGCACATTGATCACTCAGACCGATTCGACTCTGTTTTCCTTCTGCGGGGGGACCTCCAACCTTGGCTGCTTGGCCTCTCGGTTTTTCTTCTCTCTGTCAATATATTGATCAAAATAACCAGCCTTCGCCAAATCCTCAAGGTGACTTTTGAGATATCGGCAATTCACTGTTTGATACCCCTTCTCCTTGTGATAGGAGCAAAACTGCCCTTGGTCTCAGGCTACAGGGTCTCCTCCCAACTTAGGAGGCCATTTAAAGAACGGCTTGTTGCGAATTTAGGGTAAAATTTTATAAATGGGGTCTTTAAAGACAGTGTAAACCCCATTGTTTGCCTTCTTGCTTTGGCTGTTGTTGTCTTCCTACTAAAACTTCTTTGCATCCCATCCATTCTTCTTTTCAATGATAATGCCGACCTTATCTGGGGCGAGCTATGATACATCTTCTTCCAAAATTGCATATTGCTCGATTCTTAACATTAATTCTTGCACCGTGAGGGCTAACTTCTTCATTAAGGACTCTCGTAAGCTGTGCTCTCTGGGCAAGCCGATCTTGAACTGAATTACAGTCAGCTGCTCGCTGCACTCGTAAATCTCATTGTAAACCTCCCAATAGCGCTACCCATATGCCCGTAGTCCCTCTCCATCATTCTTCTACAAGATGAGTAGGAAGTCTACCTCCCTACGCTACTTGCTATTGGCTATAAAGCGAGCAGTGAACAGTTCGACAAACAGCCTCCAGTTTGATACTGATTTAGACGGCAACTTGTCAAATCATCATAGGACCACCTTTCCCAGACTGAATGAAAAAACTCGACACATCAAGGACTGGTCTCCACCAAGGATCAAAATTTCGTTTCGAGAGGTCGTTTCGGTTGGCTCAGAAACGGAAACGTTTCGAAAACATTTCGAAAATGTTTCGGAATGTTTCGGAAACATTTCTACTGTGAGAAATATTAAAATAGTAAAATACAATCTTTTGTATAAAAATTATACACCTTTTATAAAAATTTTAAATTCGGGTTAATACAACTTATTGTTTAGGCATATAGCATTGTGTTTTGGTACTTTTTTTTTATATTTCAGTGTGTTTTAAATGTAATAATAGTGTTTCATTATTCCACTAGTGTTTCGTTTCGGTCCCTTAGGAAACGGAAACGTTTCGGCCGTTTCGATAGAAATAAATGAAAATTTTGTTCCTTGGTCTCCACTCCAGAGTGCCATCATTTGCTTTAAGTGTCAGACGTGACTGATTGAATCAGTCTTTCCGTCATATGGTGTGAATTTTGGTAGGGCAAACTTTCGAAGAAATTGGCGAGACTCAATTTTCTCTGTGAATGGTGTGAATGCAATCTGGTCAAAGACCTTTTTGATCAGGTCATGAGACGTGCGGTCTTTGTTAGGCTGCTTCTTGTCCTCCAGCTTCTCGTGAAACCACTGTTTCTAGTCTTTCCGTTACCGACCAGCCGCCGCCCGAACCTCGTTTTGCGGAGTCTGGCTCCTTCTACGACGACGTCGATCTGCTCACCTGTCGTCATAGCGTCCGGTGCTGGATGTGTAACTTCCTCTCATTTGCGCCACTGGAGCGTCTCTACTTCTGGTGTCCCGACTCCTAGCAATGCTTTCATGGTCTGGGAACCCTTCCCTTCTATGCCTATTTCTTTCGGAGATCACCTCCTTTATGGCCCGAACTTGAGAAGTGAATTAAGCAATCTATTCGCCGCGCCGTCAAAGCTCCTTTTCAGCAAAACGAAGCGAATGGTTGCTTGAGATGCGTCCACTGGAGGGCCAAGGGGCAAGGTCCCAATGGTGGTTTCTGCGGATGTTTGGCTCCCTGACGTAGTCTGAGTTTCTCCGCAATCCATCTCGTGTTTCATGGTGGCTTCTAGCAGGGGTCCGTATTTCCAACCTCATCATTCGACCTCAGTAGTGATCTACTGGGGTAAATCGGCAGCATGCCGAATCAGTGTGATCTCTGCTTAGAGGAAGCCTCATTTCTTCGCTCATCATGATTTTCTCCTCTTTCCCTTTGGGAGTCGATACTCATGGTTATCTTGACCTTCCCACAGACGGCGCCAATTGCAAATAAAATTTTCGGGAAAGCCTAGCCAATCACTCGAGCCAATATCAATGAGCCCACATTCGTTGCAAAAAGAACAGAAAAGTTAGAATAGGTCGGCCTTATTTGGGTCGATCACACTCCAACGATTAAGTTAACAATCTTAATCAAGAATTGAATGAATAAAGGCAGTGTATATTTGAAATTAACTATTCATACCTTGCTGTTAAGGGCTTCGGTATTTATAATGTGATCAAGGGAGTATTCTGCCTTGGGTCTATAAGAAGGTCATCATGACCTACTGTGTAGACTCCATCATTCGCTGCCGACTGACCCAATGTAGGTTCTGCCTTATAGTCGCCAGTATGCGACTGATCGGACGTGTAAGTCAACGTCACGTGGGGAGCCGCTCATGTATTTCATGCCGGTCAACTCCGCATTAAATGTTCTGAGACCGCTAACAATTTGGGCTTGCCTTTTGTGGGTTTGGGCCTTGATCAACAGCAGGTCAGCACACTAGACCAGATCAGTTTTGATATTGATTTGGCTATGGAGTTCATTTATTCTGATTGGGCCTAACCAAATGAATTGAACCGTGAATATTTAACCCACAGGTACCACTACATTTTTCTTTCCTACACCACTCCCTCAGAGTAAATGCTCAAAGCAAAGGGGACGATTTCCAAAAAGAATGACTCATCAAGTGCCATTCAATTGTATAGGGGTGAATCCACGGACCTGTAGGTATCATTTCCTTTGTAAACATACTTATGTACGACATGCACTCCCATTATCTTGGTCTCCCATGCCCTCTTTAGCAATCTTGATGTTCCATTCATTCTCTCTCTTTCTCTCAAAAAATTCAGGTTATAAGTATTTATAGAAGCCTCAGCTGAGAGCATTCTCTTGCATATTCTTCTTCTCTTGTTTAGGAGCGCAAACTTAAGAGCTATGAGGAGAATTTTTGCAAAGAATGAAACCAAAAGCCATTCAACTGTACTGGACTGGATTAGTGGACCTATAGTTATCATCTCCTTAGTAGTTGACGTATTGCTATCAAGGGCTTGCCTAAAATTGCTGAATCTATTTGTTTCCCAAACTAATTAGTCATCTTGTTATTTCTTCTATTAGTCTATCAGTTTTATTCTTTCCTTCTTTTTATTTTCTCCCTTTCCTTTTCCTTTTTTCTTCTCTCTTTTCCTCTTTAGTTATTGTTCCTCAATTTGCGCTTGAAAGTACATATAAAGGCTCAACTGGGGAACATTCTCTTGTTTCCTTTCCTGCTAATGAGACTTCCTCCTTAAGCATAACATAAAAATTATTTATCTAAACGTTTTATCTTTATTTTATCAAGGGGATAGGGCCTAATAAACAAGAGGTTGATGGGTGCCAGAAACAGGAATCTGAGACTAGTAGACTATCTCACTTACTACATACACGCAGCCCACTGAACTAGTAGATGATGTTTTATAAGATCCAATCTATGATCTTGAATTTTGAATGGATACACTCCCAGAAATGATTTCATCTAAACGCTAGCCTCTGCACAAGGCAAGCTATTTTTAATCACTTGACCCTTCAAGGAGTGCAGCAACCAAACTTCCTGCATTAGTGCAAAGTTCCCAAATATTTTTGGTGAAAACATTTGAAGGTCTAATTTTCAAGAAAGAGACAAAATAGATTTTAAGAGGCTGAATTTCGATCCTTTTTGGATTAGATAATGGTGTATTTTAGAAATTTTGTCCTTTAGTTGTCTTAGTTGTGAAGTAACCTCTTTGAAGGTGGTTCTTCAACTATTGGATGCATGTAAGACATATGTCAAACATGCGGATGCACTTAAAGTCATGTGTCAGCTGGTTTTTATTAAGTGGCTGCATGTTTGCCACTTGTCGTCATCTTGTTATTTTTGTTCTTTTCTTTCTAGGCACTTCGCTGTGAAGTAACCTCTTTAGCTACTTATATGTAGAGCAGTACTATTTGATTTGAGGGCAGTTTTTTGGAATGAATGAAGTTATTAAATGAAAACATTTCTCTTCTCTCTCAGCTGGAGTAACCAGCGCTGCAAATGCTAGGAAAAATCTAGGTAGAATTCTCTTTCCCCTCTCTCTACTTCTCAAGTATTCTCTCTTACCAAGTGTTTCTCCTCCTTTTCTCCCTCACTTTCTCAGCTATTCTCTCTCATATTTCTTTCCCACCACTTTCTTTGCAAAACAGCCACTAATTTCTAAGTTTCCAAGGTTGGCCTACATCAATTTTGGTATCCGAGCAAACCTGGCTTCTGATTATCGCTATATACACAAGCTTCGTAGTGGTTCAAACCTATGACAACTCTTTTCCTAGTAAAGACATCAGTTTTTTAGAGGAAGGGATGGTTTCTTGAGAAGATTTTGAAAATTTCCGTAGTCAAGTTAAAGAAAATCAATCACGAACAGATTCTAGGCCTATCTTGGGAGAAATGATGTAGATACTTATCTTGACTGGGTTACTAGCATGGATACATCCTTTGAATGGTACCAACTATCAGATGCTCGAAAGGTTCAGTTTGCTACTACAAAACTCTGCGGTGCTGGTCTTATTTGGTGGAGGATAATTCAAGATCTTCAACTACAACTTGGTCAACTTTCAATTAGTTCTTGGGAAGTCATGAAAAACTCCATGCGTAGGAAATATGTTCCAACAGATTACATACAGTGCCTTGCAATCCAATTCTATCAAATTCAACAAGGAGAAAATGAGTCTGTAAATTATTACATTTACCGTTTTTATAATTTATTGACTCGAACACATATTTGTGACTCTCCAGATATACTTGCAGCACATCATCGAGCTGGATTGAAGTATTCCATTCAAGATGAGATGGCTACAGTTCATATTCAATCAATTGAAGATTCTGTCCAGATTGCTATGCAACCTAAAGAGAATATGAGAAGGAAATTTACAAATGAAAAGAGACTAATTACTGAATATTCTAAACATTTTGAAAGCCAGAATAAAGCATTTCAGGGTCCTCCCGATCGAATCAAAATAAGCCACCTTTGCGATCAGAAGGCAGCATGGGGTCTACTGCAAAAGATCATTCAAATATTTAGTGCTTCAAATGTCAAGGATACGGTCATTTTTCCAGTCAATGTCCAAACGAACAAGTAGCTCTTGTTGAAAAGGTAGAGGACAAAGTAGAGTCCGAAGAAGAAGAGACCTTAGAGGAAGGTGAAATTGAGCTTAAAGCCTTAACATCAACTGATGGAGATGAAGCACAAGATGACATTCGATACTCAATTAGTCCTACAAAAGTTATTGCATACAACCAAGAATGAAAAGGGTGATGCTTGGTTACAAGAGAACATTTTTCAAACGAGGGTTCAATGCAATGGTCAGCTTTGCACACTAATAATAGATGGAGGTAGTTATACAAATATAGTATTTGAAGAGGCAGCAAAGAAACTTGGGCTGAAAGTAGAACCACATCCAAAACCTTATAAGGTTGCTTGGGTGAACAACACCTCTCTTCAAATAGACAAGCAATGCCTAGTCACCTACTCGCTTGGCAAGCATACAAGGACACTATGTTTTGTGATGTTTTACCATTAAAAGGGTCATATTCTTCTAGGTCGACCGCGGCTCCATGACAATGTTGTGATGCATAATGGGAAGACAAATACATAACCTTTCAAGTTGGAAAAAGGAAAATTACTCTTAAGCCAGCAAGGGAACCACCAGATGTCAAGTTAAAGAAAAGGGCTGGAAATTATCTTCTACAACAAATTCGATCAAAAGGCATTCTAAGTCCAGTCCCAAACTCGAGAGAGCCAAGTTTTTCGAAGCAGAGGGGAATTGATGTGGCAAAGTTCCCAAATATTTTTGGTGAAAACATTTGAAGGTGTAATTTTCAAGAAAGAGACAAAATAGATTTTAAGAGGCTGAATTTCTATCCTTTTTAGATTAGATAATGGTGTATTTTAGAATTTTTGTCCTTATGTTAGTTGTCTTAGTTGTGCACTAACCTCCTTGGAGGTGGTTCTTCAACTATTGGATGCATGTAAGATACACGTTAAACATACGGATGCATGTAAAGTCATGTGTCAGCTGGTTTTTATTAAGTGGCTGCATGTTTGCCACTTGTCGTCGTCTTGTTATTTTTATTCTTTTCTTTCTAGGTACTTCGCTATGAAGTAACCTCTGTAGCTACTTATATATAGAGCTGTACTATTTGATTCGAGAGCAGTTTTTTGGAATGAATGAAGTTATTAAATGAAAAGATTTCTCTTTTCTCTCAGCTGGAGTAACCAGCACTACAAATCCTAGGAGAAACCTAGGTAGAATTCTCTTTCCCCTTTCTCTACTTCTTTGTTTCTCAAGTATTCTCTCTTACCAAGTGCTTCACCTCCTCCTTTTCTCCCTCACTTTCTCAGCTATTCTCTCTCATATTCTAGTCCTATCATTTTCTTTGCAAAACAGCCACTAATTTCTAAGTTCCCAAGGTTGGCCTACATCAGTTAGAAAGACCAGGCTTCACCTGTGAATTCCCATGGAGAAAGGGATAGCTATAAGAAGAAAACCTTGGATGATCTGGTGCATCTAATCCCTTTAACACCATAAATCAAAGAAACCCTCTACCACCAATGGGTGAAGCTATAAATGCGATGGACTACACAAGGTGTACATCTCCCGTATCAAAGGATAATTGCTATATAAAAGCTTTCCAACCAAACAAACACAAATAAAATAAATAAAAAAGAGGCCCTTATTGATTTGAACCGATGATTGAAGCCTATTTCTTAGGACTTATAAATTGTGTGACTCTTCCTTTTTGTTTTGACGCTTAACACGCAGCACAATTGGGCTGTAGCTAGGAAGCTTGGACACTCCGTTTAGGATACCATTCTCATGTCTAACTTTTTTTTTTTTATAAGCAAAGATGAATATAATATAAAAGGGCACAAAGGGAGTGCCACCCAAACAACAAAAACAAGAACCCAAAACAGACCAGCCTATGCCGTTCTTGTGTCGGACACCATAATCCTCAAACAAGCCGGATACATGTCGAACAGTTTCAGAATTTTTATTATTATTTTTCTGTGGAGACGTCTTGGGCACATGAATGTCCCTCAGTTGAACACGTTTTGGGACGTGACAAGGTTGAAATGCCATTATTAAAAGTAGAAAATGGAGTCGAATTAAGAAAATTCAAAACTTTAAAACACCAAAACATAAAATACCCAATTGCAATTCTTCAAATCCTTAACTTATTTAGTTCTTTTCATCACTTTTTTGTGGTTTGTGGGTTTTACATTCATATATATAGCAAATAAAAATAATTAAAAAAATTATTATTTTTACCGTGTCCACACAGTATCAAGGTCCTAATTTTTTTAAAATACATTATCTACCCATATCCATGCTTCTTAGGGTTGTAGCTTTCTAGATCTACTAAAGCAGTTAGAGAAAAGCTTTCTAGCCAAACCGAATAAATTAAATAAAAATAAAACCTGAAAAAAGGGAAAACGGATGGAGGTGGGAGAGGGACTTGACATCAAATCTCTAGTAATACCACCAAGAGACTATACCAACTACGGGTGAACATTGGTCAGGTCAAGCCGGGGCCGGGGCAAGCCTACACTAGAAAAAATTCCTATTGGGCCTTAAACTAAAACCCAAGACCGCCCATTTAATTCAAATTTGTTTAATAAATCATTTCTTCTCTAAAAATACTCTTAAGTAACATAAATCTAATTACACACACACACACATATATATATATATATTAATTTACGTATATTTTGGGTTGGGCCGGGCTTCAAACAAATTCCCAAGCCTACCCATTAACATAATTGAGCTAAAAATAATTCCCAAGCCCTATAAACTAGGGCCAGGTTTGGATAGGCCTAGCAGGTGGCCACCCCTAATACCAACTAAGATAGCTACCACCTTTGTCACATGAACTCTTCTAAATCTGATAAATACCAATGTCAAACGCTTGACACTTGGGTTAGGGCATAGAATATGTGTTTGACATATCTCACTGGACATGTATCAAACAAATATATTTAAATAGTCTAGTTTACTATGAAACTATGCATAAAACTTCCATTCTATGTATAAAAATCATAATATTAGTTTGTAAACATCATTCTACCCTTAATACATTAAAGAAGTATTTAAGAAATACGAAAATTAGCCATGTCTGGTGTCATAGAGCATGAAAATTAGACAAATCCAATGCTCAAATACATACTCGCACCCGATTCCATATCACATAGGCTGGCACCTCCAACCTATCGACTTAAAGTAAACCTAAATTCATAAATAGTAGATTTTTTAATTAATCAACCTAGTATTACGCTAGTCCATAATTTATGGAGTTTTAAACTATGTCATCCACCTTAATTTATGGAGTTTTAATTAATCAACCTAGTATTACGCTAGTCCATTAGAAGCACTAATGAAACATAGCTTGAATGAACAAGTCATCATCTCCTGTTGTCTCATATTTGTGCAAGAACTACTAGAAGTCAGACAAAGCTAAATCAATAAATCTCAATTCTGTAATGCAGTCAGAACTCTGCTACACAATCTCCACAACACACACCCCTCCCGGATTGATTTAAAACCGCTTTTTTGTGCAACCTAATCTGTATTCATATCTTAATTAGAAGTGCTTTCCGCCACCACACACACCCAAAGGAAAATATAAAACCCCCACAACAAGGACCATGCACAGGGAGTGAGTTCCTACTTTGTAGTTGTGATCCATTTAGTTGATGAATAACAAAATAATTCAAAAGAACATTCAATTTTACTTGACCTTAATATTTATATTTAATAATCAATAGGAGTTCTCAAAATACCTGAGCAACAAAATTTTAATTCATCCCTTTGACCCCTTCTTATAAAAATGAAACAAAGGTTAAAAACTACCCAAGATTGAAGGTATTTTGTTCCATATTTGTGTAAATCAAATATTAAACTAAAACGTAGTTTAAAATTGATACCGACATTGGAGGGTACCTCATTCTTGGAGGAAAATGGAACTACCTATTGAGGGCATTGGGAATGGGACGGAGATGTGGATTCCTGTCCTCATTTCCCATCGACCACATGTAGTCTGAATACTCTGAATAAAAAAGCTATTTAGGTGAACTGCTCTTATATATTTTCATGACCCGTCTGAAAAAAAAAAAACCAAGTGAACTGCAAATTATTTTGTGGTGTACACAACTACAACTGAAACTGTAAACCACAAATGAATTTCTCACGTTGGGGACATGCTCTGTTCAGTTGATACTTGAATCAACAATTACAATTTTGCCTATTATTGCTCAAACAATTATTCAATTTCACGTGACCCTGCTAGTTGTTTCGATTAGGGTCTTTTCATTTCCTAAGAGTTCAAGTCCCTGGAATTCTTAAACTCTTAAGAGCTAGAATTCGTAAGAAACAAAATTATACTATTCAGATAGCCATGGAATAAGTTCTAGAATCTTAAGATTACATTTTTAGTGGTTCATATGACAATGAGAATTGTGCTAGGAACTTATCCTACAGTTTTTTCAAATTAAAAAAAAAAAAAAAGAGAAAAGGCTTCCCTACATTTTGCATCTTTCTTTCCCCTGTAATCAAGGCATTACAAATATCAAATAATTATACCCAAAAAAAAAAAAACCCATAAAAACCTTACATCTAGATAATAGTCCATCATTAGTATAATAACAACTAACCATTTCAGCTGCTTCTATTCATTGGCTTTATGAGGTTCCTTCCCCCTAATTTTCTGAGAACCCAAATAGGGTTTAAGAAAAATAATCTAAAAACCAACATTTTCTATCTTTTCTTTCTCTATTATTTTCTTAGCAACCAAAAGCGTGCAAGCAACGGAGGAAAAAAGAAAACTACAAACCTTCATGCAGAGAAAGACCAGGTCCTGTCTCTGGAACTCGGCGAGGACGGCGACGAGGTCGGACTTGAGGAGGCGAGACACGTGGGACTTCATGAACCGGTCGAACCGGACGGGATCGGACTGCAGTCTCTTGAGCTCTTTGGACGCGATCAAACCTTCCTTGCCCATCTCTTTCTTGCGCCTCCATATTGACAAGCTCGGGCTAGAGGCCGAACCGGCGATGCGGCGTGCGAGCCAGTCTTCTTGGTGCTTTGGACGATCTAGTGTTTTCAGAGAAGGTACAGTAAGCGTAGATGAAACCCTCCGCAGAAGATTTGTGCCCACTCGCAGCATTCTAAGGCTTAGATAGACAGAAAGCAGAGAGAGTGTCATTGCTGTTAGCTCGCGGCGTTTGGAAAGCAACTTAAATGGGAACTAGAGGTTGGGCACGCAATGCGCGTGTAATTCTTAATTATTGTCCAAAATAATAGCTACCGTGATGGATTGCATCACTAAATATGATAGGTTATGATCGATTGAATCATAATTTAAGTTGTTACCCGAGTTTAAAGACATCAATTGAGATTCTCTCTTTATATACTAAAGTAAATAGAGTCTTAAATTTTTCTATTTGTTTGTTAGACCAGCCGATTCGATCAAATAGGTAACCGTTTTAGCCGGATCTGACAGTTCATCCATTTTTGCGAGTGGTTCTTGTCAAATAATGTGATTTTTATCTAAGCGGTTTTGAACTTGATGGTTTTCCTGGATCGTTCTCAACAAAAAATTATTTAATGAACTTAGAACACAACGTCACTTTTACTCTTTCTCCTCTCACGTAAAAGTGGGATCTTTAATTAGGTGGAGACAAATACTCTATCTAACAGAACTCACCCTATTTGAGAAGAGAAACATGAGCAACTGGTGTTCCAAAAACAGTGTACAATTTCTCGTTCTCAAACACAGTTCTAGTTGACCAAGGTCAGCCGGCCAGTAGGAGTCTCTTTTTTACCAGCCGGCCAAAATGAACAATATTTTATTAAATATGGCATTGTGGTTATACCTATAGTTTATTCAATAAGACTAAAACTCAACAATTCTATTAAGAGTGCGAAGAATTTATCCATAAAGTAAGTGCCAAAAATTTTACGTAACTTAGAATTTTAAATTTTAGGGATAATTTTTTATTAAGAATAAATGTAAAAATCATATTGATAATTGTTTGTGCATTATCCAATGCACCTAATCGGTAATTATCTAACATATGTAGACTTATGTAGACTTTTTCTTACAATCAACTTTTAGTACTTAGTTGGAGACTGTAAAAAGTATTTTGACTAAGTTTAAATCATACTAAAGGCATAAAGCTTTAAAAAATTATTTTCTTTTTATTTTTTATAAAAACTTGCCTATTGAAAAATTATTCCTCTAATCCATATGCACAGGCCATTGCTAGGATAATATTTATACCAATCCATTTTCTGAAGTAGGAAAAAAAAATTATACCAATTGAAAACACATTCGGTACGGAAGTGATATAATATAGAGGATTGTTTACCTGACAATATTTATTAATTTAATAAGAACAAATTTTAACTTATTCACATACTGGTTAGGCATCATTAAGTAATGATGCTTTTAATGAAGCGTCATTGCTAACAACGCTTTTAAAGTATTTTTTGTATTTAGAATTTTGTATTAAAATATGAATAAAAAATTTTAAATGAATAAATAAAAATGTTTCATCCTTAAACTTAAAACATTATTCTTAAACACGCTTTTAGTATTGCATGACCAAAAGCGTTGTTAGTATTAACATCTTTAGTTGCTCTCCCAAAATGCCAACTCTTTGGATCTCTGAGACAGAAAAAATGAGTTTGATTGAGATTCTATTATTACACAAGTAAAAGAGGTAGAGAAAATAGTGACTTTGATAAATACTCTCCACATCCACCATGAAAGTTTTTATTATCTATAATTTATACAAGAGGAAGAGTTCAATTGATATTGTTTCCGTAACATATAAATATATGTACATAGAATTACCTTATTCATCCAACATTCAACAAATAAAAGTTTATTGTATCCATGATTGGAGCAAGAGGAAGAGTTCAATCAAGATTGTCTCTAAAATATATAAAAAAATGTACATATTGTAAGCACTCCATTTTTTTTCCACTTGGCAGTTTCCAATCAAAATGCCCTTGGCATTCTGTTGCGCTTCTAGGCATTACAAGCAAGCTTTTCGAGATTGACAGTCTCCGAAACCAATCACCAATATCATCGGAATGACAGAAACACTCACAACTATTAAGCTTGTAAGCACCCCATTTTTTCCTCTTTGCCAATTTCCAGTCAAAATGACAAAAATGTTGTTTGGCATTTCATTGCACCTTTAGGCATTACAAACAAGCTTTCTCAAACCAGACAGTCTACAAAACTAGTAGCTAGCACCGTCGGAGTGACTAAAGCACTCACAAACTATCAAATTACTGGAGTGGCAGAAACACTCACAAACCGTCCAAGGTCAACATTCGTGGCCCACGAGCAACAACATTGTTAAATGACTCATGCGCCTCTAAGCAATGGCAAGCTTACTAAGGATGAGATACCTCTAGAAACTAACTCATCACAATTGTTGGAGTAACGGAAGCACTTACAAACTATCAAGCCATCAAAGTGGCAGAAACACTCATAAATGAGCAGTCTGAAATCAGCACCAGCGCTTGCCAGCCTCGACCGATGAGAATTGACCAATTGCCCCTAATTTGTTAGAACAATAAGTTCATGCACAATTATACTCAAGTAATCTCAATAAGCACCCTACCTCCTAATGCAAGCAAACATATATAAAAAATGACATAAAAAGTAAGGTTTAAGTGAGTGCGTGATAGAATCATGGAATATAGCCCAAATGTAGCCTCCTTGTATATTCAAGACCTTTGAGCCTTAATCCAAGTTCTCACGAGATATACACTATCAAACAAATAAACACATGGTTGGTCCAAGTCGGGTTGGGTCGGATCGGTTCCACTTTTATTGTATAATATTTAACTTATTTATTCAAAGAAAAAATAATAGGATGGATCTTGCATCCTTAATTTTTTAAAAAAAGAAAAAATGACATATAAACACAAATCAACAATAATTAAGCACAAATAGCAATGATCTAATGGCATATAGAAAATATATATAGACTTTTATGGGATACAAAGATTGGGTCTCTCTTCGGGTTAGGATGGTTCTTAGTTCGGTTCAAGTCCAAAAAATGTGGAACCGAGAACTGAACCAAATAGATCGGGTTACCATTTTTTAGACCCATAACCAAACTGATTTTTTGACAGACCCAAACCAACCTGGGTTGGTTCGGTTCTCAATTTTTTAGTTCGTTTGAGCACCCTACTATCAATCAAACTCAAGTATAATCAATGCATAACACTTAAATGTCTAATAGTCAAAGATTATATCTCACAAATTATGTCATGGTCCCAAAAATGAATCCTCTATACATCCAACATGAATAACAGAAAGAATATCATGAAAAGTGTGAAAAGACGTGCTAAATATATGAATGTATAGTGCTGAAACCACAAGATACTCCGACCTCTACCAAAAATCTCTAACTGAAGAATATCTATGTGATGTAATACCTGACACTGATTAATAAACTACAAAGAGATCAAAATACAACAAGAGATATATAATAATAAAGCTCAAAAACATCATTCACTATGAATAATAGAGTTTTAGATACAAATGATAAAATAACATACTTGTAAGCACCCCATTTTTGCTTGGCAACTTCCAGCCCGAACGGACTCACTTTCAAGCATCACAACACATTCAAGCCCGAACCAGCCTTTCAAACTCTAGTTCAATCAATCAATCATTTCCTGGATCCTGTAAGTACCCCACTTTTGCCCGCTCAGCAATCTCTGGTCCGACCAAACTTACATTCAAATTAACACGGACACATTCAAGTCCAAACCAGTTTTCCAAACTCAATCTAGTCAATTAAGGGCTTCGTAGGCCCGTCGGACCCAATAGAGGCAAAACAATCAAAATGCCCTTGCAACATTGCTTGGTCCAATTCTAATTTGACACGTCTTCTTAAAGACGGTAAGTCCTTATTTCAACCTCAATTCTAGTTTCAATTCCAATCCAGACCAATCAAACTCAATTCGACACGTCTTTCAAGAAAATTGATCCCTCAGATGGTAAGTCCGTTCAGTCTGGCACGTTTATTTAGAAAACTCATCGAAACGATAAGTCCCTTCAAACTTGTTAATGTTTATCTATTGTTATACATTAGACATAAATGCTAGTCCATGGTATTTTCTTGCTCATGCATCATTATTATTCACTAAGCATTAGCTTACGTTTTCTCAAATGTTTTTAGGTGACCAATCTGTGAGGCCCTAGAAGGAGGCCATATGTGGATTTTTGAGCTACGACCCACGGGCCTATGTTATGTTATGTGTATTTGGGTTGAGCCCTAATATTTTATAATATTATAAATGATATAACTGTGGCATCCTCGAATAGGTTCATATGTGCGTTTTTGTTTTGGATTAGTCACAGTTCTGCCATGTATGACAGAAGTTATGTTTAAAATAATAAAAATTCTATTTCCTTAATTATATATCATTTAAATGATTATGCATAGGTGTTCAACCAGTGTATGTGACACGGCATTGGGTAGCCTTACTACTGGTAGGTCATGTACTTTAAATTAGCATAGGCCCGGTTACGGGGTTTGACAAAAGACACCTACAAAAGTAGGTAATTATTTTGCTCCAAGAACCACTCCATGCTCTCAACCAAGCATCAAAAGTGCTCTTATAAGTAAAGAAGGTGTACATTAAGCACATATGGTTGTGGCTAGATTTATATATGATACTTGCGTGCCAATGAATGTTATGAATTCAATTTACTTTCAGCCTATGTTTAATGCTACAATTGCTATTGATTCGGGAATTAATGTTCCGACGTACCATGAAATTTGAGTTCCTTTGTTGAGAGACTCAAAGAAAGAACTTCAATTGTTTGTTAACAATTTGAAAAGTACTTAGGCTGACACTGGATGTACTATTATGGGTGATGGTTGGAGTGATGGTAGGCAAAGGAGTTTAATTAATTTTCTTCTCTATTGCCCTAGAGGAGTTACTTTTATGAAATCTGTTGGTGCTTCTAATGCTGTTAAAGACAATTCTATGCTTTTATTAAATTGTTTCAAGAAATCATTGAGTGGGTGGGAGAGAGTACTATTGTTCACATGGTGACAAATAATGGATCAAATTATGTTGCTGCTGGAAGATTGGTAAATGAAACTTATAAGAGTACAAATTGGTCTCCTTATGCTGCACATTGTTTGAATTTACTCTTATGTGATATTTTCAAGATGGAATATGTGCATGAGATTGCCACTAGAGCATAAAGTGTGACAAGGTATATTTATAATCGTTCATTCTTCTTAGCTTCATTGAGGAAAAGGAAGGGTGGACTCAAATTGTACATCCAAGAGCAACTCGTTTTGCAACTACTTTCATTGCATTGCATAGTATTCATAAGTATATGCTTGATTTGAAAGTGTTGGTAACGAGTAAGGATTTTGTGAATTCAAGGTATGCAGAAGAGAGGAAAGCAAAAGATTTTATGGCCATCACTCTAAATAACAAGTTTTGAAACAATTGCTTGATTATTGTTAAGATTGTTGAGCTACTCATGAGTTTATTGGGTATTATTGATGGAGATGAAAAGGATTCCTTGGGATATGTTTATGAAGGTATGTATAGGGCATGGATAGCAATCAAGAATATTTTTATGAATAAAAAGAGATTGTATAAGCCTTATACAACCATCATTAAAGGGCATTGGGATAAGCAACTATGCAAATACATTTATGCAGCAGCTTATTGGTTGAAGAGGTTATGTCAAGTTTTCTTGATGTGATTGATACAAAAGCCACATGTAGTAAGACAAAGCTCTTAGAAGAAATTAGGTTGTTTTGAGAGTGATTAGAAAGCTTTGATACAAAGGCCACAAGTTTTCTTGTTTTAGTTTAGTATAACTTAAGGTTAAAGAGCAGGTAATTTTTTTATTAATATATTATCACATTTATTAGAGGATTATTTATTTATATAGTCTTACTCTTAAATATAATTTGTAGGCATTATTACAAAATGAAGAAGGACTATAATCCAATAGACATTGAAAGTATTGGTAAAACCAAGTTTTGGATTGTTGAAGAAGAAGAAGAAGAAGAGTCTCCACTTCTTGATTATGATGAGTTAGAGAAAATGCCTTATGAACAAAGTTTGACTCCACAAAGTAAAAGGCAATGTCGACGTGGACAAGAGGGTTAGTAAATAAAGTTTTCATGGTAAAAAATTATTGTTCATAAATATTAGCGAAATAGTTGCTTATTGAATTTTGTTACAGTCTTCTAGATGATGACGATGATGATGTGGTGGTAGAGATTGGAGATGATATAGATTTTTAATCTTTTGGTGATGTGAATGTGAATGTGAATGTGAATGATGAATCAAATACTATCATTAGTAAAGATGGAAATAGTAACAATAACAATGAGAATGAGGATGATTGGCTACATTATCCCCCAAGTACTTAGGCAAAAAACAACAATGCTTTTATGATGGGATGTTTTATTCATTTTTTAGTTTAAGAAAGATGTGATGTCATTGACTAATTTTTAATTTGGGCATTGTTTATACTTGGTTATATTTCTGTTTGAGACTTTGAGTTTCTTACTATTTGAATCTTGATATTGGAAACAAATCCTTATTTATTTGACTTATGGTTTATTTTCTTTAAACTTGGAGTTGGATTTCTTTGTGTCCTTTTATATAATAAGCATGTGTCGTGCATTATGAATTGCTCTTAGGGTGATTTTTTTTTATTTCCATGATTGTTCTTCTAACTTTTTACTTTAATTTATGCTTAGCTTGCGAAGTGACTTATGCTTGGGCAAAGTGTTATTTATCAAATTCCAGATGATATCTTCAACAAGTAAAAGTAAGGCATGCTTTCAGTAGAATAGCTTCATAATTTTAGACCTTTAGAAATTCTATTACTATTTTTGTGATTATTTAATTGGAAGTGTTATATGTCTTTCTTTGAGTCTTTTAACTATATGTGTCGCACCCCAATTTTTCGCACTCGGAAAAATACAAGTGAGAAAAACACGGTACTCTGTCATTAGAACTCATCCTCCTAGAAGGACAAGTACGACTAGATTTGAATTGAAAATTGATTTGATTAAGGGCTTTTAGAAAAAGTTTAGAGTCACCACCTAACTTTGTTAAGGTGAGTTAAGTTACCTAAAACTAAGTGCAATCTAAAGATTAAACTTAGGATTTTTGAAAAGGTTTTGAAAAACTTCCTTAAGAGAGGGTTTTTAGAGAAAATAGGTTGTTTGGTAACTTTTGGAAAGATTTAAGCCCCTTTGTGAAAATAACTCTATTTTTGGTCTTTGAAAACGGTGATTCTAGGTTCGGAGGTTGGTTACGTATAAGGAAGATACACTAGGCCATCACCCTATCTTGCCCTTACGGTACCAACATGTTTATTCACCCTAGATTCACTCATGTAGAATCTTCAATTATCTAATGTCCAATTATATCCACTTTGAGAATTTTAGAAAGAGGTTTGATATGATGCATGACATGCAAGTGCATGAAAAGAATTTAATTTTGACTTTGAGGGTTGCCTTTGTATTCCTTGGTTGGGAATCAGGTCAGTTATAGTTTGAACTTGGGGTCTAATTGAAAATAGACATTTTAAGGTCTTTGAAAAGTTTGATTTGAAAAGATTTGGTTTGAACCTTGACTGAAAGATTTGAAATTGAATTTTGATTTGAAATCGAACTTGGATTTACTTTGACAAGATTAAATTGAACTTTGAAATCATCTTGACTTGAATTAGAGTTTGAAAACCATCTTGATTTGGACTTGAGTTTTTGGAAAAGGGTAGAAGCTTCCTAACCTAGAGTTAGGGTTGAACTTGGGTTTTGACATCCTTGAACTTTGGTAATCTATGATTAAAGCATGCAATCTAATTGGAAGGACTTGATTTGAACTTGAAAAGTTTGATTTTAGAAAGTTGAATTTTAGAAAAATTTCGAATTAGGAAAGTTCCAAATTAGGAAATGTTAGGAAAGGAGTTGATTT
Source organism: Euryodendron excelsum (assembly GCA_033060915.1). NCBI lineage: Eukaryota > Viridiplantae > Streptophyta > Magnoliopsida > Ericales > Pentaphylacaceae > Euryodendron > Euryodendron excelsum. The sequence continues at coordinate 1,077,157 of CM065393.1, read as the reverse complement.
GACTTAGAAATACTTGACTTGAAAAGACTTGTAAAGATTTGACTTGATTTGAAAGTATTTAATTTGGAAGAATTTAGAAAGTTAGAATTTGAAAAACTTGAACTTAATAAATCTTTGAATTAAAAAGGTTCCATTTTAGGAAAGTTCTGTTTTTGGAAAGTTTTCATTTTAGAAAAACCTTGATTTAAGAAAGGTTTGAACTTAGAAAGATTTAAAATTTGAAACTAAGATTTGAAAGTTTAAAATTTTAAAAAATTGAAATTTGAACAGATTTGAAAGGTTGAATTTAGAAAGTTGAGTTTGAAAAAGTTTGACCTAGAATTGAGGTAATTTGGGATTTTGGCAATCCTAAGACCTAGGGTTTATACAAAGAACTTGAATTTGAAAAGATTGAACTTCAATTAAAAAAGGAAAGTTTTGTTTTTTGAAAGTTTTGAAAAAGGAAGTTTTGGAATTTAGAAATATTGAAATTAGAAAATATTTGATTTCTATTTTCTAAAGCAAAAGATTAGATCTTATTCCCAAAAATAGAGGATTTGATTTAGTTTCCAAAATTGGAATATTTGATTTAGTTTCCTATTTGGACAAGACTTGATTTGACTCGAAATTATAAGGCTTTTGTTTTGAAAATCTATGATTTTATGTAGAAAAAGGTTTTGGCAAGTTGTGATTTAAGACAAATAGAAAGTTATGACTTTAAGAAAGGAATTAGAGTTTCCTAATCATGGATTCTAGGGTTTTGACTTGGACTTCAAGGCAAGGAGTTTTTGGAAAGGTAGATCTCTAAAGAGAGCTTTTTAAGAAGTGAATTTGTAGAAACTATTTTGGGAAGGTTTGAATATGAAAATTTGCAAGTCTCTTGAATATCTCACTTTCTTAAAACGTTTCTAACCATGAAAATATTAGAACCATTCTAGGGTTATGATTTTGAAAACCAATAGAGTTTGAAATATGGACTATAATGATCACATTGAATGTAACACTTTCCTAAAACAACCCTAACCATGGAATGACTAGAATCATCTTAGAATTGTGATTTTGAAAACAAGTTTAAAAGAAGGAGGTTGAATGTAAGTTTTGAAAGAGAACTTTGACGCAAATTTGAAAACAACTTTGAATATAATATTGAATGCAATGCATGAACATGACAACCACAAACCAATAGGGTCATGAACATATAAGGTTAGGTTTCACCATATAATCAAGAGAGCTGAACCCACACCGTCTTAAGTTAAATTTAAAGAAATCCCCTAGCTTGGTGACCTTCAACAATTCTTCTTAGGCATGAATCCAGAAGTCCATTGTTTCAAGCATGCAAGAAGAGGAGGTAGAAGATGGGGAATAAAATAGAAGAGAACCCAAGCGGGTTAGGAGAGAGAAAAGAGAGGAAGATTACATAAAAGTAAATAGAAAACCAACCTTGTCTCCTTCTTGCTTTGATTGCTTTATTTGTTTTGCTTTGCTTGAACCTTGGGATCTTTGTAGATGCAACATTTGATCTTTAATGGATGCTTAGAGACTTATGTTTGAGTGTATAGGTGTATAGAGGCTAAGGTTTGAGTGTAAGGAGGCTAAGGTTTGAAGAGACTTGAGAGAATTAGGGTTTTGAGGGACTGCAAGCTCTATTTTCAGAGAGACAGAGTTTTTGGTCTAAGTTTGCGAACCCAGAATATGCAGGGGGGTCTGTATTTATAGGCAAACCAAATACAATCGGCACCTATTACAATGGTGCCTGTGTGATTTTAGGCTTGGCGCCACTAGGAGTGGCCCTAACCACTTAGGCAAGTTTTTAAGGTAGAAAGAAACGTATCTTTTGACCCTTGGGATGCAAGGGAAAAGATTTAGGCGCCTGTTCTAGTGACTACCATGCAATTTTTAGCTTGGCTCCATTAAAAGTGACTCTAGAAAGTCTAAAAATAATTCGGAAGGTTCCAGGTGACCCTATTTGGCCGAGAGTGGACAGGAACCCCTAAAAGAGTGTCCCAGAGGTAACTGGCTTGAGAAACAATGCTGGAATAGTTGAAAAGGGTGACCGACCCACTAGAGGCAAAATGATCATTTGAACTGGGAAAACACAGGGATTGACCCGGAGTGACCCGTGAGAAGGCTTGAAGGTTGGAACACTATTGAGAGTATTTTAAGGAAGTTCCTATTTGATACCCAGAGCCGGTGTGTTTGGAAAAGGCGACCGGCCCATTGGGGGCAAAACAATCATTTCACACAGGGTTTACCAAAGTGGACTCGAAATGGTCTGAAAAGATACTAGAAGGTTGGGAATACTGTTAGAAGCATCCCTAGAGGATAACTAGTTTGATACGCAGAGCTGGTGTGGTTCTCATAGGCGATTGAATGCCTATAGGTACAATAATCATTTGGCTTCAAGTCAGGCTTAGGAAGCGGCCGGTGAAATGAATTGGAGCTTAAAGGGCGAGTTAGAGTCTAAATGTAAATGTGATGTCTGAAAGTAAGTCCGGTCGGGCCGAAAATCGTCGAGCGAGCAAAAATGGGGTGCTTACAATATAGTCTAAGTTATCTTGTCAAATTGTGTTTTTATGCAATTATGATATTTTATTATTTTAGAAATTAAGAAAACCATTAGAAGAAATATTTAAAAATCACTTCACATTTTTAGGCAATTGTTTGTAATTTTATTACCTATTTTTATATATTTTCTCTATGTTTATAACATATTTCTGACTTCTCTGGCATCCCGATTTTCACCCAAGCCTTCTTGGTTTGGGAAAAGTATGGTACTCTCCTAGTTAGAACTTGCCCTCCTAATAGGACAAGTGCGACAAGATTTGAACTTGAAAACTTGATTTGATTAAGGATTTTTTGAAAAATGTTTGGAGTCGCCATCTAACATAATTAAAGATATGCTAGGTCATCTAAAACTAAGTGTAATATGAAGATTAAACTTAGATTTTTCAACAATGTTTTGAAAATGTCCTTCTTATGAAGGTTTTTAGAAAATAGGTTTGTAGCAACCTTTTAAAAGTTGGAAAGCCTTTTTTTTAAAATGTGACTCTGATTTTGGTCTTCGAAATAGAAATCTATGATCCAGGAGTTCGTTACGCGTAGGGAAGATATCCTAAAATCATCACCCTACCCTACTATTTTGGTACCTACATGTTTATTCACCCTTAGTTCACTAACTTAAATCACCGGTTACTACTATCCACTTTTGTCCACCTACAAAAGTTTTTGAAAAATGGGTTGGGTCATCACTTTTTGGATGAATGAAGTATAATGCAAGTTTTGGAAGATTTTTGAAGGATTTGAGAGTTGACTTCCGAAAGAGTTCGAAATTTTTGAAAAGGGTATTTGACTCGAAAATAAGGTTATGACCCCACCTATTTGAAGGTTGCCTACGTATTTTATTTGGTGAGAATCAGGTCAGTCATAGTTTAGGCAAGTTTTAAAAATTGTGTGATTGAAACATTTTTGAAATCCTTTTAAAGGACGTGGCAACCGCGCCTAGGTTTTCCTAAGTTGCCTACATATCTCATTTAGCAAGAATCATGTCAGTCATAGTTCGGGCAAGAGCCTAATTAAAAATGAACTCATAGGAGTCTTGAAAGGTTTCTTTTGAAACTTGAACTTGAAAGAGTTTTGACTTGGAATATGACTTTGAGAGTTTTGAAAATGCCATTGGAATATGACTTAGAATGTTTAGAAGACCCCTGTACTACCCTATCTTAGGTTGTGTAAGCACCCCATTTTTGCCCACTCGGCAGTCTCCAGTCCGTCCAGACTTGAGTTCAAGTCAATACGAACATATTCCAATTTAAATCAGTTTTCCAAACTTAAATTAGTCAACCCATCGCTTCGCTGGCCCGTTGGGCCCAAATATAGGAAAAATGACCAAAATGCCCTTGGGGACATTGTTTGGTCCAATTCCAATGGGCATATCTTTTCGAAGATGGTAAGTCCCTATTTTAATCTCAAATCCAATTTCAAGTCCAATTCCAACTCCAATTAAATCTGGCACACCTTTCGAGAAAGTTGATTCCTCAAGGTGGTAAGACCATCTAATCTGACACGTTTTTTGAGAAAAATCGTTAGAACGGTAAGTCCCTTTAAACTTGTCGACCGGAACGAGACCCTCGAGATGAAAGAACGGTCCACCTTTGGCGACTGCTTGCTTGCTAATGAAGAAATGTTCGTTATTAGACATGCCTTTTGAGAAAGTTAATCTCTCAGGCGATAAGTCCACCTAGCAGCTTCCCGAGATCAGGCAGTCTCTGGAATAATCACGAACCATCAGAGTAACAGAAGTACTCATAAAAATCGCAACCGTTAGAGTGGCGGAAACACTTGTAAACAGGTTAATATAGGGAATTTCCAACAAACCATTGTGTCATGGGACCGTCGTTAGAGTGGCAGAAACACTCAAAACCCAAGTCAACACCAGTGGCTGTTAGCCCACTCCGGTGAAAAATGATCAAACTGCCCCTAGGACCATTTCCGGCACATTTCTTGAGAAAGTACCTAAGTCCTCAAAACGGTAAGTCCACCCTTCCAGGATTGCCCCAAAGACGATCCGGCATGTTTAAGTGCCTTCCAGGCAGTTTCGGGCCAATTCCGAGACCCTCCGGTTAAAATGACCGTTTTGCCCCTAGGCGTTCGAGTGCCCCGGGAACTATACGGGCTCTAGGTATCAAGCCGGTAACCTCCCAGATATGCTTTTGATTGTATTCTCGGCTTTCCAATGTGTTTCTAAATCATTCCAAGTCAATTCCGACAAACGTGGTGCAAAATGACCGTTTTGCCCCTAGTGAGTTGGTCGCCTTTACTAATCACACCGGCTCTGGGTATCAAACCAGTAACCTCCTGGGACATTCTAGGTAATGTTTTCAAGTCCCTAGTCTTCTTCTAGGACATTCCGAGTCTATCATGGTAGTTTGCCGGTCCAATTGACCGTTTTGCCCTTAATGGCCCGGTTAAACTTTCCAACACATCCTAGTATCATTTTTCAAGTCTACTAACCCTGGGACAGTATTTGAAGGGTTCCTGTCCCTTTTCGGCCCTTTAAATCATTCCCGGACCTTCTGGAGTCACTCCTATGAAGCCAGGCTAAAAATTGCATGGTAGTCACTAGTACAGGCGCCCAAATCTTCTTAAGATACGTTGCTTGCCGACCTTAAACATTTCCTAAATGGCTAGTGGCACCAAGCCAAAAAAATAATCTAGTGCCACTCCTAGTGGCACCAGTGTAATTTTTGGCCTGGAGCCACTGCAGCTGGCTCCAGTGCACTCCTTTATCTATAAATACAAAGCCTTTTCTAGCGTGAGAAGGGTCCGCAAACTCAGTTCAAAAACTCTCCTCTTTGATACACAGAGCTCGAAGTCCTCCTAAACCCTAGTTCCCTTTAGATTCTTCAAATCCTAGCATCCATATATAAACCCTTGCCTCTATACACTTAACCCTATCTCACATACACTCATATACACTAATATACTAGCCTCCAAAGCCTCCATTAAAGACTTGAAGTGCTACAACTCCGAAGCTCCCGAAGATCCAAGCAAGCTCTCAAAGACCGACGCAAAGTAAATCAAAGATTGAAGTAAAGAAAGCAAGCTTAACCAAGCAAAACAAAGAAGATACAAGGTAGGCTTCCTATTTACGTTTACGCAATTCCCCCCTCTCTTCTCTCTCCGAACCCACTTGGGTTTTCTTCTATTTTAATCTCTCATCTTCTACACCCCTTTCTTCCATGCTTGAAACAAGAGATTCTCTGGCCCATGTGTAGGATTAGGCTATTGAAAGTCATCGTGTCGTGGGCTTTCTTTTAGTCTAACCCGAGACACGTGGGTTCGGCCCCCTTGATTATATGGTGAAGCCTTTAACCTTGTATGTTCATGACCCCAATTTGCATTGTGCATATCATGATCATGCATCTCTCCAAAATTTATTTTCAAACTTATTTTCAAAACTTGCATCGAAAATCGTTTTCAAAACTTGCATTAAAATTTTCTTCTTTAAAACTTATTTTCAAATCAAAATTCTAAGGTGATTCTAGCCTTTCCATAGTTAGGGTTGCTTTAGGAAAGTATTACATTTAAAGTGACCGATATGGTTCATATTCTCAAATCCTTGTTGTTTTCAAAACCACAAACCTAGATGGGTTCTAACCTTCTTATGGTTAGAATCGTTTTAGGAAAGTGAGATATTTTTAAAGGTTTGCAAAAGTCCGCATTCAAATCCTCTCCAAAATCTGTTTTTCTGAACGTACTTTCTAAAAATCTCTTTTTCCAAAATACCTTTTCAAACTCTTTTCAAAAATCCCTTTCCAAAATCTCTTTTCATATCTACTTTCTAAATTTTCTTCTCCAATATACTTTCTAAAGCCTCTCTCCAATCTTTCTTTTCAAAGTAGCTTTCTAAAAATTGCTTTCTAAAAACTCTTTTAAAAAATCTATTTTCTAAAACTTCTTTTTAAACTCCTTTCCAAAAAGCTCTTTTCAAAATTCACTTTCTAAAAATGCTCCTTAAGTCTCTTTCCCAAAAACTCTCTTAAAAAATTCCTTTCTTAAAATGCCTTCTTTTCAAAACCTCTGTTTTCAAAAACTCTTTCAAAGTTTTACTTTCCAAAATTTCTTTTCTAAAACTCTTCTCAAGTTTACTTTCTAAAAACTCTTTGATAGGATCTCCTTCTAAAAATCTTCCATTCCAAAAAGTTTTACTTTCCAAAAACTCTTTACTTTAGAAACCAAGTCAAGTCCTGGAGCCAATGATTAGGAAACCCTAATTTTCTTTCCTAAAACATGACTTTCAATCTTACCTTAAAACCTAGGTTTCCAAAACCTCCTTTTTTATATCAAAAACATCAATTTTCAAAACTTATTTCCTGCATCAAATCAGAGACTTCCAAATCTAGGATTTCTAAAATTTCACCTTCCAATTCCATGCCAAATCCAATCTTTTCTTTAGAAAACCAAATCCAATCTTTCCTTTAAGAAACCAAATCTAATCTCCCCATTTAGGAAACTAGATCTAACCCTTTGTTTTTGGGAAACAAAATCAAATCCTTTCTTTTTTAGAAATAAAATTCAATCTTTTGTTTTAGGAAATAAAAATCCAAATCTTTCCTAATTCCAACCTTTCCAAATTTTAACTTTCCAAATCTAAATCTTCAAATCTTTCCTAAACTCAAACCTTTCCTAATTTCAAGTATTTCTAAAACTCAAATTTCGAATCTTTCTAAAATTCAAAACTTTCTAAATTTCAAAACTTTCTAAATTCAAAACTTTCCTCATTCGAAACTTTCCAATTTCAAAATCATTCTTATTTTAAACTTTCCTAATTCAAAACTTTCCTCATTCGAAACTTTCCAATTTCAAAACCGTTCGTATTTTAAACTTTCCTAATTCGAAATCTTTCCTAAAATGAAACTTTCCTAAAATGGAACTTTTCCTATTTTGAAACTTTCCTAATTCGAACCTCTCAAAAATCCGATCTTTCTTAAATTCCAACTTCCTTAATCTTCCAAGTGCAACATTTGAGTCAAATATTTCTTAATCTCAAGTCCCTCCTAAATCCTATCTTTCTTAAGTTTAGGTTTCCTAAATCTTAATCTTTCCAAAACAAGTCCACATCCTTCTTCGAAGTTCTATCTTTCTAAATCAAAGTCCAATTTTTTCAATTCCAATTTCCAAGTTCCAATCTTCTATTCTAAGTTCAAATCAAACCCTTTTTCAAATCAAAATCTCTTTTTTCAAATCAGACATTCTATTTTCAATCGGACTCTTGTCCGAATTATGACTGACCTGATTCCCGAAAGGGATACCTAGGCAACCCTCATGGGTGCGGTCACAACCTTTTTCAAGTTTCTATTTCCACAATCTTTTTCAAACTTCCAATTCTAAAAATCTACTTTCAAATCTTCAATTTCAATTTCCAAAACTTTTTTTCCAATTTCAAACTTCAATTCTTCTTTTCAAATTAATTTTCAAAATCAAATCTTTCTTTCAAATCTGTCATTTCAAATCTATTTCCAACATCAAATCAAGTTCTTTTCAAATCTATTTTCAAAACAAATCTTTCTATTGCATTTGCATATCATGCATCACGTCAATTTCTTTCTAAAAATTCTTTTCTAAAGTAGATAGTATTAAACATTTATTAATCAAAGTCTCTAATGGGTAAATCTAGGGTGAATAGACATGTAGGTACCGCAAGGGCTGGGTAAGGTGATGGCTTAGTGCGTCTTCCCTATACGTAATCAACCTCTGAACCTAGAACACTGTTTTCAAAGACCAAATGGAATTATTTTAAAAAAAAAGGGCTTGTGTTTTTCCAAAAGGTTGCTAAACAACCTATTTTCTAAAAAATCCCTCCGTCGAGCTAGTTTTCAAAACCTTTTTAAAAAATTCTAAGTGTAATCTTCAGATTGTGCTTAGTTTTTAGGTGACCTAAGTCACCTTAATTAAGTTAGGTGATGACTCTGAACTTTTGCTAAAAAGCCCTTTATTCAAACCAAATTTTCAATTCAAACCTAGTTGCACTCATCCTTCTAGGAGGATGAGTTCTAACAAGAGAGTATAGTATTTTTTCCGCTTATGTGTGTATTCCTCGAGTGCGAAAAATCTAGGCGTGACAGGCTGCAAGCAATGTTTTGGATAATCTTACCATTTTCTGGGTGCATGTAGCAAATGCTCCGCTTCTGAGAAATTTTATGATGACTTTGCCCCTAAATTCGTGCAATCCGGAAAAGATTAAAGGAAATTGGTCACGTTCACGACATTCCCCCATTATTTCTTATAAATCGGGAGCCTTCAGGGAGCTTCAAAGGATTTCGAATGGTGGTGATATTTTCTTGGGAAGTGTGTATAAAAATAAACTTTTTAGAATGTCTGTGACAAGCTTCGAGGGTTTTTCGAAATGACAGTTTCTGTGCCACATGATCATGGCCTCCAAGAAGTGACCTCTTCAATCGAACAGTACTGATGGGAGGTCCTCCGGACAAGCTTCATGGAGTTCCTTTATTTATACATCTCTCAAGTCATTTGATGGTGCGTTTTAATCGGGGAATTGAAGAAGAAATCAACCCTGGCAAAGTGTCTATGAGACTCTCCAAGGGTTTTTCAAAGTGGCAATTCTCGGGCCACGTGAACAGATGCTTCGAGAAGCGAACTTTTTAATCGAACTATATTGATGGAAAGACCTATGGAAAGGCTTTAAGGAATTCCCTAATTTACACATTTCTTAAGTCATTTGATGGTACGTTTTAATCAGGGAATCAGAGAAAAAGACAACCCTAATGGAGTGGCTGTGAGACGCTCTGAGAAGCTTTTGTTGACTTAGAAGTGTTTCAAGTCAAAGGAATCGCTTGAAAATGGACGGGGATGTTCAACAATGTATCCCAATGAATGCTAGTTTGGTACCCAAAGTCGACGTGGTTTAGGAAATGTCCGGGCCACCAGTTATTTTGACCGAAACTTGACAAAATAAGGCTGAGATGGGTTTAAGTGGCATATCAAACATGCCAGACTGTCTAGAGATAGTTTGAGAAGGTAGCCTTACTGTCTAGAGGGATTTGTGCTTTCTCGAATGACGTGCTAGAGTACTTGGGGGCAAAATAGTTATTTTGATAAAGTATCACCAGAATGGGTCTAAAGTCAGTTGGAATGACATATTAAATATGCCAGACTGTCCGGGGATAATTTTGGAACGTGGACTTATTGTCTCAAGGACTTGGTACTTTTTTAAAAATGTGCCGAGTTGGATGGACCTAAGTCACACAGTGCATGAGTGCGAGCAAATGTGGGTGTGGGAGCGGGTGCACAAGAGCATCCTTTGTTAGAAGAATTGAGAATGAGAGCGTCCTTAGAGCGTATATATAAATATATATATATATATATATATATATTTAAATAAATATTATATTTATATGCTAGTATAATGTATTTAAATAATTTTATTTTTTTATGCTTCAATTCCATGTATATTTAATTGTAATTATTAAATACAAGGATAATACAATAAAATAAAAAAGGAGATAGTCAAGGAGGAAAGTAGCTATTTCTTATAATAGTTGTAGCACAATCAATAGGGATAGGATGTGTACAAGCTATAACGTGATGGATTTATCTTTTCTTTTCAAAAAGCTTATGGGTTTAATTATATAAAGACATGTCCACCTTTAACTTCAGTACATAACCAATGAACGAGTAAGAAAATATTAAATTTTGGCTGAATCCGCAATTCAACAATTAAAGTCCGCGCTTGCATTTTTCTAGATCACGAATTTATAGTGAACTAACCCCGAACTCAATAATTCGCGATTTCAGAGCTGGTCCGTCACCCCCTATCACAAACTGTGTGACCTAGGGATGGACTTATCGTCTTGAGGAGTTTATACTTTCTCGCAAGACATGTCGGGTTGGATGGACTTATCGTCTTGAGGAGTTTGTACTTTCTCACAAGACATGCCATCATGCCCAAGGGACAGTTTGGTCATTTTTCATTGAGACGAGCTAGCAGGCGTTGGTGTTGACCTGGTTTACGAGTGTTTCTATCACTCCTACTGTTGTGACAGGTTGGTTTTTAGATGTCTTTCTTTTCTCCGATAAACATGCCAAAGCCAAGAGGCGTATTCGATCCCGTGACACTGGATGGTTTAATGGCAAACCTCGTGTCGACTTGGTAAGTGTTCTCGTCACTTCGACAGTTTAGTGTTGGTTTTGAAGACTGTCTGATCTCAGGAAACTCACTAGACACCAAGGGAAAAAATGGACGTTCTACATTGGTGAGCTAGTAGACACCAGAAGTGAACCATTTAAAATTTGTGAGTGCTTCCATCACTCTTATGGTATGATAGTTTGTGAGTATTTCCATCACTCTGACGGTGTGATAGTTTGCACGTGTTTTCTTCACTTCAACGGTGTTTGGCATTAGTTCCAGAGACCGATCTATCTCGGGAAGCTGCCTGTAGTGCCTTAGGGCATTTTTGTCTTTTTGGCTTTAATTAGGCCTTATGGGCCCTAGAAATGACCAATTGACTAGACTGAAGTTTGAAAAGCCAGTTTAGGCTTGATAGTGTTGGGACGTTTTAATAGAGGATTGGTTTAAACTAAAAATTACCAAGCAGGTAAAAATGGGGTGCTTACAACTGTCCTTCTTTTTCTGTCTTTGCTTACTGAAGGCAAAAAATGATAGAGTAAGGGTCCCATTTTGATTGCAAGGCGATTGGAGGGATAGGAATATTTGGAATTTTAAAACTTAATTATCCTAAACTGACATTCCATCTAATGGAATGACACCCCTTCAGAGAGATCTAGGGTTTTGAAATTGATATTTTGAATATGATTTTTTTTAAACGATTTTGAAATTAATTCTTCCTGAACAGACATTTTGATAAATGGAATGGCACTCCTTTGGGGAGATTCAGGTTTTGAAATTGGTTTTTCAAAATTGAAGATTATTTTTTGAAAGCTGTTGAAATTGATTTTTCTTAAACCGCATTTCAACCGGTGGAACGACCCTCTATTGGGGAGATTCAGGGTTTTGACATTGAACATGGTTAATGAAATGATATGAAAATGACTTAGTGCAGTGGACTGACTTGGATTTGATTGAAAGAGTTTGAAAAACCTTTGAAACTTGGAACTAAAATTTTAAGAAAAAAGTTTGAAAACCAAAAATTTTGAAATGAAACTTTTGAGAAAAAAGTTTGAAAACCTAGAATTTTGATATTAAACCTTTGAGGAAAAAGTTTGAAAACTTAGAATTTTCAAATGAAACTTTTGAAGGGAAAAGTTTAGAAAACCTAGAATTTGATTTTGGAATAAAACTTTTTGAGGTAAAAGTTTGAAAATTTGAAATTTTTTAAAAGAGACTTTTTGGGGTGAAAACTTGAAAAACTGAAATTTTTGAAAAGAGGATTTTTGAGGTGAAAGCTTAAAAATCATTAATTTTTAAAAAGTTAGACTTTTTGAGGTGAAAGCTAGAAACTTGAAAATTTTAAGAAGTTCAGCTTTTTGAGACGAAAGCTTGAAAATCCAGGAAATTTGTTTTAATAATGGGGCTTTTGAAGGAAAAAATTTAGGAAACCTATGAAATGTTTTTGAGAATGAAACTTTTTAAGGAATAAAGTTTCAAAACCTTTGGAACACATTTTAGAACGAAGCTTTTAAAGGATTCGCAAAACCTGAGAAATGTTTTTGAGATTAAACTTTTTGAAGGAAAAAGCTTTGAAAACCGGGGAATGTTTTTGGAGGAAAAAAGTTTAAAAAATCAAGACAATATTTTCGAAACGAAACTTTTTGAAGGCAAAAGTTTGCAAAACTGGAAAAATTATTTTGAAATGAGACTTTTTGAAGGAAAAAGTTCAAAAAACCTAGAAAATTGTTTTTAAAATGAAACTCTTTTAAGGGAAAAGGTTTGAAAACCTCGGCTTGACTTGAAACTCAAAATTTTTAACAAAACTTGATTTGAATTAAATTTGAAACAAAAAGTTTTGAAAACTCAATTTCACTTTGGAATTGAAAGTTTTTGAAGAAAAAGCATAGAAAACTATTGGACGCTCGAAAATGTTTTAAAATTTTGAAAGAAAGAAAGATCTTTTCATTTGAAAATTGATATTTTTTTTTGTAGAAAACACTTTGAAAACTTCTTAAAATTTTGAGAATTGATTTTTGGATTTTATAGAAATCTAGGGCTTTCAACTTTGAAATTGAAATTGAAACTGGAACTCTTTGTAAACAAAGTTTTGAAAACTTTTGAAGCTAAAAAATGATTTGAAATTTTGAAAGAAAGCAAGAGTTTTCATTGATTTTGAAATTGGAGTTGAAACTTTTCGTAGCGAAGGTTTTGAGAATTGTAGAACTTGCAATTGAGTTGGAATCGAAGGCTAAAACTTTTGTAGAAAAAGTTTTGAAAACTTTTGATCTTGAAAATTAATTTTGACTTTTGAAAGAAAGCAAGAGTTTTAATTTTTGAAATTGATTTGGAATTGAAATCTTTTAGAGAAAATTGAACTTTTGAAAATTACTTTTAAACTTGATGGTAAGCAAGAGCTTTCATTTTTGAAATTGGATGGAAACTTGGAAAAGAAACTTTTGGTAGAAAAAACTTCGAAAACTATTTAACTTTTGAGAATTTATATTGAATTTGAAGGAAGCAAGAGCTTTCACTTTGAAATTGATTTTGATTTTGAAATTGAAATTGAAACTTTTTGTAGGCACAAGATATGAAACCTTTTGAACTTAAGAAAACTTCTAAATTTGACAGAAAGCCATAGCCTTCATTTTGAAATGGATTTTGAATTTGGAATGAAAACTTATTATAGATAAAAGGTTTGAAAACTTTTTTGAAATTTTGAAATTGAAAGAAAACAAGAGCTTTCGTTTTTTAAAGATTTTGATTTGATCCGGTAAAAATCGTAGCTTTGTTAATAGGAGGAACACACTTGTAGTTCTTTTGTCTTGAACATTAGAGGAGAGGAAATTTGTCGCCTCTTGGATTAAGATCACTTGAGAGTAATGGAAAATTCTTGATGTTCTCTAACTGTGCTGATTGTTGACTTTTGCTTTTGAGTGGCATGACAGAATTCTGGTTGATATGCTTTCTTACAAGCCGTAAGGCTATGCTTGCGTGGAGTTGAATGTCTTGAATTTGGTTATGAAGGACATTAGGTCATTTGGCATATTTGAAAAAATTTAGGATATCTGGAGGGCAAAACATTTTTAGTCGGTTCTTCTTGAATGGATCAAATGGTTTGAAATTGAACGGGAGGTTGAGGACGAGACGTTGCCCCAGCTTTCATGGTTAGAAAGATGTTGTATCAAGCTACTTAAAGTTGATTAGGAGATCAAGGGCAGGCCGTTGCCCTATTCTCTGTTTCTTGTCGGTTATGGATGGCATTTTGAGCTTTTTGAGGTGTGTGCCATTTCTTTTCTCTTCTTTTTTTCTTTTTCTCTTTTTCAGGGCACATATGATGCGGGAGCTTTTTTTACTCAATCTCTTCCCTCTGAGTTGGACGTCTAGGGACTTTGACTTCGATGAGAATCCCGCTCTTTATTGTGCTTTTGAGAGATTTCGTTTTCTTTTGTAACTACCTAAAACACAGTGATATATTGATAAGACACTTTTTATGCTGGACCCTTGACAGGCAATGAGGTTTCTATTATTATGTTTTGTGATAGATGCACAAGCTTGTCAAATGAATGTGTGCACAAGTTATATACAAGTTAGAATGAATGCATGCCATACTTTTAGATGAATGCACAAATTTTATGAATAAAAATAGATGCATGTCATGCTCTTTGATGAATGCATTGATTTATACAGGAAGATATGAATGCATGTCATACTTTTTATTGAATGCACAGGTTTTATTCATGGATAAAATATGATGAATGCACAGGTTTATATAGAAATGGAAATGAATGAGTGTTCCGGGGTTGCCCAAAGATTCATGTTCAGTTGTGAGTGTTGTATCCCATAATCAGGCAGTCTTTTGAACTTCTATTCTTCTCTTAGGATTCTCCTTTCTAATTTTGCCCTTTTATTGCCAGGATATGATAGTACTTGCCCCATTATCAGATATTTAACTTGTTGGCTCGTTTTCACCCACTCTCTTTTGCTAAAAGGAAACCCCCTATGGTAGACCTCTCGACTTCTCTTCTAGGACTCCTTTTCAGATTGGTGGACTTTCTCGAGTGATAGCCATTATTACCCTTTGGCAAAGCAATGGGAAACTTTCTTCCCAATTTCGAGAAGACTTTGAAAGCTATCAAAAAGTGCAAAAAAGCCCCCCTTTTTTTTCTTCTTTCTTTTTTATTTTTGTTTTTGTTTTTTATGACATCAGTGAACCTTTTCAAACTACAAGAGCCCTGTGATGACATGATCAATTAATGTAGAGCAAATATAATTCAAGAATATCAAGATGCAATTTAGATTGAAAAGAACAACATCAAACATGCATAAAATCACACAAAAATTAGCACAGTTGGTCATAAGATGATCAAGAGCATATTAATGACAATATAGTGGTGTAAGCATGAATTTTAAAAGGACTAATGAAAATATAGATGCTAGGTGTGATCTAGAATGATGCACCGTGTTTAATAGCTTGTAGATCAACACACCTAGAAGTTAAACCTATCCCATCCCATACACTCAAAATATTTCTTTTCTTCTTCATTTTTTTCCATTGGAATTCCAACCCTATCTCTCCAATAATGGTAATATTAAACCACAAAGATATGGAAGATTTCAAACACATGTGTAGGTAGCCTTCTCCTCTGGTCACATAACAATGGTAGTGCACTCACACTCATTGGTAACCATTTCCATAAGTGATGAGAGAGGAAATCAACAAAAGGTCAATCTACGTATGAGACAATTTGCAAATATTAAATAATGGCAAAGCAAGGTAAATAGATCATAAAGGCCAATTCCAATTCTAAGAAGTCTTAAGAAGTGTGCATTAAAATGAACATGAGTCACCAATATGATAAAGATCATCAAAACCATTGACTCATATTTATGCAAGTAATCATGCACACAAGATTCAATCTCAAACAAGTATACACATTAATCTAGTCATAATTAAATATTTGAACCAATGATTGGGCACGTGTTGGACAAACACAATCAAAAAAATTTTGGTTTTTCTAAAAATTCTTCCAAATTAGATTCAATCATCTTAGGCTTGTCAATGTATGGTAATCTTCCTTTTGAGGATTCAAGTACTCATTTACTTTACTAGGATAGCCTTCTGGTGCCACTCTTTGAGCAAGCTACATGATTGATCCTCCTCTCTAGCCCGTCCGTATTTTCTCTTCTCTTTGCCTTTCCTATTTTTCTCTCCGCTCTTTTTTGGAGTTAGAGGATTTTGTTTTTGGCTGAAGTAGGAGCTTATGCTATCATTTCCTTCAAGTCGGGGTAAAATATCTCAGGAAAATTCCTAGAGAATGCATCAGTTATGGCAAGCAACGAGACAATGACACAGAAACTTTAAACCCTTTTCATTATATGATGTTGTCGATATGCTCAAATTTAAATTGAAAGCTAAAATATAGGTTTGAAAGAAATTCCCTTTCTGAAACAAACCCCTCAAAGGGGTTTAGAATCTCACCAATGTCCTCCTTACTCCATTTGTCGTGTGTTTTATCTGATTGCATAGGGATGGCTGTAGGAGCTTGAGGACTGGGTGGAGTGGTAACATGGTGTTGAGGTTCAGGCTGAGAGATAGCATTTAGCGGATGGATGGTCAATTCCTCTTGTTCTTCAATGTAGATCATGTCTCTTCCAATAACTAGGCTCATCCTTGCGTGAGTTGTGAACTGGGTGGGATGCTAGAAGGGCCCATAAGTTTGGATGTGCTCTTGGGCCTAGAAAAAAGAAAAAAAAAACCCTTGTTTATCTATCGTGAGGTAAGAGGGGGAATGAAAAAGCAAAAAGAAAAATAAAATGAAGTCAATATGAGGAATTGAAGGTTTTATGCAATGCATGTCCTACGAAAGTTCCTTCTTTGAGGGAATCTAGGCATGATGCTAAGTCCATTTTGGATGTAAGGTTTTGCTCTTGTATGCAATACAATACCTGTTCTTGTAACATGCATTCATTCATTCAAGGGAAGAATATAAACGGAGGATCTCATTTACCTTGATCGCTTTTGTTCATTGATTTTGAATACACATCAAGGGACAAGGGAATATTTTTCATAAGACTTTCAACCATTTCCTTCATAGGATTTGGGGGAATGGGAATACACTCTTCCTAAATACCCTTAAGCTCTTGAAATGGTGTGATTTACTTGATCTTCGCAGCTTCCTTTTTAGCATGGGCTGGTTAATGCTTCCTTTTGTTGGCAATCCCGCCTCCATGAACAGGGAGAGATTTGGGCCTCTCTTGAAATATGATTCGATGCATGCCATGAGTCCTTAGGGTTAAGGGGACCCTTAGGAGTTTAGATAGCTTACTTTAGCGCGAGATTAGATTTGTTCCTTTCTCCCTACAATTGATTGAATATATGAGAATACAATGACTTGAGTTTCTTGGCACTCTTATTAGAGAGTAGATATCGATGCATGAACAGAGTAGTTATAAATATATAAGCAACATAATGATAGTAAGTAGTTTAGAAAATCCCTTTTTTGACCTCGCTTCAACCATCGATTTTCTCGATCTTTAGAGATAACGAAAAAGATAGAGAAAAAAATACAAAACAAGAAACAAGGAAGAAGTTAGCATCTCTGGATTGGAGGTTCTTATGTAATGCATGCCTCAAGGGTGCCCCTGCTATTTGAGGGGACTAAGCATGATGATTTGTTCATTTCTTGGAGATAGGGTCTTGCCCCTGCATGCAGTACCATACTTGTGACTTGTTCATTCATACATCCATTCATTCAAAAGAAAATAAAAATGACATTTTTATTGTATTGAATTTTCTTTTGTTCATGGAATTTGAAATTACATTTATGGGGAGAGGAAAACACTTCTCATAGGATCTTTTGCCTATTTTCTATGCATTGAATTCCTAAACTACTCTTGAGTCTTAGGGTTCGCCTTCTTTTTGCTTGGATGTGGCCGGTGAGAGATCTTACTTCTTGGTTGCCTTTGTTTTCTTAGCAATCCTATCTCCAAGAACAGAGAGCGATTGGTGCCCTCTTTATGAAATGTTATTTGATGCATACTATGCATCCTTAGGGTCGTAAGAAACCCTTAGGAATTTAGGTAGGCTTTGATTTGAACAACAGTGGGTTTAGACCACTCTCTTAAGGTTGATCATGTGCATGAGAATGCAATGACTTGAGTTACTTTTAAACTCTTGTCTTAGAATGGATATTGATACATGAATAGTGTAATAAATGCATGGATAGTATACTGACCATAGATAGCAAGTTTAACAGACAGAAGGGTAAAGGGACATGACAATAGCCTAACCCTTTAAGTGTCCCCAACGGAGTTGCTAACTATCTTGCTCTGGTTTTTACCCAAGCCCTCTTAGTTGGAAAAAAACACGGTACTCTCTCGGTTAGAACTTGCCCTCCTAAAAGGACAAGTGTGATGAGATTTAAACTTGAAAACTTGATTTGATTAAGTGCTTTTTGAAAAAAGTTTGGAGTCGCCACCTAACATAGTTAAAGATGTGTCAGGTCATCTAAAACTAAGTGTAATCCAAAGATTAAACTTAGATTTTTTGAAAATATTTTAAAAATGTCCTTACGAAGGTTTTTAGAAAATAGGTTTATAGTAACCTTTTAAAAGTTTGAAAGCCTTTGTTTTTTTTGAAAATGTGACTCCAGTTTTGGTCTTCGAAATAGAAATCTATAATCTGGGATTGGTTACGTGTAGGGAAGATATCCTAAGATCATCACTCTATCCAGTCGTTTTGGTACCTACATGTCTATTTACCCTTAGTTCACTGACTTGAATCACCGGTTACTAGTATCCACTTTTATCCACTTAGAAAAGTTTTTGAAAATGGGGTTTGGTTATCACTTTTTGGATAAATGAAACATGATGTAAGTTTTGGAAGAGTTTGGAAGCATTTGAGAGTTGACTTTCGAAAGAGTTGAAATTTTTTTACAAGGATATTTGACTTGAAAACAAGGTTATAACCACACCTATTTGAAGGTTGTCTACGTATCTCATTTGGTGACAATCAGGTCAGTCGTAGTTTGGGCAAGTTTTGAAAATTATGTGATTGAAACATTTTGAAAATTTGTCCAATTGAAAGACAATGTCCATTTGAAGGATGTGGGGATTGCTCTTAGGTTTCCTAAGTTGCTTACATATCTCATTTGACAAGAGTCAGGTTAATCGTGGTTTAGGGAAGGATTTAATTGAAAATAGACTCATGAGAGTCTTGAAAGGTTTCTTTTGAAACTTGAACTTGAAAAAGTTTTGACTTGGAATTGGACTTGGAGAGTTTTGAAACATCCCTTGGAATAGGACTTGGAATGTTTTGAAGATGCCTTTGAAATAGAACTTGGATTGTTTTGAAGATGCCTTTGAAATAGAACTTCGATTGGAAAAACTCTTGTGACCTTGTCTTTGAAAAGTTTTTGAAGATCATTTTTGAAAATAATTTTGATTATCTTATGATAGGTATATTGAATATATCATCACCTTTGAGAGATTAGTCATTGGAGAGACTAACTCCTTTAAGGTTATGAATTTTGAAAGCATATTTACAAAAGGGCTAGAGACTTCTCTTAGGTTTTTAGAGCTTTGGGGTTATAGAACTCTACTTGATATCTCACTATAAGCACCCCATTTTTTCCTCTCGGCGACCTCCAGCCCGACTGGACTCACTTTCAAACGCCATATGCACATTCAAACTCCAACCCACCCTCCAAGCTCTAATCTCGTTCACCGGTTGCTTTTTGGGCCCGTCGGGCCCACTTGAAGCCAAATGATCATTTTGCCCATGGGCATCCAATCGCCTCTGGGAACCACTCCGGTTCTGGATATCAAACCGGTTATCTTCTGGGAATGCTTTCAATAGTATTCCCAACCCTCCAATACCTTTCCAGCCCATTTCGAGTCCATTTCAGTAAACTTGATGTGAAATGACCGTTTCGCCCCTAGTGGGCCGATCGCCCTTTCTAACCACACCGACTCTAGTTATCACTCTAGCTACCTTCGGGACACTCTTTTAGGGGTTCTTGTTGATCCCCGGCCTTTTGAATTATTCTTGAACTTTTCGGAGTTGCTCCTAGTAAAGCCAGTCCAAAAATTGCATGGTAGTCACTAGGACAGGAGCCTAAATCTTCTGCCTCGCATCCCAAAGGTCAAAAGATCTATTTCTTGTGCCTCAAAAGTTTTGCAAAGGGACTGGCGCCACTACTAGTGGTGCCAAGCCAAAAAATGACCTAGCGCCACTAGGAGTGGCGCCAAGCTTAAAAGCAAACTAGCGCCACTGCAATAGGCGCAAGTTCCTGTTCCAATTACCTATAAATACAGACCTCCCACTGGGTAAAACGGATCCGCAAACTCAGTCCAAAAATGCTGCCTCACTAAAAATAGGCTTCGAAATTCTAGTTTTCTCAAGTCTCCTTCAAACCCTAGCCTCACAACACTCCATACACATAAACCGTAGCTTCTATACACTCCATACATTCAAATACAAGCCTCCAAGCATCTATTGAAGATCAAGTGCTATGTGTTCAAAGCTCTCAAAGGGCAGTAAACAAAGCAATCAAAGCAAAAAGAAGACAAGGTAGGTTTTCAATTTAATTTATGCAACTTCCCCTTCTCTCTTCTCTCTTCAAACCCACTTGGGTTTTCTTCTATTTTAATCTCCATATTTTACCTCCTTTTCTTGCATGCTTGAAACAAGGGACCTCCCGGTTCTTGCCTAAGACGGTCTTGGAGAGAATTACCGTGCCAAAAGTTTTCTTTAAGTTTCCCCTAAGATGGTGTGGGTCTGACCCCCTTGATTGTGTGGTGAAGCTTAACCTTGTATGTTTACGACCCTAGTGCATTGTGATTGTCATGTTCATGCATTGCATTTAATATTGCATTCAATGTTGTTTTCAAACTTACACCAAAGTTCTCCTTCAAAACTTGCATTTAAAACCTTCTTCTTTCAAACTTATTTTCAAAATCATAATCCTAAGATGATTCTAACCATTCTATAATTAGGGTCATTTTAAGAAAGTGATATATTCAATGTGACCACCGAAGTCCAAAGTTTGGATTTAAATCCTAAATTGTTTTTCAATAAATCACAATTCTATGGTGATTCTAGCCATTCCATGGTTAGGGTTGCTTTAAAAAAGTGTTACATTCAATGGGATCATCAAGGTCCAAATCTTGCTTTCAAACCCTAATTATTTTCAAAATCACATCCCTAGAATGGTCCTAATCCTTTCATGGTTAGAATCATTTTAGGAAAGTGAGATATTCAAGAGACTTTCAAAAGTCTATATTCAAATCTTTCCAAAATAGTTTTTGCAAATCCACTTCCTAAAAAGTTATTTTCAAAGATCTACTTTTCAAAAACTCGTTGTCTTGAAATCTAAATCAAAGCCCTAGAATCTATGATTAGGAAACTTTAATTCATTTCTTAAAATCATGACTTTCTATTTGCCTCAAATCACAACTTTCCAAAACCTTTTTCTACGTAAAATCATAGATTTCTAAATTCAAGGTTTCCAAAACTAAATGTCATGCCCACTCCTAATCAGGTGTTATTAACACCATCTTAGGCGAACGTGATCGCACAAGTCACCAAGTCGTAAGCAAAACCTCAACACTGATCTCAAAGATAGAAACCGGATACGAATTATTAATATCATCACATAGAAATATATAACGTCATCAATTATTGAACTCTACTATACAATCCTCTGAAATATAATTTATACTAATACAAGAGTAAAGTTAAACAAGACTCCAAGAGTTATCAATTTATGACAACTAAGATACAGACTGCTGACATCAACATAGAGACAGACTCCGATATCACAACAAAAGCTTCTCGAAACTCAACAGCTCAACCCTGACCTCTACAGTGGACTGGACATCTCCCAACATCCTGCGAAACAACCTATGTGGACGTGAGCTATATATCTCCATTTTTACAAAGATAATTAAACTCATAATGACTGAATGATAAATAAGCAATGAATAATTTGCCAATCAATAGATAGATCACCACCAATAATAAGAAATGTCTATTGTGTTGCAATGCATGATACACCACAAACGAGCACGTTATTTATGATAACATTGGATCAATATATCGATGGTCTGTTATTAAAGGATGTCCCTTTTTCAACACCCTTTAGGTTAGCCCCATATTGCCTATACCTTAGGTTAGCCCCCACTCGGCTAAACCTCTTCTATGCAATGTAGTTATGCACACAATGTATGAATTGTATACAAATATCACCTCATAATCCAGCAATTACCTCCAATATAGATAATAAAACATTCAACTCAATATAAATATGAATATCTTATACCCCACCTGCTACCGCTTAATAATGACACTTGAGTCACCTCTTTGGTTGTGTCGAAGTATTTTGCTCCGCTTCCGAACCTATCTCATACCACCACATCAAACTTGATAAAATATATGTCATAATGCATAACTAATGCATGAAATGTGACATGTTAAACCCTTCACGTTGTAATGCAAAGTACAATGTATACTAATGCAACATTTTGACAGTCAGGACAGTCAGAAGGAAGTTGCCGACCTTTATGATACATGCTGACCATAATGGAAAGCAGAGAAGGCAAATTGCCCACCTTAGTCTAGTAGCTAGTCATCAGGACAACACCAGGGATGTCCTACCGACCAGAGCCCTTCTATGGCTCGAAAATATAATCTATTAACCTGACCCCAAAGCTTTCCAGGCCACCCCAACATAATCACAAATTCTTCAAAGACCCAAAATGACATTTTAAGGCTATAACAAGACTCCACACATCAAAACCATGAACATCATGTAAGATTCAAGGCTTCCACTTGGAAACTTGAAATACTTCTCCACATCTCACCTCCAATTCACCATCATTGAATGAAATGACATATACACATACAAAAACTACAAAATATAATAAAACAAGTATTCACATGAGATTCTCACCTCCAGAAATGATCACACAAGCTTTCTTTTGCACTTCCTTCTTCTTTTCCTTCCTTTCTCTCTTTCTCTTTTCTTTTCTCTCACTTTCGTTCTCACTAAATAATTTTTCTCTACACCAGCTCCTCTTTTTATTCTTTCTCCCTTGACTTGAAAGCCAAAATAGATACAACTTGTATCTAATACGCCACATCTCACACATGCACCTTTGCTAGCAACAAACACACACCTTATACACACACATGTCACATACGTGAGTCACTCACCTAGGTATCAAGCATACATATGCACACCTAGCACTTCACTAATCCACATGATTGCATAATTAACCATGCTTATGGTAATTAATCATGATAATTAATCCAGATCAAGATCAGCCCACTACGGATGGTAACCTGCCGATCTCCTAAAGAGCAGACTCCTAAGAAACCCACTAAGAATGATGGTGTCGACCTAAGATTAGTAAAGCCCAGCCTTTGCTAAGGCATAGTCGAGCTACATGACATACTCACAAAAATGATAATTCCCCCCCCCCCCTCCCTACCCCGACATGTTCTCACTCCATCATGCTAATCAAACTCCTCAATTAGTACAATCACACACTAGAATATATGCAATTAAACTAAACATGATGCTAAACAATGTCGGGTCTTACACTATAGCCTTCTAATTTTGAGTCAAATCAAATCTTGTCCAAATAGGAAACCAAATTGAATTTTCCAATTTTGAAAACTAAATCAATTCCTCTATTTTTTGGAAATAAAATCCAATCTTTTGATTTAGAAAATAGAAATCAAATCTTTCCTAATTTTAATATTTTTAAATTTCAAAACTTCCTTTTTCAAGACTTTCCAAAAAACAAACCTTTCATTTTTCAATTGAAATCCAATCTTTTCAAGGGCTTTGCATAAACACTAGGTCTTAGGATTGCCTAAATCCCAAGTTACCTCAATCCTAGATCAAACCTTTTCAAACTCAATATTCTAAATTTAACTTTTCAAATCTCTCCAAATTCTAACTTTCCTAATTTCAAACTTTCAAATCTTATTCTAAATTTCAAATCTTTCTAAGTTCAAACATGTCTTGAATCAAGACTTTCCAAAAATGGGTATTTCTAAATTCAAATATTTCAAAAATCAATTCTTTCCTAAGATGGAAACTTTCCTAAAATGGAACCTTCCTAATTCAAAGCTTTCCTAAGTTGAAGTTTTTCAAATTCTAACTTTCCAAATTCTTCCAAATCAAATATTTTTAAATCAAGTCAAATCTTTACAAGCCTTTTCTAAATTAAGTGTTTCTAAATCAAATCAACTCCTTTCCTAACCTTTTTTAAATCCGACTTTCCTAATTCAAAACTTTCCTAAAATAGAACTTTCCTAATTTGAAACTTTCCTAATTCGAGACTTTCCTAAAATCAAACTTTCTAAAGTCAAACTTTTCAAATCAAGTCCTTCCAATTCAATTGCATGCTCCAACCTTAGGTTACCAAAGTCCTAGGATGTCAAAGCGCAAGTTCAACCCCTAACTCTAAGTTAGGAAGTTTCAACTCTTTTTTAAACCTCAAGTCTAAATTAAAATTGTTTTCAAACTCCAATTCAAGTCAAGATGACTTCAAAATTCAATTCAAGCTTTTCAAATCAAAGTTCAAAATCAAACTTTTTCAAGTCAAACTTTTTAAAGACCTCAAAGTGTTTATTTTCAATCGGACTCTGAGTCCGAACTACAATTGATCTGATTCCCAACAAAGAGATATGTAGGCAACCCTCATGGGTCCAGCCATAACCTTTTCATATTTTCAAATTTCACAACTTTTTTCAAACCTCAAATCCCTTTCTTAAATTTATTTTTAAAATCAAATCATTTTCTTGCACTTGCATGTCATGCGTCATATCAAACCTTTTTTCAAAATTCTTTTCAAAGTGGATAGCATTGGACATTAGATAATTAGAGATTCTAAATGAGTGAGTCTAGGGTAGAAAGACATATAGCTAC
The DNA here is from genome assembly GCA_033060915.1 of Euryodendron excelsum. NCBI lineage: Eukaryota > Viridiplantae > Streptophyta > Magnoliopsida > Ericales > Pentaphylacaceae > Euryodendron > Euryodendron excelsum. The sequence goes on along the minus strand of CM065393.1, from coordinate 1,052,611 downwards.
CGAAAGGGCGGGATAAGGTGATAGCCTAGTGTATCTTCCATATACGTAACCAAACTTCAGACTGAGAATCAATGTTTTCGAAAGACCAAAACCGGAGTCATTTTCTAAAATGGGCTTAAACATTTTTCAAAGGTTGCCTACCAACCTATTTTCCAAAATACCTTCTCTTGAGGAAGTTTCCAAAATCTTTTCAAAAACCTTAAGTTTAGTCTTCAGATTTCACTTAGTTTTAGGTGACTTAACTCACTTTAACAAAGTTAGGTGGCGACTCCAAATCTTTTTCCAAAAACCCTTATTTAAATTATTTTCTAATTCAAACCTAGTCGCACTCGTCCTTATAGGAGGATGAGTTCTAACGATAGAGTACTATGCATTTTTCAACAATCTAGAGTGTAAAAAAACCGGGGTGCGACATGCACTATCCTTAAGAAACCATAATCATTAAATGACTATGATTGTCTTAAAAACGTGACTTTTAAAAATTATTTTTGAAAGAAGTTTTGGAAAACATTTAGGGTTTAGAACCCTATTATGAACTTTTAAAGGTTACATTTAATGTATCATTTTCCCTTGGAAGCCTTAACCATGAAAGGGTCAAGGACACCTTAGGATTGTGAGTTTTTTAAAGCAATTTGAAAATAGTTTTTAACAAATGTTAAGGGTCTAGCCATTTTAGTCAAGACAAGTTTAAGAGAGCTCTTGGAAACGTTTTGGGATAGAATATGGAACTATTTGAAAAGATTTTGAAATTGATTTTTGAAAACTCAAGAGAGTAGGATGTTTTTTAAAAGCATGCTATGAAAATGGTTTTGAATTTAAAGATCATTTGAAAAGGGCCTTGAAGTTTAACCCTCCTTGGTTAGGTACACTAGGGTTAAAGGGCCTAAGGTCAACTAACTAGAGTTAGGTTAGCTAGGTTAATCTAGGTTAAGGTGACCTAGGGTTAACTAAGTAGGATTAGGCTAACCTAGGGTTAAGGTGACCTAGGATTAACTAACTAGGGTAAGATTAACCTATAATTAAGATGCCCTAGGGTTAACTAACGAAGGTTAGGTTAACCTAAGGTTAAGGACAACTAGGGTCAAGTAACCTAGCGTTTGGAAGAATGGTTTTGAAAAGTGGTTTTTGACTAGGGTTTTGGACCTAGTGGTTTTGGAAAGTGATTTTGAACTAGGTTTTAGGACCTTCTAGTTTTGGAAAGTTGGAAAAGGTGATTTTATGCATGAACTTTGAAAAAGGGTTTTTGAAAGCCTTGATTTCACGTAAAGAAAATCTTATCATTTTATGTGAAAACTTTTTTAAATCAACTCTAGAGAGTTGCATATTTTAAAAACCATTTTTATGAAAACCACTCAAGTAAGTATAAGGTTCATATGGTGGATTTTTGAAAATCACTCCAAAGAGGGTCACCTTGGAACCATTTCAATCACAAACTTAAGAGAGTAAAACTTTGAAAATCAATATGGAATAGGTAGTTGTGAAAACCATTTGAAAACTTGAAAACCACTCAAGTGAAAACAATCACTCTTGTGTAAAGTTAAGAGAGTGAACTTTTTGAAAGCCTCCTTAAGGACGGTTGTTTTAGAAATCACCTTTGGGGTATTAAAACCACTCTAGTGAGCTAGGGTTCATATGTTCGTTTTAATGAAAACCACTCAAAAGAGAGCTTCCTTAAGACCATTCCAACCTCAAAACTTAAGAGAGCAAATCATTGAAAACCTTTCTAGGGAGGGTTGTTTTTTAATGCTTTGAAAATATTGAAAACCTCTTTTGGAGAGGGGGCTTCGGAAACCATTTTTATGCAACTTAAAAGAGTGAAATGCATGGATGCAAGGGTAGAGATTGGGGGTTTTTGGAGAGCTTTCTAAGGTTTGAAAACTAGGGTTCTTTGCTTAAACTTCAAGAAACCCCAACTTAGAGCCACTTTTTGAAAATCTTTTGAACATGAAATTTAGAGAGCTTTGGAAGATGGAAACAATGGTGTTTTTGAAAATGATTTGAAACATAGAAAATAAAGCTAAGGCAAGCAATACATGAACAATATAACATTTATATACAAAGGGTCACGAAGCATACAAGGTTCAAGGCTACACCACATTGCAAGGGGCTCTAGGGCCATACTATGATCAAGTAGACCTAAGAGAGGTCCCGCAACCGGTGGTTCTCACAGGCTTTCCTCAAGTCATTTGATAGTGCATTTTAATCAGAAAATTGAAGAAAAAATCAACCCTGGTAGAGCATCTCACAGATACTCCAAGGATTTTTCAAAGTGGCAACTCTCAAGCCACACGATCGGATGCTTAGGGAAGCGATCTTTTCAATCGAACTAAATCGATGAAAAGGCCTATGAAATTTTTTTTGGTAATTCCTTAATTTATACATTTCTTAAGTCATTTAATGGTGCGTTTGTCTCGCCTAGATTTTTCGCACTCGAGGAATACACACACAAGTGGAAAAAATACTGTACTCTCTCGTTAGAACTCATCCTCCTAGAATAAATGAGTACGATTAGGTTTGAATTGAAAATTAATTTGAATAAAGGGCTTTTGAAAAATATTTGGAGTCACCACCTAACTTGATTAAGGTGAGTTAGGTCACCTAAAAACTAAACACAATCCGAAGACTACACTTAGGGTTTTTGAAAACGATTTTGAAAATACCTCCTCAAGAGAGGGTTTTTAAGAAAATAGGTTGTTTGGCAACCTTTGAAAAATATTTAAGCCCTTTTTAGTAAAATAACTCTATTTTGGCCTATCGAAAACAGTGATCTAAGTTCGGAGCTTGGTTACGTGTAGGGAAGATGCACTAAGCCATCACCCTACCCCGCCCTTGCAGTACCTACATGTCTATTCATCCTAGATTCACCTATGAGAGTCTTCAACTAACAAATGTCCAATCCTATCCACTTTAGAAAAGAATTTTTAAAAGAATGATGCATGATATGCAATTACAAGAGAAGAGAGTTTGAAAATAGATTTGAAAAGAACTTGATTTGATTTGAAAAGATAGATTTGATTTTGAAAGAAAGTTTTAGAAAGTGAAAATAGAGATTTGAAAATAGATTTTTAAAATTGGAAATTGGAAAAAGTTGTGAAAATAAAAGCTTGAAAAAGGTTGTGACCGCACCGTGAAGGTTGCCTACATATCCTTTTTGAGGAATCAGGTTAGTCGTAGTTCGGACAAGAGTCCGATAGAAAATATAAGGTTTTGATTTGAAAAAAAGAGATTTTGATTGGAAAAAGGAGTTTGATTTGAACTTAGAATAGAAGATTGGAATTTAGAATTTGGAATTGAAAAGATTGGATTTCGATTTGAAAAGATAGAACTTGGAAGAAGGATTTGGACTTATTTTGGAAAGATTGAGATTTAGAAAACCTAGACTTAGGAAGATAGGATTTAGGAAGGACTCAAGGTTTAGGAAAGAATTGACTCGAATGTTGGACTTGGAAGATTGGGGAAAGATTGGAATTAGGAAATATTCGAAATAGGAAAGTCTCGATTTAGGAAAGTTTCAAAATAGGAAAATTTCATTTTAGAAAAGTTTCGATTTAGAAAAGTTTTCATTTTAGGAAAGAATTGATTTAGGAAAGTTTTCAAATTAAGAAAGGTTTTGAAATAGGAAAGTTTAAGATTCTTGGAAAGATTTGAATTAGGAAAGTTTAAAGTAAGAAATATTTGGAATTTAGAAAGTTTAGGATTTAGAAAGTTTTAACTTAAGAAAGTTTCGAATTTAGAAAGTTTTGGATTTCAAAAGATTTAAAGTTAGAAAGATTTGAAAAGTTAGATTTGGAAAGTTAAGATTTGGAAAGGTGTGGAACTAGAAAAGGTTTAGACTAGGAAGGATTTGGAAGTTTAAAGTTTAAAGAAAGATTTAAATGTTTAAGTTTTGGAAACCTAAGGTTTAGGAAGGTATGAGATTAGGAAGGATTTGAATTAGGAAAGATTTAGATTTGGAAGGATTGAAATTCCTATTTCCTAAAATAAAGGATTGGATTTTGTTTCTAAAAAGAGATAGTTTGATTTTGTTTCCAAAAACGGAGGATAGGATCTAATTTCCTAAATGGAAGATAGGATTTGGTTTCCTAAAGGGAAGATTTGATTTGGCATGGAATTGGAAAGATGGAGTTTTGAAAATCCTAGATTTGGGAAGACTATAGTTTTGATGTAGAAAATAGGTTTTGGAAATATATATAATTTTGGTATAGGAAATAAGAGGATTTGGAAACCTAGGTTTTGAGGCCAAAATAGGGAATTGGAAATAATGTTTTTGGGAAGGAAAATTAGGGTTTCCTAATTGTTGGCTCTAGGGTTTAACTTGGACTCTAAGAAAAACGATTTTTGAAAAGTAAGTTTTTAAAAAGTGAGATTTTTGGAAGGCAATCCTAGAGAGGAGTTTTTAGAAAATGAATTTTGAAAAGAGAGTTTTTGGAAAGAGTTTTTGGAAAGTAACACTTTGAGAGAGTTTTTGGAGAGAGATTTTGGGAAAGAGTTGTTTAAGAAGGAAACTTAAGAAGCGTTTTTGGAAAGTGAACTTTGAGGAGAGCGTTTTTTGAATGAGTTTGAAAAGGAGTTTTTGAAAAATAGATTTTTGGAGGGAGTTGTTGAAAACAATTTTGGAAAGGAGATTGGAGAGAGTTTTTAGAAAGTATATAAAATATCTCACTTTCCTAAAATGATTCTAACCATAAGAAGGTTAGAACCACTTTAAGATAATGGTTTTGAAAACAACAATATTTTAAAAATACAGACCACATTGGTCACTTTAAATATAACACTTTCTTAAAGCAACCCCAACCATGGAAAGGCTACAATCACCTTAGGATTGTGATTTTGAAAACAAGTTTTGAAAAAGAAGATTTTAACATAAGTTTTGGAAAACAATTTTGATGCAAGTTTGAAAACAATTTGAATGCAAGTTTTGAAAACAAGTTTAAAAATGAATTTGGGAGGAATGTAAGATCATGATGTGCACAATGCAAGTTGGGGTCGTGAACATACAAGGTTAAAGGCTTCACCGCATAATCAAGTGGGCCGAACCCACGTGGCCTCCGGTTAGACTAAAAGAAAGCCCCCGACACGGTGATCCTTTCCTTAGCATTTCAATTTAATCCATTGTGGGCAGTGATCCTTAGGTTGGGGTTTTTTTTTCGAGAGAGAAAGGTAACGAGCTCAATAGGTTTGACAAGGATTGCTTTTAACTGTACAGGAAATGAAATGAGAACCTCTCTTCACTTTGAACAAGATTGTTTGATCCATAGAGCCTTCACGTTACTTTAGCTTGATGGTCGATGACATTCTTTGCTAGATCTTCTGCTGCCTGTCTGCCCTAGTAAGGGGGGATGGTTTCGGATCGGGGTTGACAAAAAATCTTTCATTTTTTGCAAGGCACTAGTGGGTTAAGCAAAGGGGATATTTTTGTGTACAGTAGCAGAATTGAAGGCCTCTAATCATTTCAAATTGAATTGCTTAGTCCACAAAACCTTTGTACAAAATTTAGACAATATTTTTAGAGATGATGCATTTCTGCTAGTAAACCACTATATATTCTATCGAATCAACTACTCTGTGCTTACCCCAGTGTGGGGGATGGTTCTTGATTTAGGGATATCTGAATAGAAATCACTTACAGCTCTAGTGGGTTGAGCAAAAGATAGTGTTTATTTAGGATAAACAGAACAATGGCTCCTCATCATTTTGAGTACTCGGCTAGAATATCGCTTAGCCAGAATATCACGCAAGTGTTGCCTTTTCAATAAACTCCACACCTTTTTGATGAGACTGTCTCCTTCCTATCTCTCAGTCTCTCTTTGTTTCTCAAAGGTCTTAACCCCCCTTTGAATGGGTTGCCCATGCTATCCCATCTTTTAAGTCGAGTCATTACTGAATGGGAAAGAATCCTTAAATGCAACAATCGTCCACAAGAGTATGAGACAAAGGGGATAAACTGGAAACTACCTATTTTCATTTAAAAACATGATTACATGGCATGCAGTATTTATTTAAAGAAGATATGCGAAAACTAAAAAGGTGAAAAGAAAATAAACGAATTTTATGAAAACCTCCCTTTTCTAGGGGACCTCTTGGTGGGAACTCCTAACAAGGTTTTGAAATAGTGACAACTTCTTTGGTATTTCATTCTCTGGGTGTATCACCAAACGACGGAGGGCGGATTGACAGATCTTTTGCAGTGTTTTGCATGTATTTGGAAGTTAGAAGATTCTTTTATAGCAACACACGGATCTGATAGGACTTAGCAAACAGTGAAGCCTTCTTCTACATGGACGGTGATTGTCGCGGCATGGTGTGGAGGTAACATCTTGTTGATGGATGGTTAGTCCTTCTTGCTCCCTGATGTAGGTTCGGCCTCTTCTAACAACTAGGCTCATCATTCCATGAGTTTGAATTTGGGGTACTAGAGGGATTCCATGAATTCAGTTGTGCTCTCTAATCTAGAAAAAGAAAAAGAAAACGGAACGCAGTCAGCATGTGGAGTTGGAGGTTTTATGCGATACATGTCCTATGGAGGTCCCTTCTTTGAGGGAATCTAGGCATGATGACAAGTTCATTTTGGAGGTGGGGTTTTACCCTTATTATGTAATACAATACCTCCTCGACATGGGCCGGTTGATGTTTTCCTATTTGGGTAATCCCGCCTCCATGGACTGAGAGAGGTTTGGGCCTTTCTCGAGATATGGTTCTATGCATGCCATGAATCCTTAGGGTTTAAAAACCTTTAGAAGTTTTGGTAGGTTTGATTAACATGTGATTAGATTGCTCCTTTCTCGCTACGGTTAATTAGATACATGAGAATGAAATGACTTGAGTTTCTTAGAACTCTTGTCTTGGAATGGATATGGGTGCATGAGCATAAAAGAAGTGAACGAGTAGACAATATGGTGATAATAAGTGAGTGATTTAGAAAACCCCCTTCTTGTCTTACTTTTGCCTTCGATTCTCTTGGTATTTGGAGATGAGGAGGGGGAGGATAGAAAATAAGAAACAAAAGAGAAGTTAGTACCTTGATTTGAAAATTTTTATGCAATGCATGTCCTAGGGGTGCCCTTACTTGAGAGGGAAACTAATCATGATGTGTTGGCTCATTTTTGGAGATAGGGGGACCTACCCCTGTATACAAGTATCTTACCATAGCTCAACTATCTATACTCATTCTTACATTTATTCATTTGCGGAGAAGGAGTACATTGAACTTCTAGGTTTAAAACATAAAAGAGACAAAATACACTTTAAAAGGGGGAGGGGAAACATGTTTCTTTAGACTTCCACCTATCTAATTTTACAAAACAAAACCTAAACTACTCTTGAGTCTTCAGATTCACCTTTGTTGGATTTGATGTTGAGGAGGTCATTAAGAGACCTTGTTGATTGATTGCCCCTTGTCTTTTTAGCAACCTTATCTCTGTAAGCATAGAGAGATTGGGGCCCCTCTTATGGAATGAATTGATGTGCAAGCCATGAGTCCTTTAGGTTACACGGGAACCCTTAGGGTTTGGGTAGGTTTAATGTAAGAGAGAGTGACCTTGATGTCACTCTCAATGGGTTGATCATATGCATGAGAATGCAGCGACTTGAGTTACTTGAAACTCTTGTCTTGACATAGGATACGGGATGTATGAAAATGGATGCATAGAATATAAGGAAAGAGAATACAGTTGAAGTAAATATGCATGTATGAGCAATTAGACAGGCATTATAACAGTAAGAATACAGTCATTATAACAACAGGAATAAGCAAGTATAAAGGAAAGTAAAAACAGTTGCCTTTTCCTCCATGGTTTTGAAAACGGTGCGCATGTCTTAAATCCGGCAGAGGTTTGGCTATGCATAGTATCTGTATGAGCATGAGGTTGAGGGTTAACTAATGTGTCCTAAAAAGGCTCAATCCCAGGATTTTCAAACCTAGGCCCATTCCCCAAGGTGGTGTCATGATCGGTTGGTGATCCTAGTGAGGGAACCATTAAGAGGCCGTAGGCAAAGAAACTGACACAGCATCTTACTCACAACCAATATATCGTTCACCCTTTGTAACTAGAAGGGTCATATCAGGGTAAAAATGCAAGTATGCAAAATGCAGTTGCACGTGCAGTGTGTGTGTGTGATTTTTGAAAGCGGAGAAAAGAGCCCAACAACTCCTATCCATCCTGTTCATCACATTCATGCATAGCAATTAATTAAAATAATAATGTAAACAAAAAGCGCACCTACAAAACAAAGATGCAAGAGTTAGTATGTGGATGGCAAACTTAATACAGGATAATATAAATAAATACATGTTTTTTGAAACAATTTTGAAAATTTGAAGTGAATAGGATTAAACAAGTTAATTGAAGACTCTACATGGGTGAAGGGTAAAGAGACATGACTACAGCCTAACCCTTTAAGTGTCCCCAGCGGAGTCGTCAGCTGTCGCACCCAGATTTTTTACATTCAAGTAATACACACACAAGTAGAAAAAATATTGTACTCTCTTGGTGTGTTGTTGCGGGCACCCAAAAATAAAACCGATACCCAAAAATAATTATGTAGTAGTGTGAGTAAGGATCGTTCCCACGAAGAGTGTTTAGTCTCGTTTTATGGTATGTGAACAAAGAAGGGGGGTTTTGGATGTAATGAAAACTATTTTAATAATCACAACTATGAAAAAATTTAGATTAAGGTATTGAAATCAATCAAAAGAACAAATCTTGATCTAGGTCAACATCCACCATCAAAATTTACAACTGATCATTAATGCAAATATATCAATTCACACATTGAATATTCACGGTCGGAATTATTTTTCTATCTCTCCTTAGTCATAGTTAATCAGAAACAAGTGATCTAATTAACCCTAACTATTAAACAACCCAGGATAAGCACACAAGGTTTAATTTATTAGCAGCCTTAAGAATTAGAAAGATCGATGAAACTAAACAACACAAGCACGCGCGATTGCATTTAATTTAGTCGAATGTCCTTCCTAAGATATAATAATTCCCAACGCAGTAAATCATTAAATCTCAGTTGCTTCACAAATCAGAGGAATCAAACAATTACAGATTTGGTATCTAACTCAGTAGTAGATTGCAATGATTAATAAATTAGTAGGCTTCCTAGCTATTAAACAGGACAATCATGAAAATATGCACAGAAGAACATTTGATACTTAAAGCATAAATCGAATAATGAAAACAAATTAGATCTCACAGTTTATTATTAATTCCGAGGTTTCTATCTCCTTTGACCAAGATTCAAAGTTTAGCCACGCAGGGCCATGAAAACAACTCAAATAATAACCTTGAATAATACGAAAAACGCCAACAACCCTAAAAACAAAACAGTCCTAGCTTTTATAGGCTTCTGAAATTCTGTAGCTACGCACGACCATTCGAACGCCCTCACCACCATTCGAACGCATCGGACTACCGTTCGAACGGTGCGTCGAACGTACTTCGAACGGTAAAACCTGCTCTCTGAATCTTTCGAACACTCTTCGAACCTAAACTTGACGTGTATCCATTTGACGTAGCGTTCGAACGCATACTCAGTCGTTTAAACGCTTCTTCTAACGTTGCTTCTAATCTCGCGCGAATTTGCCACTTTTAAGCTAGGATCTTCTTCCTGGGCATTCCATAGCACCCTAAGTCAAAATATAAGAATAGTGAGTATCTTTAGGTACCAAATAAGTATAAAAGATTAAACATTAAGGGAGAAAAATATAATATTTGCATTCTCATCAAATTCCCCCACACTTAAACTTTGTTCGTCCTCAGACAAAACTCAAATTCTCTTTTCCAAAACATTAAACAAAAAACAACCAAACTCTTCAAAACTCATAACATATCATGAACAACATTCTTAAACAACTCATAATCACTTAGCAAGCATATCCACTTAAAGATGGAGTAAACTGAATATGTAGATCCTCATGGAAATAAACACTCTACTCTCATGTATTTAAAGGGTATGTGTATCACTTAAATTCATTCCAATGAAAATGATCTACCATAGGCTCGCATATCTTCTCATTCTCCACCACTAGAATCACATACAGAACACAAATCATAAGGACTTCTCAAAAGTTATAACGGGGTTTAGGATCAAGGTGGAAAATATTTGGGAATGTAGCTCAAAAGCCATTGAAACTAGTGGAGCAAAAATGACTCAACTCAATTTCGAATATATAAAACATGTAAAAACTAATCACTCCATTCAACAGCTTCTGTCTTTGTATAAATCCCATATAAACAGACCTATTTCTTAGAATTTTAGGAGGAATTATGAACATGGATAATTTGTAACATTAAAAGCAATTTCCTTCATCACTTCCTTCTCTTTTTTTCTTCCTTTTTCCTCTCTTTTTTTCTTTCAAAATTACATCAACAATGGAACTTATGAATTGAGAATGAAAACATGTTCCTTTTCACCAACCATAACCCTACCACAATTCTAGACACCCCCACACTTATTTCTCGCGCACCCATACATATCATAAGGATGAAAAATGCTCCACTAGCTCTACGACTTGGGTAAAGGCATTATGTTTTTTCGGGTTTAAAGCTTATAATGTGGGTTCACAATAATGACATATCAAGCTCAAAGGGGTTCACAAAGAGAAAAATTAATTACAAGGTAGGCTATTTGGCTTATGTAGCTTATAACAAAATGACCTTAATCATGTTCATGCATGCATGTGTCAATATGACCTCGAAGAGAATCAAGGCAAGTTCTAGATAAACAAATCCATGGAAGAATATCTCACATGAAAGAAAATAGTGACTGATATGGATGTGTCAGTCTAAAAGCTCAAAATCTCACCAGCTTTTGTTTACCAAATTCAGTCACCCCAATCTCAAGTAAAATAACTAGACTAATTAATTCTAAGTTGGAAGATTACTTATTCAATCATGTTATGAATTCTTCAAGCTTAATTGAATCTTGTTATTATTTTTTCAAATTTCAAATTAAAACACAAAAACACTACCTAAATCCCCTCCCCCACACTTAAAACTTACATTGTCCCCAATGTAAAGTAAAATGCACAAAAAAGGCAGAGATAACCAATATATAAATGCAAAAATAAGAAAAGAAAAATGAACTTCTCTTGGGTTGCCTTCCAAGCAGCGCTTTTGTTATTGTCGTGGACTCGACTCAATGCTTCTTTCTTCAATCTGTATAAATCGGATCCTCAAGGTCCAGTTTCTCTACATTCTCTATTTGGAAACCTTTATAGAATTGCTTAAGTCGATAGCCATTCACCTTGAACACTTTGGAAGTGGTTAAGTTTTGAATTTCAACTGCACCATGAGGGAAAACTTTAGTAACGAGAAAAGATCCAATCCAACGACAACGCAACTTACCCGGAAACAAACAGAGCCAGGACTAGTATAGAAGGACTTTTTGACCAACTTTAAACTCTTTCCTAGAAATCATCTTGTCATGAAAAGCCTTCGTCTTTTCCTTGTAAATCCTTGCACTCTCATAGGGATCATTGCGAATTTTCTCTAACTCTTGTAACTACAATTTCCTATGTTCTCCACTTTCATCCATCTTCATGTTAAAACTCTTGATAGCCCAATAAGCTCTGTGTTCTAACTCAACTGGTAAGTGGCACGGTTTTCCAAACACTAATCAATAAGGTGACATACCAATGGGTGTTTTATATGCAGTTCTGTACGCGCACAAAGCATCATCCAATCTCAAACTCCAATCTTTTCTACTTGGGTTGACTGCCTTTTCAATGATAGACTTGATCTCTCGATTTGACACTTTCGCTTGTCCACTAGTTTGCGGATGATATGAAGTTGACACCTTATGCATTACCGCGTGACCTTAGTCGACAATTCCTCTGTGATTGTAGGTTGATGGTGAAGCAGTCTGCTGAACTTCGTGTTGATTAAGGTTCATGTTCTAGCATGCCTCTTACGATCACTTGTGCGAAAGCAAGCTCCCCGGCAACGGCGCCAAAACTTGACTTGCACCAAAAGTGCACTTGAGATGATCCCATGTGTAAGATAGTGGAGTAGTATAACTCGGAGCACGAGATAGTCGCACAAGGAGCTATGTGCACAGCACCGAAAAAACTAGGACAAGCCTCTCAATTGCTCACAAAGATCCAAACAAATTGCTTCTTAAAAGAAAGTAAAATTATGATTGTTTTGGAAAAAGTTTGGTTATCTAAATAACTTAACAAGCAAATGCTAAACAACATGAACAATGTTTGATTTTAAAGTAATGAGAACAAGTCTCGGGATTAATCAATCCAATTAATTCTTGGAATTCCAAAGGAGATAATTTTATAAATCAAATCCTTCGACTACGTCGCAAGTCTCGAATTTAGAAGTTTTAGCAATAAAAATCAAGTGTTCTTTAGAAATTCAACTTCTAACATAAATTGGATTGTTAGATTCAAGGACGAATACCATCGATTCGTGCAGTACATATACTGAATATAGACTCATGCATAAACGTTGTCGAACATAATCAATCATCCAAGTTTTCAATGATTTCTAGATCAAAGAAGACAAAGAATAAAAACGAAAAATTTTACTTTGAAACCCAAAATCTCACCTCCTTTGTTCATTCAAGACCTTCAATCGGTTTTCACAATTAATTCTGAGATGGGAAGGTTTAGCTATTCATCTCCATCTATGAAAAGCCTCGAAATTGTGAAATACACACTGAAAATATCGATTTAATGCAAAGAAATAAAGGAAATCTCGAATAGAATGCAAGGAATCTAAAGAAATTGAATTAAAAGTGAATACAATTACAAATGAGCAACAAACTAACAAAAATAAGCTATTCTAGTGTAAAGCTATGAAAACCGTCTACAATAGCTGCCTCCCACTCCCTTTGCTTCAAACATACTAGCTTGGTATTTATAGGGGTCATAGTCTAAGCCCTAAAATTTGTCAGAATTTAGCCTTGGCGTTCGTACGCCTCTTGTGTTGTTCTTCAATGTTCGAACGCCAGGCCAACTTTGGGATTACAAGCTCTTGGGACGTTCAAATGCTGGCCTTGGGCGTTCGAATGCCAGGCCATTTTTTGGTCTTCTTTTGCTTCTTGCCGTTTAAACAACTTTTTTGGCGTTCGAATGCTAGAGCCACTTTTTGCCCGTTTTGGTTTCAACTTGTTTGAGGCTTTTGGGGTCAGAATTTGATGATGCTCATTAGACGCAAACATGTGTAACTTGAATAGAGCTTTTCAATGGCATACCATTTATCCCATTCTAAGCTATAAATAGAAATTTTCACATTTCTCGAGACAAGGCCCCGGCAACGTTCCTCGAAGAGCCATTCCCGCAGACCAGAGTACTTCTTTGACTCCAAATTGACTCCCTTAGCTTAAATACCTGAAATAAGATTAAGTATGACGTTTAATACAGTATATAGCAAAGAGAGCATAATTAACCCTAATTTAAGGCTATCAAAGGTCATTTAACGACGTTTAATTCCTTGAGACCCTTCACTTAACTTATTTAATATGTCGAATTCATAACCCACCTGCAGGGTTTGACATAATCAAAACTTATAAGCTTTCTCAAGAGGGTATCATCAATCCCTATACCGGGAGGTGGATTCCATAAATAATTAATATTCACCATACACGTAATGTTATTGTCCAACTCATTGAGTTTATTGTCCCACAAAGAATCTCACTCTTCTGTGAATCAAAATAATAAATACTACATGCACGTCTCTGTTTATTATATTAGGATTAAGAGCATAACTATTCATAATATTTATAAGGTATTAATTATTTTATATAGTCAATATAAAAATAATTAGCTCAACACAGTCCTGTTTAATACACACAAAGTATACTAGTGCAAGGAATTAGAACAATATTATTCCCCATAGTCAAGACAGATCTAGTAAAACCTTATGCTACAGTCTTACTAATGGTGTGTCCAGTTTCATCTAAGACTATGAACGATAAGCTTATATTTCATAAGAATCGATGATCCGATCTTCCGTGTGTAAGTCGTATTCTACACACCAAATCATTACTATATAGAATAAGAGATACACATTCATAATCATTAAATAAATAACGCAATGCAAACATTGCTCACATAGATTCTCATTAAAATAGAAAAACTAATTTATTAATAAATACTAAAACCATTACACAAAGAATTTTTTTTAGTATAAATCTCTAGCAGTGCTCCCCTTCTTCATAACGAATATTTCAACACAATGCAAGTCAAGATATCTCGAAAGGAGATTTAAGACAATTTGCAATGTCTTATCTGTTGGGAATTACGAAATTTTTTATAACCTGGCTATAGTGTATATGCATAATACCTAAAATTTTGATCTAATTAGCATAGCCTAATTACGTTATTAAAATCATACCTTCAAGATCTCTTTGGTTTGATCCCGAATAACAAGCAGCAGCAACAAGCACGGATCAATTGCTCGAATTTAACCTTTAGACTTCTGATGTATCCCTCATACATGCCTTACTCCAGAGAGAGTGGGCTCACAACTGCTAGGGCTTCTCTTCCTCACAAAAACGTGTATCTTTCAAATATGAGCCAGTGTCCCCCTAGTTGCTCTTAGAGTGCTTATATATATAGAGGTTATAGCAGGGACCATATGATTAGTATAACTAGGGCTTTCTACACAAATAAGAATTCCTAATTCAACCATGATTAATCTCTATTTATGTAAATTATAATTTATACCACTAACGAATTATAATTGCACTTTCTGTCATACTAGAAATTATATTTCGAGCTCCATATTATTAAATGTTTATTTATTTCCCAACGTTAAGATTACAGATACCTGTCTATTAAATTAAATTACTGACAATTAAATTTAATAGACTTATTTAATTTCTTGAGACTTTTCACTTAACTTACTTTATATGTCAAATTCATAATCCATCTGCAAGGTTTGACATAATCAAAATTTTTAAACTTTCTCAAGAGGGTATCATCAATCCCTATACCAGGACGTGGATTCCATCAATAATTAATATTCACCATACACATAATATTATTGTCCAACTCACTGAATTTGTTGACCCACAAAGAATCTCACTCTTTTGTGAATCAAAATAATAAACACTACATGCACGTGTCTATTTATTATATTAGGATTAAAAGCATAAGCACTCATAATAATCATGAGGTATTAATTGTTTCATATAGTCAGTATAAAAACAATTACCTCTACACAGTCATGTTCAATACACACAAAGTATATTAGTACAAGGAGTTGGAACTATACCATTCCCTATAGTCAAGACAGACATATTAAAATCTTGTGCTACAGTACTACTAATGGTGTGTCCAGTTCCATCTAAGACTGTGAATGATAAGCTTGTATTCCATAAGAACCGATGATCTGATCTTTCGTATGTAAGCCGTACTCTACACACTAAATCATCTACTATATAGAATAAGAGACACACATGCATAATCATTAAATAAATAACACAATACAAACATTGCTCATACAGATTCTCATTAAATCAAAAAAACCAATTTATTAATAAATAGTAAAGCTATTACACAAAGCATGTCTTTTAGTATAAATCTATAACATTGTTGTCACTGACCAACAACTTCTTATATATCATTACTTCTCCATTTCTTCTATAAGGGTATCTACATGTGAACTTTATACTCACATGTTCTCCATACTCAGCCATTATAGGCATGATCATATCCTATAACCCAGCAAGTGATATTTCCAGTTCTACATTATAACATCCTCTAGCCTATATATCATAAGTTATACCTTCTTGGCAATCTCGTACTAACTTTTCCCCCTCAATAAAATATTACTACTACTATTGTCGTCATTCTTTTCATAATTTCAAAATGAACTTTGTTTGGATGTACAACTTTTATAGAGTTCTGTTTAATACAACAGAGAACTTGAAAAGAAAAAACACACACACACACACAAATAGTACTTAAACAAAATGAAGAGAGAGACTGAATTGGGCCAATCAAATTTTTTTTTAGGAGGTTAATATATATAACTCAAATTATAGGAATTCAAGACTTGCTAAAGCAACTAAAAATGGTCAATTTTTTCATATTCTCAAAATTGTCGAGGTCGTATGGAAGTCAATATTAATCAAATGACAGTGGAAACAAAATAAACTGTCTAAAAACATAATATACAACCAAGTCCTTATTGCTGATTCCCCTCTGTTTTTGGTGGATAATTGGCATGCATTAAATTAAATATTAACTTCAGCTTCAAATGATCTAAAACATAAATATATGGCATATGCATGTGCACCAGTCTGTTTGAATAACAAGCTTGGATTTGACTTAGGTGCAGTTTGTACTGGTCACTAGATTTTATTTGGCAAAGGCAACCAAGGTTCTTTGAAAAGATTGAGATGACGGTGTAATTTACATGTTTATTTTCTGGGAGATTATATATATATATACACATTTTGGAGTCTGCATTTGTATTGATAAATTTAATCTAAGCCTCTTGTTACATTACACACTTCTCTTATTCTTGGACATCATAATGATCAAGATATCCACAATATTATCGTCAATTTTCTGTACAGAAATTTGGAAGCTTATAGCCTCTCACATGCACTGCAGATAGCATGTTGACTTCTCAGAACTGATGATAATGTGAGCTGGACCATATGGTCAATGTGAGCTGGACCATTTACATAATAAACAGAATCCCTTTCTCAAATGGAGAGTGCCTAATCCCTTTCTCAAATGGAGAGTGCTGAAGGCACGAGTTGTTCCTACTTCTATTACATATAAAGTGATTTCCTCCACCAAATTAAAGAATTTAAGGCGAAAATAGACTGAATATAACTTTGATAAAATACAACCTAAATTAAACAATTACAAAAAGTTATAAATAAATTAAACAAATTCACCTCTTGACAACTGGTATAAGCACTAGCCTCCAATGTAGCCCTCTTACCCTGCAATGTAGCCTCCTATGCTCCAATGAGAGAGAGAGAGAGAGAGAGAGAGAGAGAGAGAGAGAGAGAGAGAGAGAGAGAGAGAGAGAGAGAGAGAGAGATTGGGAGTAAGAGAAGGGAGAATGAGAGATTTGAGAGTGAGTCAAAGAGAGAGATTAAGAGATGAAAATGAGAAGAGAGACAGAGATGAGAGAATGAGTTCTGATATGATGAGAGTGAGAGAGAATATCAAGTTTTCTTCTAAATAAAACGTAAATTGAAAAAATATTTTTATTTAAACGCATTTTGAATTAGCGTTTTTATAATAACACTATTTTGAAAAGCGTTATTATAAAAACGTTTGAAATATACGTATTTTCCTTTTACATTTATACATTTCATATTTTTCATTTCGCCTACAAATTGTCGTAATTTTTTATTTACCTGCAAATTGTATGTATGAAAATACAAATAAAAACCAATATTTAAAAAGTATTTTTATTTACCTGTAAATTGTATGTATAAAAAATATAAATAAAAAATACTATCTAAAAAATTATTTTCAATAACAACACCATTTAAAATGACAGTGATTATGGGTTCCAAAATAAAGTTGGAAAAGCACCTAAATTGAAAATAAACTTCGTAATTCCCATGTGTCAGAAAAATAAGCCGTTTCGGCCAACACCAGCCATCATGGTCTTACTCACCTCCGAGGACTGCATTCCTGAAACCACTCTCTCCAATGATCTAGATACTTTGTAGAGAGAGAAAGATAGTGGGAGAGGAAAAAAAAAGAAAAAGAAAGATAGACAGAGAATGGTTTCAGCCAACAGTTGCCGCCACCATCTTTCTCACCATTGAGGGCTAACTTCAGGGCTAAAGCCACCGCCGTCTCGAATGATCTCAGTCACCTCCACCTCTCTTCATCTCTCTCTCTCTCTCTCTCTCTCTCTCTCTCTCTAAGAACCTTGACCACACCCCCATGGCCGAAACCCACCACCATATCCCTTTCCATCATTCTCTCTTCAAAACAGTAGCTCTCTATCACTACCTCTCTCTTTTGTTTCATATTTCTTCAGCACAAGTCAGCATTTCAGCCACTAACCTTCACTATCTTTTGTTCTCTAGCGTTGGAGACTTCTTCTATCATAGCTGCTAATTTTCTCCAGCAATCTTTTTCTTTCTCTAAGACCCACCTATCTCGACCATCTTCCTCAAGTCTGGGCCGGGCAATAAATGGATTAATTATGCCTCTCCAATATAACATCCGCACATGCTACTTTCCATATGATCAATGCGTAACAATAGTTGGGAATTGGATCAATTAGAAACCAATTCCAAAATTTGAGGTTAAATTTGCCGTTGAAACTACATAATTAGACACAAGGGGCAAATTCTATAAACTACCAATGCAATTAACCCATATATATATACAGATAAATAGATGGCATTGTTATGTGGATGATAGTGACCCCCATTAGCCGTGGTGGTGTGACGATAGGTGTGCTTCGGGCAGCCGTGAGGTTGTGGATAGGTTGCAAGATGATGGTAAGCGCGCGCACACGGAGAACAAGATTGTTTTAAAACGACCAATGGTACTACATTGTACATGTGGCTATGGATGCAAGTAGCAAAGTGATTTTTTCTTTTTCTTTTTTTTTTTGGTACTTGAGAGTAGGGGTGGCTATGAGTTCTCAACCCGATAAGTTTAGTCATAAATTGTAGAACTTATAAAAAACTTTTAGACATAATTAGTTTAATGGATGAATTTAGAATTTGCTTTTAATGTCCGGGCCCGACTGTAAATATATGTAAAATAATGTATCAGTGACCAAGAATGGTTCCAGCTGGTGGAATGGTCAACTGTAATAGAATTTTTGAAGAACCCACTAAGGACTCGTTTGCTAACCAATCTGCAAAAGCATTGGCCGTGTATGATGGCAAAAGACCACTCTCTATCCAATATTGCATTGTGAATTTGATGATAAGACTGTAGTTTGGATGATTGAGATTCCGATGATGGATCAAGTGAACAACTTCCAGCGCATCAGATTCAATCAGGACCTGGCGACATCCTTGGCTCTAGGCAACTTGAATTCCTTGCCAGATAGCCCAAAATTCAGCCGTTTGAAGTAAGAGATGCCCAGCCAACTTTAAGAACAAAACAAATATTCCACAAGCCTTCACTATCCCGAATCACATCACCCCCTCCAAACCAAAAAAAAAAAACAATACCTGCAACCCTGAGTGGCAAGGTGATTTGATTGGGGAAAAAGGAAAGTGGGCTAGAGAGAGAACAAAAATATAAAGAAAAAAATATAGACAATATTAAGGGTGTAAATTTTAATGTTTCAAAAATAAGTCCAAACTTCATTTGCGATCATTACTTTAAATGGAAAAATTAACGGTTTTGCTTTGCTTAGTATCTACTATCATAATTAATTCCGTTCGTACCGACCGGTATGTACTATCTCATGAAGAAAGCGGAACAACTAAAGGGAATTTCCATTCCGTCGAATTTCTCGGGGTTCCTGTTATCTTTCAGCACTTTCGCTGCATCTCGGATTACCCGAGTATCATGTCCAGCATATAACGTCATGTTCAAATTTCAATCAAGCATTTATTACTTGTCACTTGTTAGGAAACATTCAGAAGGTAGGCTTACAAGCCACCATCTACTGATTCTATTGTTTTATGGAGCTGCTTTTTTCACCCCTTCTTACGCAGTTCTTGTACGGCCGTATCTCAAAATTCTCTCAGTAATTATTATTATGCCCTCAATCATCCTTTTTTTTTTTTTTTTTTTTTTCAGTTTTGTGTTTTTTTTAAGTTTTATTTTTTTTTTTTTTTTAGTTTTGTTTTTTCTTCAGTTTTGTTTATTCTCTTTTTATCAACTTTATTTTTTTTTATTAGTTTTATTTTTTTTTGGATAAAATGTTTTTTTTATTATGTGTTTGTAATTTTTTGTTTATTTTTTAGTTGTAGATTTTAAGAGGCATTATTTGTAAAAATTTTAAAAAGTATAAAAATATGAATCAAAATAAAAAGTATATATATGAAACTAATAAAAATACTAACAATTAATAAGTAAACACATTAATAGCTTGCAAACAAACATTTTTTTCAAATGAAAAATCTCTTAGGCCAATATTAATTTAGCCATATTCAAGAAATGGGAGGTCCTGACATGTGTTAAGGGTTGGGAGGTAATTTAAAGGGAGGAGAAGATTTTGATATGTGTCAAAAATTAAATAAAATAAAAAAATAAAAAAAAATGATGAAAAAACAATAAACAAAACTAATTAAAAAAATAATAAAAAACTAACAAAACTAAATAAAAATTAAACAAAATTGAAATAAATAAATAAAAGCGCAGGTGGGGTGTTGGGTTAAGGGGGTAATTTAAAGAAAGGAGAATGTGCTGACATGTTTTAAGAGTTTGAGGATAATTCAAAAGTAGAGAGAGGTTTTAATATGTATCAAAAATTAAATAAAACAAAAAAAAAATAATATTGATGAAAAAAATAATGAACAAAATTGATTAAAAAAAAACTAAATAAAATTAAAAAAAAAACAGATACGGTGGCTCATGGGTAGTAATTTTAAAAGAATAAAAAGGGTTTAAAAGTAATTATACCAAAAGACAATGACGTGAGGGGGGCGATGTCAGGGGAGGGGAGAAAAGCAATTTTCATTGTCTATTATACACTCTCTCTTCTCTCCCTCTCTCTGTCTCTCTTATCACTACAGGACACCTAATATATGAAAATATACATATATATATATATATATATGCATAACACAACTACCAATTATTTAAGTTCTTAATAAAATACTTCTTACAGATAATATCATATTACTTGTCAAACATTATTATTACTTATGTTAAAATAGTTTGTATTACACAATATTTGATAGTTGATATAGATGATATTATATAATGTATAACAAATTTACTTTCTTACAAATTATAATATTTGTGACAAAAAAATCCGAAACAGTATATCATAACACAGTACGTACTATATCAATAACAAAAATAGTATGCCTAGCAATATGAGATTGACAACTATGATATCAAGTATAAGAGTGTTAGTACCAATTTTTTAAAGTATTAGAAGTCTTTATGATTTTTGAGCTAGCCACGGGAAAAAACCAATTAATGATGCATTAGCAAACGATTAATTGAAGAAACTTGGAAATCTCGAGGAAGTTGCTTCCTAGTTACTTTCCAAACTCTAATTCCACCTATATATGTTTGACATGAACTTCTCATCATTTTTCTTGAAAAAGGTCTAATTTGCTTGTTTTCTAGTGTATAAAGGCTCAGTCGATTTCAATTTTCCTAATTAATTTTCTAAAAACGATCAGAATTTAACAAACTCCTTGCTTTCTACTCACTTTTTTTTTTAAACAGAAATAATATTGGAATAAAATTTATAATCATGATGGGTTTAGAGAACAAATATGTGTAACTTTATCCTTTGATAGTGTTCATAATTTATACCAAACCTTACTGTTACTTCTAATTCCTAAATTAGTCTAGCACTATCATGTAATACATTAATAATGAGAACCACAAATGATGGCTTAGTTTTGGTTGGTTCAGGTCTCAAGTTCAATCTCTTCTTACACCTTCTTATGACTAGTCATTATCTACGCAATATAGATTTACATGTTTCGTGGGCACAATATAACCTGCACAAATTCAAGGAGATAATCGATCGAATGCTTGAATACCTTGTAATAAAAAAAAATACAATAACAATGAGTGAGTCAGCGCCTAACTTTAACATGCCTCAAGTTTTGTAAGGGTTTTGAGTTTTGGGGGTTTTGACTATTTAATTACCAAACTTCCATCACGCTATTGAGAAACTTATATTCTGGACTGGTAAGTTCTCAAAGCAAAGAACATGTTCCAACCCTATTTAGCATTTTCATTTTAGTTGACATAACTTTTACTTTCTTCGTTTTTTTTTTAAAAAAAAAAAAAAATTAAGGAACACAGTATATAGTTAGTGGGTTAATGAGAAGTTAGCATTAGCAGAATAATTCGAACTAGTAACTTAAGGCACCAGTAACCACTGGGGACAACCTCTCTCTTCTAATCTCTTCTTAGTGAAAAGTTAGTATTATGGAGCTTAGTGAAAAGTTAGTATTATGGAGTTAATTGAACCCGTGATCCAAGGCGCAAGTGGGGGGGGGGGCGTCAACCCCTCTTCGACTTTCTCCCAAGTCACAATCGATGTTAAGTGGAATGCCCATTATTTTTTATCTTAAAAATTGGCTAAGGGAAGTTTAATTTGTTATATTTTCTCTACGTTTAATCAATTCTTCTAACAAAAAAAATAATAAATAAAAAAATAAA
The DNA here is from genome assembly GCA_033060915.1 of Euryodendron excelsum. Lineage (NCBI taxonomy): Eukaryota > Viridiplantae > Streptophyta > Magnoliopsida > Ericales > Pentaphylacaceae > Euryodendron > Euryodendron excelsum. The sequence continues at coordinate 1,030,335 of CM065393.1, read as the reverse complement.
GGAAAAGAAAACAAAAGGAAAAAGAAAGAGGCATAAAGAGATGGGTAAAAAGGAAAACAACAATTTAAGACTAATTTGGTCTTATAAATTAATGATCACAAAAAGAAAACATTGATTTTTACGTCATAAAATACTAATTTGACAAATTTTCTTTTTAAACTTTTGGGCCCCACCTAAAGCGAAGACTAACAGCCTCGTTGATGAAATTGAAAATTATGCAATGAATTTTTAGTACATAAATATTTAAGTACTAAAATGATAAATTTGAAAATTTTAAGACAAAAAATGAAAACCATTTTTCACTGAGCATACCGTGTTGGGAACTCTATTCGAGGAAGTAAGGGAGGATTGCACATATCACTTGGTTACCAGGAACTTGATCCAATATCACAGCTTGCAATTCTGTAACAATTAAGGTAGGATTCCAGAAAGGATCAGAAACATTATGATTGTCAAATGAAAAGGTCATCATCGTCATCATCTTACAGGGTCTTTCATGGCAAGCAAGTTCGTCATCTTTTATTTATTTTTTTAACTACGCAAACCAAAATTTTATGGTCTCATAAGAGATGAGCTGGGGGCCAGTGATTATGCCTCCTATTTTGGTGACACTGACAGACATGGTCCCAACCATTAAGATTATCAAATATCAAGCAACAATTAAACTTAGAATGAAAAAACTCGGAAGTTGATTTTCTCAGTTATAATAATAATAACAGACTGAATGGTCATGATGGTTTTTGCAAATTCATAAAAAACAGGAAGTAGGAAGGAAGTAAAAATTATTAACGACTACAATGTTGTTTCATCGTATTGTAATAAGATTTGTGGTGCTTTAGTGCAGTAATCACTGATGGGGAAAATACGCGCAACAACATTATTTCGACAAGAAAAGATCAATCTGCAGGCGGAAAGAAAGAAACCAGTGAATTCAATAGACGACGGTCATAATCTGAGACACAAATGTTACCCCCCGAGATGAGTTTCCGGCTAGCCCGATCAAAACTGCAACAAAAACCTGTGAATGGAAAACAATACAGCAGATCAGTACAACTGCAATTAATTTTGTTTCTGATGAATGGGATCCCTGTAACTCTTTAGTTGTAGGCAAGCAGTGGGAATCTCCTCAACAATGACAGTGCTGCTTGGTTAATTAGGATTTCTTTCTGGATTTCTAGGTGCTCTATTGCTTCTTTTTTCTTTTTCAACAACCAACCAAGTAACTATGCTTTCACTGTGACAGAAGTATAAAAGTATGTTCAGGATGCTATTTTCAATATTAATGATTGATATCATGTCCAGACTTTTGTCAAAGTCACAATGCAGTCAAACACATCTCTACACATGATACTTGTAGCACTTGAATCTCGCATTCTTGAGGTGTGGGTCCCATGATTGGGAAGAAATTATTCAGACTCAATCTCAGACCAAAAACTGTTCCTTTTCCCACCAAAGCTTTGCAAACTATCCGGACGTGGAAGAAAAATGATAGTTACATGCCACGAAGGCCACATTGTTCAGAGAAGGAATGAGAACTAAAATGCAATGCAGCAAACAGAATAACACTCAATCACATAAAAGGTTTTCCTTGTAAACATGAGTGGAGGACAGCTAATGCCATATAAACAAGCATAATACAAATTCATCTAGAGTTTTTCATTAATTATGAGGACAAACACTTACTACACGATGAGCAAACTGCAAAGATATGAGAATAAAAAGCAATACCAAATACATCTGGAGAAGGCAGAAATATTTGAATTATCAAAAAGATTGTGAATTACATTATTCTTCCTTCTTGCGGCTGCGATAACATAACCAACATTTTGCTTTTATCAACTTATATGCATGTCAGAAATTTCACAACCACCTATTGTTATCTGCATTTTTGGTTATCTTTTGATTTGTACTCTCTACTGTAAACATTTTTGGAGATTCACAGAGGATTTCTGTTAAATATTTTTGGCACTCTTCCCTAAAACTGAACAAATAGTCTATCAAATGTAATTTATACAGTACTACCAGTTTTATATTTCATTTTATCATTGCATAATACAAAAGGGACATAATCTACAGTATGAAAGAAAATTTTTATGTCATCAATGTAGATGAACTAAGGAACATCAAAATCACACTATATCCTTGGAATTTCTTAAATTCCTATATTTTCGTTTCAAGTGGTGATACTTCCTGCTAAAATGGCCCTCCCTACTACAGACTATGCTAGGAAAGTCTAAATTTCTCAGTTTATGTGTCATGCAAACATTTGATTCACCAGATAATAATGTCAATGAACCTTCTTTTCAATGGATTTCCATGATGCTATGCATCGTTGTTTGCTTTGTTTTAGGTCCAAGACATTTACCAGATAATGCCCAATGAATATTAGTCACACACATCTTCATGTCAAGCTATTTATGGTAACTTAGGTCTATCACTATGCAAAAAAATGTAAACAGAGATAGATGCATATTAAAATATGATTAGGTAGAATAACGATGAGGTAAATAGAGTTTCTCCTCCTTTTTTTCTTAATCCATTAGAAAGTTTATGAGGGTAATAAAATGGAGGGGTTCACTGACCTTAACATGCGAACTCTGGACTCTGCAAGGGCAGAGTTTGCCCCAATTATCAGTCGATCTGATTGGGATAAAAGCAGCCAGACTCATAAGGTGCTTTGAACTGAAACTCTTGGAACTGGCTATTGCCATTACTATGCAAATCCAATGAATGCACACGAGACATGGCAGGTGCCTGTTCCACTCGCATGTATTGTGATGAAGCAAGCACCGCATTTTGTGGTTCTGCATGCATCACTGGCTGGGCCACACTGCTTTGGTTTACCTGTATGAACTGCTCCAGAGAACTGGGTTCAGGCTCATTCAAACCCCAGGAATTAGTTGACAGAAGAGAGAGAGCACGCTGAAGATCTGGTGCTACATCCAAGTTACTTCTAATAGCAGATGGCGCTAAATCTATAAAAGATTATCACATAAAATAGCAACAGTAACCTCAGTATGAGCTTTGAATGAGCACCCAAAGATTAACTTGGAAAAGGCTCTCAAATGTAGAAAACAGAGGCTGGGAAAACCAATAATTAGTTATCATCTTGGAAGCTTATGTGTAGTTGCATTTCTACATTTGCAGTAACAGAAAATTTTAGGGGATTTATATTAATTGCTTATATTAGAGCTTTTTTTTTTTTTTGTCTCTTAATTTGTTTTAAGCTTCTTTCCGCATCATTCATGCAATAAGTAGAAAAGGTATGGACAAATATGTTTGAATCAAGTGAAGACCCATCACCCTGATACGAGTATAAGAAACACCCTTATGTTTCCAAGGTTTCAGGAGGCCCTAATATTGGGACATCATAGCAGTCAAAAATCCCAGGTGACTATGTATGATGACCCTGATTTTTTAGATTCTTGCCATGTGTCTACATGGCATATCATATTAAAATGTTGTGACATAAGAATGTCACGGACTAAGTATTGGCCAAGATGGATGATTAGTAGGGCAAAGATCTGTAGAAAATAGGAAATCCAAAAGTGTCACCAATTGAGGACAAGATGAGAGAAAATTGTCTAAAGATGAGTTGATCCAATGCAAGGTAGACAACACAAATGGACTGCTAAAGAGTGATTCTATTCAAGTTAGTTCAGGAGGCAGAGGAATGCCAAAAGAGGGTGGGTTTTGGTGTTTTGGGGTAGGGGGGAAGTTGGCTTAAATGTCTTGACTATGTTAAGCAAAAACTATGTTGCAAATCAAGGACCAGGTGTAACACTAATTATGTATTTCTTAAGTACCAAGAAGAAAAGGAGGCAGGAGAAGTTGAATGCTAACAGAGACGAGGTGAACATATCAATATGAGGACTTCTTCTGATTTATATTTCTTGTATGAGTTACAGTAAGCATGAACACAAGAAGAAGGGAGAAATTTACCCATGCTAAAACCACAGATGATGCAATGAAAATTGGAAAAAAGGGAACTAATATTGCCAAAAAAGCATAGGTAAGTAGTCCTAAACTTACAAACCAAAAAAGAAAAAAAAAATCAATGGCTGCAACACTTCTATGTCAAGGAGAAACATAAGGAAGGAACTTATTATATCCTCCATAACAAAAAATCTTTGAACTAACAGACTTACATGTGCAAGATATAAAAGTTTGAAAACATTTAGAATGACAAGTGGGGGCAATTTGGCCATGTGATCCTTACCTTCTAAGAGCATCTCCAAGGTTCTCTTAGCTATTTTCGAGAGCCAAACCTTCAAATTGGCCCTCCAACGGGCTCTTCAAATGGCTCTCTATTTTGGAAAGCCTCACTTTGGCTCTCCAAATGTAGAGAGCTAAAAGCAGCTGTCTAAACATTAAATATTATTATTTCATCAATCTATACACAACTTGTGGGGTGTCACATACCCTGCAGACAACAACTGCAGCAGTCACCAGTCTGGTCCCCTACCTCACAAAGTAGCTTGTTTGTCCTCTTTCTTCAAGTGTGTTAAAAAGAGAGTAGTTAACAAAATGTGCAGTTAAAATAGAGAGTAGTGTTGAAGGATGTATCCAAAAGTGGCTAGCTAAAATAGAGAAAGTAGTTTTCAAATATATTTTTTCTAATATTTTAGAGAGTAGTGTTGGAGATGCTCTAATTCCATCTGTGTGTGTGTATGTGTGTGTGTGATGGTTATCTCCCAATCTGATAACATGTGCTCCTAATCTCTTGGATGGTGGATGTAAATGGAATTTTCATCAAGAAGACTCTATATGATACTCTGGCTCTACTACTGAAAGTTTTACATAGCATACACAGTTGACAAATGAAAATGGAATTCCCTTTTGACACTAGTGCCATAGCAGTGAAGATGCTATAAATCAGAAGCCATAGAAATCAGAGGAGATTGTCGCGGAAGTTGCAGGAAAACCATATTGGGGCCAAGGTAACAGTAATAGCATGGGTGCAGTGGTGGTGGTGTCACAGATACCAGGCTAGAAGCAAAGACTTCTGCCCTGAAAAGGCTGATGGCAAGAGCCATTTGGTTACCTATTCCCAAAGGGAACCATCGGGGGTTGGGGGTTGTGCTGATACTAAAAATCCAATAAAGCTGTATAAATATGAATATTTCATGTAATTTGTTGGGTTTGGGAGATGATCTCCAAGTCGTAGGCTGTTATTATTGGTTGCCGATGCACATTTGATCTGCACAAATTCTAATTACAGTAATTATGTTATATAAGAAAATTGTCTAATGCAATCACTATTCAGTCCAGTACATTTCTCAGTGAAACATAGGAAATGTACCATGATTAAGAACCTGAGGTGTTGTGCTTTGGAAAGACAAGATCCTCTGTGAGTCAAGGCATAGCATAGACATGGAATTGGGCAACTCATCACTGGAAAAATGCAGCTGCCGCCTATCAATGGCTGCCGTTTTTGCAGGCTTACTCAAAGAATCACTGGATTGTGTACTCTTAAAGTTGCAAGCATTTTTCCATGTGTGGTGTGAAACTGGCATCTGGACCCCGTTCAACAAAAGGTTCATCTGCCGTCTCCCATCTGCTCAGGTCCAAAAAACGGGAATGAAGTGTGAGCGTGCATAAAGACAATTCTGCTTGTATAACTCATTATTGAAAGAACACAGAAGTGTGTCTAAAAGAGAGAAAACAAGCTTATGCTAGAATAGAAGTTGCAAGAAAAAAGAACATAGCAACCGCATATCTTTGGGTAAATAAACAAATAACGACGCAAAGTGGTGTCAAACCGAATTTTTACAAGGTAAAAAGGAAGTAAAATGCAGGGTAACATGAGCGTATTCAGCTGCAATCAATATCCATGAGAACAAAAGTAAAATGCAGGGTAACATGAGCGTATTTAGCTGCATTCAATATCCATGAGAACAAAAGTAGCTTAAAAGTTTTCAGGGTTAAAAAAACCACCATATAATGATGAAGCTCTCACAGAGTTGAACTGGATTGCCTCCGGCTGTGGCCTGCGGCGCCGTGCATTGTGATCAAACAGACGCCTACGACAGCTTCGCTTGTTATCATCGAACTCCGACAAATCATGGAACCTGTAAAATTGTCAACCAAGTAGCTCTAATGTCAACATCCTCAAAACAACCTTCAAAATATTGATGACTTTTGAGGCAAAGATATGAATGAATAAAGCAATAACCAAAAACAAGTCAAACAGAACAGGACCACAGTTTTTGTGATAAGTTACGGAGTAAACAGCCAGCAATTTGTTATCATCATTAGGTTCCTTCTCAAACATAGATCTACACAAGAAAAACTTGCCTGCTGCACTGTTGGCAAAACCTGCGCTCCATCCCAGCTACAATTACCCTTGGATTTTTAGAATGGCTTTCGCAGATTCTGTGTCGGCGATGGTAATCTTTGGCTGACTTGAGGTCAACATTGCATCCTTCAACTTGGCAGCGTGGGGTCTGTGTACTGTGGTAAGACGCCCTAGATCTCTTTGCTGTAGTAGCAGATGATGTAGGAATTACAGAAAAAGATGTGGTCTTAAATGTGCTAGCAGTGCACATGTCCTCAAAGTATGTCCGCTTACCAAGCTTCAAACCTATCATTGGTTCACCAGAGTTGACAGAAGCCCCCAAAGTGGAAAAATTCCCCCCAATGTTGTCCACCACAGAAAACTCTTCCTTCTGACAATAATCTTTAGGCAAACCATCAGCAGTGCTCAGTATCTTCGCTCCTTCCTTCAGTGAAGAATCAGCAGAAGCTGAGATGGAGCTCTTGGATGAAGAGCGATAGCCCAAATCCAAGCCACAGAAACCTGCACCTGCAGATAAATATAGAGATCCATTTTCAACTCCCTCCCCATCTATCTCATGGCTTGAAAGTTGTACCCGTTTGGAAACTTCAATTGTTTTCCCACTGAACATAGCTAGATTTTCCCAGTCCCACTCTGTGGGAGTTTTTGAGTTCCAGTCCATCACTTAAAGGAACCTCATAAAAGAAATTTAGATGTTCACCCCACAGATTGTGCTAGCAATCTTCCCTGTTTGTGAGTTCCAGTCCATCCCTTAAAGGAACCTCAAAAGAGAAATTTAGATACCCTCCCCATAGATTGTGATGGAAATCTTCTTGGCTCAGCACTGGATGCTGCATGCATGACCTCAAATAATTTAAAGTTGTTACATGCATTATGTGCGGAAACTAACAGCAATGAAAGAGATACTGAAATGACACAAAACTAGAACAATGATTACACAAGCAGTTGTTAAACATGTTTAGTATATATGACAGACATAAAAAACACATCAGGAGCTGGACCATACCTTCACAAACTTAAATCACGCAACTGCAGATTTCAGAGAGCTCGGTATGGAAGGTAGCAATATGCTTTGGTGCTCCCTTGAGAAAAACAGATGAGACCCATGCACACCACTAAAGCCAGCAGAGGCAGACAAAAAGGCCAGTAACTAAACAACAGAGGGTGTCCCAATAAAATTGTAGCTTTCAGGTTTCAGCCCATTAGTTGGTAAACACTTTAATCTCCCTTCCCACCAAACACACAATTGTAATTCAATCTGTCAGACTCCATGTGGATTCTTCTGGTTTCCATATTAGCCAAGACAAAACAAGCTCAGCACATTCATTTGGATGGTCCTGCCATCCCATTGCACACACCACCACCACTCAAACACTAAACACTAGATCAGTCCCTTACTTAAATATTACCAAAATTCAATCCATTTCAGTTTAATTTAGTGTGTAAGTTTACCCAGATTGTCATTGGACTCCCATTAAGTAATGTCAGAATAAAAAATCACCTCTCCCACTATCCACTTTATCACAGCAGGTGTCCCAATAAAATTGTCGCTTTCGACCCACTAGCTTCTAAACACTTTAATCTCCCTTCCCACCAAACGAACAAGTGTAATTCAATCTGTCAGACTACTCCATGTGTATGCTTCTGGTTTCCATTTTGGCCAAGACAAAACAAGCTCAGCACATTCATTTAATGGTCCTGCCATCCCATTGCCTACATCAGCACCACTCAAACACTAAACACTTGACCATTTCCTTACTCAAATATTACCAAAATTCAACCCATTTCAGTAAACTGTAGTATGTTAGTTTACACAGATTGTCATTGAAGTCCGCTTAATAATGTCAAAATCAAGACTCACCTCTCCCACTATCCATACCGAGGGGTATGCAAGAAAAATCTGAGCTACTGTTACCAAGAACATGGCCTTTTAGTCATAGGTAGTTGATTTAATGTCATCAAAAGACTGACAAGCTTTACATCCCCTGCAGTCTCTTCTCTCTCTCTCTCTCTCTCTCTCTCTCTCTCTCTCTCTCTCTCTCCAATAATTTCTATAGAGATATTACACCATTGGGGCAAAGAGCTTCTTCTGTCATAAAAAATAACTACCTCTTAAAGCTGGTCGTTGGATGAGCATTAAAGTGGGAAACTTTCATACGCTGTCATCACCTTCCAGTGGCAATTGTTCAATCACTTCACTTTACTCAATCCAATAAATCAAGCTCCCTTCTTCAATGTGACAGATGATAATAGGTGATCCTAAGATACAAATGTCTTTTTTTTAAAGGTTTTCTGTCCTGAATTTAGACTTCAAGGTCCACCTGTAATTTTCACCCAAAACACCTTGTATTAAGCCTTGCTCAACCTTTCCCTGGAAATACATACATATATAAATATACCCAATTACCCATACATATTACTTACATACATATGAAGAGGAAAGAATTGTATAACATCCATTCTGGACTGTGTTTTACAAAAAATGGTACTGATTACCTTGAGATAAAGCAGAACCATTGTTGAGGCACACTTTTTTCATTTAAACCTAGACCATTTACTCAACAATTTCAAACAGTTAGAGGTTTGTCCACTTATAACAATCAGTTCCAAAAATGTTTATACTGTTTACATTTACACCCAAATTAACAATGTATCTGTTTCCTGCACCAAGCAAGTGAACCCATTGACCACTGCCCATTTGCGGGCCTTACAATTAAAACCAGACACAAGTATTTTTTCCCAGCTTTCTGCAAGCATATGTAAACAAACCAGACTTTATAGAACTTCTAATATGAGTCATACAACAAGGCCAGCAATTCAATTGCCATAATCTGTGTTTATCATATGATAAGTGCATGCTTCTTACAAGTATCTTCAAAGAGTACAGACCCACTTGATGTCATGTTAACTGTGAGTTAGGAGCTAATACTATTATGAAGCAACCAAAGGGTTCAAAACTCAAAACCCTTCACGACTAGAAAAGGAGGAGAGGGGGGGAATACACAGAGAGAGCAGAGCAGATATGCAAAAGGGGCAATTTCTGCACCGAGAAGAGGCAGTAAACGGTCATAGATGTTACTTGTTTTGACTATTCTGAATTCAGGTTTAGTATAAGTAGATAATAATTAAAGAACTCCACGTGTGTCTTGCTTAGTGTTTTATCTTTTCAACAGCTAACACCAAGCCCGAAGGAGGAGGGTTGTGGTAGGTTGATAGGCAATGTAAAGCTTCTAGTCACACCTTCATGAACATGGATACTAAGAAATTCGTCAATTTGTGTGTTCCCAATGTGTAATCAAAGCCAGGGTATAATGATAATGGGCAAGGGTTAGCTAGGGCGTTCCCCTGAAAGGGTGGAATTAGTGGATAGTGTGATTAGAAAGATAGTTAAGATAACAAGATAAAAAGATACTAAATAAGTTGGGAAAGAATCTAGGGTAATTGAAAAAGCACAATATGGGAAAAGAAAAACATAGGAATAGAGAGGGGATAATTGTAGATTAAAATCTCAAAGAAGAAGTGGATGAGGTTAAAAGAAACAGAGAGAGAATAATATTGGTGAAAGTAGTGTTAAGAGAAGAGAAACTTTACATAATTAGTGCTTATGCACCCTAAATAAGAGTAGATGAATATAGTAAATGACAATTTTGGGATTAGATGGATGAATTTGTAGAAGCGATACCAAGCGGAGAGAGAGAGACAGTTTTCATAGGTAATGATCGTGATGGCTATGTAAAGAGAGGTAATGGGAGAAATGAGACAGAGAAATGACGAAGGTAGTGCTATCTTGGAGTTTGCAATGGCATATGACTTTGTAATAAAACAAACATGCTTTAAAATGAGTGATGAACACTTAATAACATTTAAAATTGAAAAAAATTAATTTCATTTAAAAGTGTAACAAATATTAGCCAAAGATCTTTCTTTCTCAATAGGAAAGTTAATAAAAGAACGTGTTAGGACTGTAAAGTAATAGCAGGAGAAAGTATTACCACACAACATACGTTAACAGTCTTACATTTAGGTATTAGAAGATGGAAGAGTAGAGGAAGTAGGCACTCATAAAGTAGATTTGGCAGTGGGATGAAGAGATTCAAAAAGTAATCAAAACAATAAGAGATTGTCATAATGTTTTACTTACGAAAAAAATAAAGACACTGTCCTAAAGCTCTTTTTTATTACATGTAGGAACAATGAAAATTTTAGAAAATATAAAGTAGGCAAAATCGAAGCTCAAAATGCAGTTAGAGAAAGAAAATAAAAGGTAGGAGAGAAAGAAAAGGTAGAGACTTAAACTATGTTAAGTTTATTAAGAGTAAGGATGAGAGAATGCTAATTAAAGAAGATGAGATTACGAAACAATGAAGTTATTTTGAGAAGCTATTTAGTGAAAACCGTTAAAGGAACCTTTAGTTTAGGAGATCTTGATAACTCAAGTGGTAATTTTAATTAAAAAAAAATCGCAAGATCAGAGCAGCAGAGGTAATGGAGGTTGCAAAGAAGATGAAAGTGGTAAAATCTGCATGACTAGATGGAATTACTGTTGTTGGTCAAAAGTGTTTGGTTGATGAAGGGGCAGTTAGGTTGAGTAATTTGTAAAATAAGATCTTGAATTCTATGAAAATAATTGATGAATGGAGGAAAAGTGTATTAGTTCCAACATATAAGAACAAATGCAAAATTCAAAGCTGCACTAATGAAATGTTGGGAGAGAGTGATTGATTGTATATACAGATATGAGTAAATGTTTTCAGAAAATCAATTTGGATATATAACTGACAGATCTACTATGGAAGCTGTTTTTATAATAGACAACTACTGGACAAATATAGCGAAGAGTAAAAAGATCTCTATATGGTGTTCTTATACAAAGCATAGGATAGGGTTTCTAGAGAGATAATGCGAAAAGTTTTGAAAAAAGAAAGGAGTATCAATCAGATTTATTGATATAACTGAAGACGTGAAGATATATATGATGGAGCTGTGACTAGTGTAAGAACAGCAGGTGGAAAAAGAAATGAATTTCCAATAATAATAGGTTTATACCATGGATCAACGCTAAGATTTTACCTTTTCGCATTAGTTGTCAATAAACTTAATGAGAACCTTCAAAAGGATATCCCCTGACCCTGGTATATATTGTTAGCAGACAATGTACTTTTAGTTGACTAAATAAGAGAATCAATAGTGAAGAGATAGTTTAGGTTAAGACTGATTAAGACAATATGAGGAGTATAACTTTAGTGCCTAGCAAAAAAAAAGGAGTGCAACTTTAGCAACACTATAAATGTTAATGAAGATACAGTAAAACTTGATGGGAAAAAAATACACAAGAGTGACCATTTTTGATATTTTAGATCATTTATCTATAAAGATGGAGAGATTGAAGAGGATGTAACCCATAGGATTAGAGTGAGAAGAATGAAATTGATGAGTGCATCAGGAGTGATGTATGATAGTAGAATTCCTACTAAGTTGAAGGGAAATTTTTTATTGGATAGCTATAAGGCATGTATGATGTATAATACCTAAGGTTGAGCAGCGGTTAAGAAAAACACAGGTTTAGAAAATGATTAGGTGAAATGAGAATGTGATCGTAATTGTCGATATGGTACTGGACAAAAACTGATACCAAGAAGGGTTCTGGATGATACAAGAATTTGTGTAATTTGTGTCAAAAAAATTTATTTTATTATACTTTAATTGATTTATATTAGTACTTCTAGTGGATATGTACTAGACAATTGATATATTTTTAAGTACTTTTAAATATATACATGGTTGTCTAACATGTTTATGTTATGTTAAAATAATTTAGGGTTGATGATACTTGATATGGGTAATGTCAAATTTTGTAAGTAATGATATATTTTGTGCATCAAAGTAAATATTTTATTTTTATAAGTATAACATTTACACAGATAAATCCAAAAGGATACCCAATAACACATCGGTACCGCTACATACATTATCAATTACAAAATGGTACACTGACGGATACGGTGTTAACAATTATGGTTGAGATACACGTGGTGCCACAAAAAGATAAAAGTAAGAAATGGATTCATTGAGAACAAATTAAAAGTGGCATCGATTGAAGACAAACAGAGAAACCTGTTTGAAATGATATGCACCAAGGAGTACTTTGATCCATGCGGAGGGTGGTAAAAGAAAGCGACAAGAAATGCCATGATTACCTCAATTACAAAGGTTTTTTCTTTTCTTTTCTTTTTTTTTTCTTTTTTTTTTTTTTTGTGCGAGTTAGTCATATATTAAAGAAGCATGACTTGAGGTTCCTAATTCGTACTGAGTTTAGCAGTTCCGAACTGTATGTTTTACGGGAAATCTAGGGTTTTAATAGCTCAAAAGTGCACAAAAACAGGAAAACTGAAGGTATCAAAATTCGGTCCTTCTCTCAAATCTACTCAATCAGCAAAATCTAATAAATATCAATTCCACTTTCATTATCGCCGGGCCGTAGAGTTATATCTATATAAATATGCATATATACGTCCCTATATATATATATATAGATGGAAAGATTAACAGAACCCACTTACAAGTACAAGATGAGATGAGTGAAATCAGTGCCACGACCATTGACGCAAAGCTACGGGGAAAGAGCCAATGGAGTGGAGACATGTGGCCGCCTAAGCTGATCACAAAGTCCAGAGAGGGAGAGAGAAAGCGAGAGGAGGGGGTGAGTCGACTCGGACTGGTGCTTTTACACGAAAGTGGAAACTTTTGCAGTGAAGGAAAGTTGAGGGAGACGAGAGAGCGATAGAGTTGTTACTATTTATAGAAAGTGTGTACGTAGAAATATTATTGCTATCAAAAGTCTCAATTATTGTTAATTATTTTTTTTTTACTCTGGCAATACTGCTGTTATCAGTGGCCCCTTTCACCGGTAAGGGTGGGGGTTTAGTGTTTCACGAGTATTCTTGCCCCACCATTCGCATAGGTCGAATCTCCACCTAAATAATTACTTCTATAAATAAATATAAATTGTGAGCCCCAACAATAATTAATTTGGACACTTGTTGATTGATGTAAACTCAACGAACTGTTCTCGCATCATAGTACTTCTAGTATTATTTGTAACTAGTTGTTTAAATTCATAATAGAAATATAAGTTTAAAATTTATAACAATTAAGTATACAATTTAAAATTAATAATCTTAATTTGTTTTATAGTAAATAAAGATTCTGAAAAATAAAAGAATATGTAAAAACTTTGGTGAGTTAATGGCAATAAAGTTTTACATATATTGTATTATAAAGTAATATAAAAAAACTCAAAAACTTGTAGCACAATTCATCATTTCTCTAAGAGTTGAAGTAGATATATACATATACATATGATACTTTATTTAATTATAGTCACCTGAGTAAGTTTTTCTTTGTTGAACTTAATTCTATAATTTTAGGTATTTTATTTTGATCTAAAAAACTTGTGAAATGCAAATTTTGGTCGTATATCTTGTTCCATTCCTTTTTTTTATTATTTTTAGCACCTTATTTAATAATTATCTGACTAAATAAGATTACTACATAATTGCCAATCACAATCTTATTTTATTTAAATAAGATTACTTAGTTGTTTTTCTTAAGTAGTCAAACAAATTCAATAACTATCTAATCAATTACTTCTGTGATATGACGTTTTAAAATTATAAAATTATTTAGAGGGTCACGTAAAAGAGAGACAAATTATAAGAATTAACACAATTTATATATATAAATATATGATCCGACTTGTAAATCAGGTGACGAGTAAAACAGTGTCATTTCAAACTGTATTTTAATAATATAGTAAATATATAGACATATATATTTATTAATATATAGACAACTAATTCATATAATTATATGTATTAATATAGTTAAATACAAATACATAGACATATATATCTATTTAAGTAATATTTAATTCTTTTATGCATCAATTTCTTCTAAAAATTCCTGAATTTATGGTATTTAAAAAATAAAGTTAATTAAAATAACACTCCTAAATTATAACTTAACATCACTAGACTCTAAAACGTGATATATTAACTCCTCAAATTATCAATTTGTATCAATCAGCACCTTCAACTAGTAATTCGTTAGGAAAATAAATGAAAATTGTAATGTTAATTGCACATGTTTGTAAAAGTATGATTTTGCACCTAAATTGACATCCTCTTATTATAATAATTGACTAATAACTGAAATAATATTTGAAATAACATACAAATATAAGGGCAATTAAGAAGCATTTTAGCTATTAGACAATTATTACAAAAAAAATTAATTTAGGTATAAAATTGTGATTTTGTGAAGATTTATAAGTTACATGACAAATTTTTATCTGTTCTCCTAACAGATTGCTAATATATTGTTAACAAAATGTATTAATTGATAGTTCATGGAGTCAATGTTTTACATTTTTAAGTTTATGGAGATTTAGTGATAGTGAATCATAATTTAAAAGTTGTTTTAATTAACGCAAATAATAACAAATATAATAATTATAACAATAGTTTCTTTACTTAATTGCAAATTTTTTTTTTTATCTAAAATCTTAATGAAAGATGTATTACTTTATGTATTAATATCATGCTAATACACTGGTCAACCAACTATTAGTGTAGACTAGAATTTGAGGTGGAGAATTTAACTATTTGAGTCATAATTTTGACAAGAATTTGCTTGTAATTCGCCAATTTAAGAATATAGTCCGTCCATCTAGTCAGCACCATTAGTTTACTTTTGATGTGTGCATGTCTAAGTTAGAAGTAATAGGTTACTTAGGATTTGTGCATATATATATATATATATATATTTTAATCTCATAGCCTTTTGCACACGCAATACATAAGGTAATATATGTCAGAGGTAGTTTCAAGAAGTGCTTTATGGCATCAATGGTACGCTGTCGACGTGACATGAGGGATTGTTGACATCGGGAGGAAAAATGGCAGCTTCTTGATGACTTGTCTGTGGTGATGAAAAAATTGTTCAGTTCTCAGAAAGTAGCACGTGGCTCTTCATCCTCTCATAAGGTAGTAGATTTTAGGAGTGCATAAATGAATTGAAAATTTTGAGAATCGAAACAATATAGCCTTTATCAAAATATTGATTTGATTATAGGTTTAAAAAATGTTACCTGATCTATTTTATTCGGTTCTTGATTTTATATTTTTTAGATCCAAACCGAATCAAGACTCGATTTTTATATATTATAAAAATTTATATATATTTTGTATATGCTATTAAATAATTATTATTTGTACTTAATTATTATTAATTTGTATTTATATGTCATTTTTTATTTTTTTAAAAAATTAAGGAGGCAAGACTAATCTTATTATTTTTATTTTTTTGAATAAATAAGTTAAATAATATTAAACAAAAGTGGAACTGATTTGACCCGGACCTAAACCATTCTGAGGTGTGGAATCGAACTGAACCAACTCATATCGAGTCGGGTTGGTTTAGTTTGATTCCATTAAATGATTGATTCGATTTTGAGTCTAGCACGGAGCTGACCAAACCCGACTTATGTACACTTCTAGTAGATCTCCTTCTAGGTAGGCTCTAAGCACACACACTGCACCTACCTAATAGGTGGAGGACCCACTTATAAAAAAAGAATGAGAAAAAAGAGTGACATAATGTTGTAATAGGATGAAATAATTTCTCGTGGTAATGGGGTCATGGCTATGGTTTATTAGTAAAGGAAGTAACATCAAACTATAAGGGAGAACCAGTTATAAAACATGGAGGGATAGTTAAAGTATAGGATTATCACATTCGTCCTAAAACGTTAATGAAGAAAAAAATATTTAAGCTGCATAAGAAAGTAATTTTATGGGAAAACTTTGGTATAAAAGAAGATTTTTAGGGAAACACAAATTGGTGTTCTCACCAATATATTTTGTATAGGTAAATAATTACTTTTCATAACTAATTTGGAGTAATGTGATTGTTGAGCACAATCGAGATAATATGGTATGAAGGGACAAAAGCACTATTCAAAGTTATAGAAGATTCTTGATGTGAAAAATAATTTTGGTAATTCTTAAAAATTTACCCAAGCAAAAATTACGATTTTACTGAATAAAAGTTCGGATTACCATGGCAATTGGGCTTTTTCTTATGAAAGCGACTCCCTTTGACGGGAAACTTGTGGAAATTAGAATGTTGTTGATTAATTTTATTTTAGGGCATTTGTACAAGAAATCATTTCTTTTAAAAAAACAAATAAAATCATTTATTTTATTTCTTATTTTTATTAGCTTCTTCTTTCAAATCATTTTCATATCTTACCTCTTGCCTTTTCTGTTTATTTCCCTTCACAAATTCGATATCTAAACAAAGTGTATATAGATAAGTAATTACTTTCCATAACTAATTTTCAGTAATGTGATTATTGAGTACAATTGAGATAATTTTGTATTAATCAACAAAAGTATTATTCAAAGTTGCAGAAGAATCTTGATGTGGAAAATGGTTTTGTCAATTCCTAAAAAATTTAGCTAAGGAAAAATTATGATTGGATTAACAAAAGGTAGGACTATCGTAGCAATTAGGCATTTTCTTTTGAAAGACGACTCCGGGAAACTTGTTTAGATTAGAATTTTGTTGATTAATTTTATTGCAGTGTATTTGTACAAATGATCATTTCTTTAAATAAGTAAATAATTTTTTTTATTTCTTATTGTTAGTAGATTTTTTTTTCTCACTTCATTTTCATACTTACCTCCTATCTTTGATATTTCTTTCTCTACAAATCTTAGATCCAACAAAGTGCAAGTGTTCCCCCTCAATGCATTTGTTATAGAGTGACAAACTGTGTCATTAAAGTATTTTCCCTCTAGTGCAAAACATAGTGTTCTCATTACTCTTATCAAAATTAATTAATTGATGGCAAGGAGAAGTATCAATTATATTATAACAATGACAAATGTATATGATGAGATCAAATACTAATAAGCTTAAGGAAATAATATTTTGTCTGGCAACAATGAAGTCAGCTCCAATTTAGAGTGATTAGAGTTAGATGAAACAAAGTTTTTCTAACATCAATTACTCATATGCAAGGAGTGGATTCAAATTAAGGAGTAATTATAAAAACAACTTTGAATTATTACTTAGTATCGCTAAACTCCCTGAACTATTACTTAGTATGACACGACATATTGACCTCTTAAAGTAATTAATTTATATCAATCAACACCTTCTATAAGCAATCCATTTACAAAGTGGATGAAAAATTATCATGTTACTTGTATATATTCACAAAATTACAATTTTGTACCTAAATTGACATTCTCTTATCATAATAATTGTTTAATGACTAAAATATATCTTGGAATAACATGTAAATAAAGAGGTTTGAAAGGCATTTCAGTCATTAAATAATTATAAAAAAAGCATAAGGTCAATTTAGCTATAAAAATCACATTTTCATAAATATGTGCAACTCACATGGTGTCATACTATCATCTAATCTCCTAATAGATTGCTGATATATTGCTAACAAATGTGTTAATTGATACAAATTGATAGTTTAAGAAGTCGATATGTTACGTTTTAGAATTAGAGGAGTTTTAGTGATACTAAATCATAGTTTAAAAAGTGTTTTTATAATTAATCCTTAAATTAAAGTCCTCCTAAATGAAATTAGATGAACCTTTTTTTTCTTTTTTTTCTTTTCCTTGCTATTATACTATCCTGTTGTGAGAGTTGGGTATCTGATATGAAGAACAAAAGGAAATAATAGATACAATAAAATAGGTTTTTAATTTTTTTTCATGAGTATACAAATAAAAAAATGAGTTTTAACTAATGCATATTTTTTTTTTTCTCACTTTCTTAGCCCAACCAAAGAAAAGAAAAACAATTTACTATCTCCTTTTTTCCCCTTTCCCTTTCCCTTGAAAAATTTTATAAAACCAAGCAAGTTTGAGGTGGTCATATCTGCAATTAAATAATCCTCTCTCTCTCTCTCTCTCTCTCTCCATGGTGTATAGCCTTCTACCTTTCCCGCGTAACAACTTGAATTAATCATAATTGTGCTTAATTTCTTGCTGATTCAACCGTTGATATTTATACATGAATGGAACGCCTTAGAATTTAGAGTCTTAATCTGAAACTTATGCTAACAAAGCTGAATTAAGCTCGGACTCCTTGTTAGAAATTGTTAACTGTATGCATGCGAACATGAAAATTCATCACCTCAACTCTTATTTTAAAATTACTTTGAAACGGACACAACATTTTCCCCAAGTAGAAGAGAAAATCACACTGTTACACTTTTGCATGGTTGAGTCTTGCTGCTGCTGTCAGAGTAGTGTACAACGCAAATATTTTATTTCATTTTAAAAAATTAGGACTTAACATTGTTTTGAATTTGCTTAAATGCATTGCTCTTAAAAATTGCAATACAATTCAAAGAATTTTAACAATTCGTTTCCTTACATTTTCTTGGAATATTTTTGAAAGTATTCTAACCATTGACTATTTTTTGTACAAAATCATGACTAAAAGGATATTAATATTTATATGTATAATTATATATAGGTAGAGGTCCTCTGGAATAACACTCATTTCACAAAAGAAAATTAAAATTAAAATTAAAATTGCAAGGTCAAAAAATGAAAACAATACATGACCGCATAGATCATGATTGTAGCAAACCTTTGTTGCATTGAATGTTTGTTTGTTTGTGTTGTTTGGAGGAAAGTGTGGTTGTTGTCAATGGTACTAAGCAGGAACATTTATTTGGGTGAGTGGGTGGGTGTGGATGTGGATGTGGCTGTGGGGGACCTAGAACTAAACTGTTTTTATTTTTTTATTTTAATAAGTAAGCAACTTTATTCAAAAATCAGGTAAAATGCAAAAGTATGCAACAAGAAAGCCTTAAGCTTATACACCAGTAAAACAGCATCCTCAAAAGCTCTTCTATTGCGTTCCTTCTAGATGTACCACATCACACACAAGAGAGCCGACTTCCAAGCCTTCTTCTTTGACCTAACTGTGCAGCTTCTAAACCAAGAATCATGTCATGCAGCAATTGAATATGGCATATCCCAAAAAATCCCAAAAACTTAGAATAACATATTCCAAAGTTGCCATGCCACATCACAATGAATAAGTAAATGCTCAACAGTCTCCTCTGTTTTGTAATACATACAACACCAATTAGGAAGATGTTGACCCTTCCTCCCTAAATTATCAATAGTAAGAATTGCATCTAATGCTGCTGTCTATACAAAAAAAAAAAAAAGTCACTTTAACTAGAGCCCCTGATTTCCAAATAGTTTGCCAGGGAAAAGATCTCTCCACCCTACTATAAATAAAATCATAATACGAACAGGCAACCTTAGAACTAAACTGTTGAAGTACACACTCTTTGTCTCTGTCCTTAATTGGACTATCATTCATTTTTTTGGTGCTTGCTAGTTAGTTAGTTGTTGTGGTTGTCGTTGTTTGCTGCAGCTGCAAGGCAAGGGGCTACTGCCTACTACTACTCCAACTCCTACTACAACTACTATATTGTTATAGATGCAACCCAAAAGAGACATATCACCCAGTACATGAATTCTCAATTCCTATTTGAGTTGCTGACAGTATTCGCGTTTGTTTGTGATCTCAGATTCCTATTTTCTAATTTTTTTTTGAGAATTTTTTTGAAACACCTCGGTTGTGTGAACATAAAAAAGAAGTTTTTTTTTTTTTTTTTTTTCTGAGTTTTCAAAATCGTTTTCATACAAAAATGAAAACGATATTCAAAATGATGAAGTTTTTGAATTCCCATTGTTTATGTTTCCAAAAAGTGAGGTTGTATTAATGGAAGATGTTGATCATTTGGAATTCATAGAGGGTAGGGGTCCCCTACCTCTTCCACCTCATGATGAAATGGGAAATCTGAATTCAAGTACTTGGCGATCAATATTTCACATTCAAGGTGTCCTTGATAATATATGGTCTGGGGAATGCGGAAGGCCACACCAATACAAGAAGGAAGAGAGAGAGAGAGAAAGAGAGAGATCTCACATTCAACAACACAAGTTTGTTGGTTAAACACCGCAAGTAGTAGTAACTAATGTAAGTTCTTTTGGAAAGCAAAATTAAAACCTTTCGTCTGTGCTTGGCTTTCTTTCAGCAGAATAGATTTAGAATTTTCCCATAGCAGTAGTAGAACTACTTTTGTTTCACCATCCTGGGCTATGCTATATAAAATGGAAATGAAAGCCACTTGATTTCTACATACATAGCATAGCATGTCCAGAAGTTCCTACATAATTACACAAATTGAGTTGCATTATGCACCTTGGTTGGGTTGAGAAAATGAGAAGAAAATAAATAAAAATTTCTTAGAAAGTCCAAGTTTTTATTTGGCTACTTACATAAAAATGAACAATATGTCACAAGTAACTTTATCTCTCTTTCTTCTCCTTTTCCCTTCCCTCCATGTATCCAAGATCCAAACATAGCATGATTGTTCTAATCACCAAAGTACATAGCAAAAACCAAAAAATAAACGCTACTAAGAAAAAGTGCCAATTCACATGTTATGAACCCCTATTTCCATAAAATAAAGTAAAAAAAAAAAAAGAAAGAAAGAAAGAAAGAAAGAAAAAGGAAGTACTTAATCCTCAGCTTATATTTAGTGGAAGTTGCTCCTCTTTTCTTTTACTTTTTTTTTTTTTTTGGTGAAAAACAGAAATCCATTGCTGTATGTACTATGTATATACATATATATATATATATATATATATATATATATTACACAGGACTTGGACAGCACCAAGCATTTTGGTGAAGAAGAGCCATGGCAGAACTTGGAAACTGAGTAGGATTAAACAGAAATACTGCTCATCCCTTCAAATTTATTGGCTCCTTTTAAGGCATTTCTTGGATCATAGCATGTTCTTCACTACCCTCACTGAAAGACAGAGAGAGTATTACAATTGCCTCTATATACTGTTAAAATTACTATTTTATCCTCAACTTTGTTCTATCATATTGTCCTTTCTATGGATTCCACCTTCTGTCCTGGAGGCAGGACTCAGGAGCGGAACGAGATGTGCAGACAATGAGGGCCATGGCCCCTCCTCAGCTTTGAAAAATCCTTTATCTACTTGCTCAGCTCCCTATTTCATGAGTGTTCCTACAATGTGTAATGGTAATGACCATTAACTATTTCACATATTACATAACAACATCAATGATCCCACGTGTGGAATAGTAATCGATTGCAGCAGGAGGAGTCGCTATTTGCAAGAAATACAGAACAAGGACAACAGGACGTCCGAAATGGGGTGGAGAAGAGACACCATGTCCTATAAATTTTAGTAAGGATGGGGCACCAGTTGAAGCTGGAAGGCAACAAAGATTGTAAATGGCAAACCCCAAAGTATCTATACTTTTTAAGGCTTCGAATTCTTTGTATTAGGACCACATGAGTAATGACAATTATTTAAGCATCTGTAAGATTGGATTTCACTAGTACTTAGAAAAGATAAAATTATGAACATGTGCCAAAGAAAAAAAAAAAAAAAAGGAACCCCTATAAACCCAAACCACTCAAATATCAAAAAGATATAACACACGAAATGACTTAAAAAAAGGAATAACCAAATAATACCAATTCAATTTGCTTATTAGTAATATTAAAATAACAACTGTACCTTCTTCAGGACAAATTTTTTAGAATCCTTAAAAGTTCGATTTTTGTCCAAAATTTACCCTTTTTTTTTTTGTTGGGGGGGGGGGGGGGGGGGGGGGGTTGTTGTGCAAAAAAATAACTAATCATCATATTATATAATAATAGTCATCACTGCAATAACATGAACTTACATGATCCATGCTTCAGACTTTGCAAGGCATTCTCATACGAGTAACTGCACTTACAAGCAGGGGGAAACAGGAAACATGTAGGAGTGACCATAAGAAACAGGAAAGCAAATAAAAATTCTTCCAATCAAGAAGCCCAGATCTAAAGAAAAGTTTCAATTGATGTAAGCTCTAAAATAAGAAGGTCAATATTATAAATTGGAAATTTTGAAATACGAGACAATTTGTATACAAGATCATGAATTTTAATCTTATTTATGGTACTATGAGTAACCAATGCGAATGAATGCTATCCAACCTATCCAACCAATGACAAGCTGTTCCCTTAAAATACCAAACTAAATTTCAGCTGCCCAAAAGCTGGGTTCCAATTCCACACTGCTAAAACTTGAGACAAGCCTCTATAACAAAGGCTAAAGAAAACCATCCTTTGAGCTGGAGAAAATAAAGTAGTATTGATGAATGTTCTACCTTGTCTGGTACTTCCTCAAATGGTGAGAAAATCCAGAAAAAAAATCTCTCTAGTGCCTCTTCATTTCCTGGAAAATATTTGCCACTTTTGGGGATAACCTTGGGAGGAATTTAAACAACTGAACCAAACACGAGAATAAAATATAAGGATTAGTAAACTGGAGAATTATGAAAGACAATTATTTTCAATTCATCACAGCGCATATACTAATTAAAGTAACCATGGAAAATTTTACAAATTGAAACAAAATTCCTCAAAAGCACATTGACTTCCTCGTGAACTTAATCCATCATTAACCATCAGAAGATAACCCCAATCACGGTTTAGCAAATATCAGGGTGAAAGTATTTTGATGGTACTCAATCATACATGCATGAGTTGGAAGTTGCACATTCATGATTTTCTAGATACGAGTAATACATCTTCATTTTCTAGATACAAGTAATACCCCTATCACTTTGGGATATGGAAATTAGTGGTATGGAAAAGATTTAGATTCACAAACCAGGAAAGTGTCTGGAGTTATTAGAAGGCATAGAAGTAGACAAACCAAACCAACCACCATTCTATAGGTAGAAGGAATTTTAAACATGATTTAACAACCCTTCAAAAAGGAGAGGATGGAAAGAAAATTAATAAAAATTTGCTGATGTGATGTTCTTGGAGTCTCGTACTTGCATCGCAATTGCCCCGGCCACTACCATGTCAACATTTTGCCTTTGTTGATTACATGCAACAACTGTGTACCTTATTTTTTCATTTTTCTAAATCTACCATCTAGCCATTGGTACTCCGCATCTTCACAGAGAACTCAATTTAAATTGTCAATGTAAAGTGCAGAAGCCAGACGATAGCACCACGAATTCAGGATAAAAGTGAACAGTATTACAGCACATGAGGTCAGAAGCCACAGATAGGCAAACATATCCAAGAAAATTTATTTTAATGGTTTTCTGTGCATAAAGTTTCCAATGAAACAATAAATATAAGGGTGGATTTACCAGTCTTTATGGTCAGATTATGGAATAACAAGTAAGGACATCAGCAGGGAATGCCGAATAATAGATAGAAGAAACATGAATATTTAAAGAATGCAAAGAAAGATTGTTCTTGACCAAACCACAGGCTTTTTCAGCCTGATCTAGGATTTCCCTTTCAAAAAACTAAATGCTCAATGCACCCCTTCAGAATGAGCAGACTGCATCAACATTTACACTCTACGATGATTTCATAAGGAAAGCCCTCATGTCAGTGAGTAAACGATTGAACCGGCCAAAGGTAAAATAGCATCCATTGTCACGTAAAGAGCATTATATTGTTTTCTATTGGGCAGAAAGCAAGGTTTTAAGCGAAGTGATGTGATGCAATGAAAAATAACGACAAACACAGAACACAAGGATTTACGTGGTTCAGTAGTCCATGTGTGACTACCTACATCCACAGGGGCAGGGGAGTTCTCTTATTACTTTTGAAGAAAAACGTTACAACTGATACACAAATAAACCTGGATACAATCGTAAGATCCCCAAAATACCCACTCTACTCCGCTTGATGTGCTCATGCTCTTCTTGCTACGCTCAGTTCCGCCCATGAGCCCCATTATTTCTTAGACTTCAAGTGTCATGAATATGAGCAACTAACTCCAATATTTTCTTTAATATTTCTTATTATGATTAAAAAAATAAATGGAAAAATTTCCTTAAAAAAAGAAGGAAATTAAAAAGAAAAGAAAAGAAAAAGTTCCATTGACATTATATTTCTTCGCTCCATGCCTGCAGCCCTGTTCTCAACTAAATTCCTATACTACTTTATAGGCACCAAAAAAGAAAAAAGTCAAAAGAAAAACGAAGAACAGGGAACAACTTAGGTACTTTAGGATCTGGGGCTAAAATATAAGAAACTGGTGGATCAAAATAAGCTAGAGTTCATAAAAAAAAATAAATTCAAGACTTGTACAGATTTCAGTGATTAAACGCGCTGTGAATAGTTTGGCAGAAATTCAGCAGAAGAGAATAAACAGAAATAGAGCAAAGAAAGGCAAAGTTAAGTAAATAGCTGCAGCTCTTTAAAGTGGTGTGATCTTCCAAATGGGGTGGAAGACATTTGATCTTGTAACAGATGGGAGCAGTCATTTGAAGCTTTCAGGTTGGTGGAGGGGTTTTGGTACTGTGAGCGTGTTGAGGTTATGTGGTGAAGGGTTGTTATGTGTATGCGACTGCTTAGACCAGGCCTCTGGAGTGTTGCCAGGTTTGAAATTTGTAGAACCTCAGTTTTCAGGAATAGGCAGCCTCTGTAGCTAGGAAAGAATGGGAGAGGCAATTTTGTTGTTGGAGAACTAGAAGCCATACAAGAGGGGCAGGCATTCTGTGTTGGTTCCTAAGCTGTTACTTTTAGAATGGGGAGGGTGGTTAGAGACTGCCAGGGTGATGTGAAGATATACCATTGAGATGGAGATAGCCATTAAGAAGGGGGTGGCAGGTCATACCAATAGTCAGCTGAGGTTCTGCAATGGCTGGACTTCCTGCTGCAGGTGTTCAAGTATGACTGCTGGAGGGGGTGAGGGGGTGAGTTTCTTGGTGGACTTTGATTCATACAATGAGTGGATGGATTTCCTCCGTTGCTGTCTTATATGTAGGATGAGGGAGTCAGAGAAGGGACTGGTGCCATCAAGTATGGCTGTCCAGCAGTGGGTCAGCAAGCCTTGGGAGGCGGATGAAGGAGTAAGAGTGGTCAACTTGAATGGCCCTCTCTTCATCTTTGAAATGCCTTCAATGGAGGACGCTGAGAGGATTTGATGTCTGAAGGAGTGGTCATTGGATGGGAACAAGTTGATCTTGGATCGGTTTTATCTGGAAGCAGACTGCTACAAGGTGGAAGCTAAGCCGGAAATGATTTGGCTGAGGGCTTTGGGTCTTGCAGCCTTCTTATGGTGTCCAAGAGTCTTTCAGGAGATTGAAACTACTGTGATATGTTTGTGAGGTGGATGAAGAAATCGCTAACCCGAGAAATCTACAGTGGGCATGTACTAAGGTGAGAGCTAAGAAGCATAGACACGGGTACAGACATGAGATAGTTCAATTTTTGAAAAATGAGGATACAGATGAGGCGGGGATACAACAAAATTTATATATATACATATGTATTACATATTTTTATTTTCTATGTATATAAACATAGTATTCACAAACTATCAAATGTACTGAAAAAATAACACTAATTCGACGTGAAAAACACCATTCAAAGTATAGTTTAAACATTATTTAACATGAAACAAGTTCATAATTCACATTATTTTTGTTTTGTCATGTGATCTCAAGTTATTTTCTTCAAACTTGCAATGTGTTTCAAGTGTATCCAAGTGATGGAAATGTGTATCCCTTAAATATCCGAAGCATGAATGTGGGTAAAAGCGAATTGATTCTAGTGGGTGATGTGGTGAATATATGAATTTTAGTAGATTGTTAGGGTCCCTTAAATATCCAAAACCTGTACGTGGGTAAAAGCGAATTGATTCCAGTGGGTGACGTGGTGAATATATGGATTTTAGTAGATTGTTAGGGTTTTAAGGGGGGAGCTCTTCCTACTGTTTATTTGGGTCTACCTCTTGGTTCTTCTTTTAAAGCGAGGGGTATTATTGAGGGGATGGAAAGGAGACTTGCTTCTTGAAAGAGGCTACCTTTCGAAAAGAGGTAAATTGATCTTGATTAAAAGTACTTTGTCTCGTCTACCGAACTATTTTATGTCTCTTTTCAGTATTCTGGCAACAGTGGCGGATAGGTTAGAGAAGCTGCAGAGAAATTTTGTGGCGTGGTTTGGGCGATGAGTTTAAATTCGATCTCGTGGCATAGGATAAAGTATGTGCTCCTTTGAAAAATGGTGGTTTGGGTATTCGTAATTTTTACCCTTTTAGCTAAGCACTCTCGGGTATGACGTGTGGATCATTTGATTTGGCAGGGTATTTGGAGATCGAGGGCTCCAACAAAGGTGCATTTTTTTGTGTGTGGACGACAGCTTTAGATGCCATTTTCATGATTGATATTTCAGGGATAAAGTGTTATATGCTTCATAATTGGTGTTGTATGTGCTATAGAGTCAAGGAGATTGTGAATCATTTGCTTATCCATTGTGATGTGGCACATTAATTTTGGAATTTGGTATTCTCTGTTTTTGGAATTAGTTGGATTATGCTAGAATCTGTGGTATCTTTATATGAATCATGGCCAAGAGATTGTAGAGATCGTGTTAAGAAGAAGGTTTGGAGGTTGGCTCTGTTGTGCGTGATGTGGTGCATTTGGAAGAAGCGCCGTACAAGGACTTTTGAGGATGCTGCTTTACTAGTTATAGACTAAAGGCTATGTTATTGCATACTTCTAATTTTTGGCTTTTTAGGCATTTTGTTATTCCTCTTTTTGTATGATAGATTTTATAGGATATCTTTCTTTGAGGGGGAGGATTTAGGGGTTTCTCTTTGCATACATCTTGTGTACTTCAGGAGGCTCTATTTTGCAATACATGATTTCTACTTATCCAAAAAAATAAAAAAGTGTTCAAAGAGTGTCCAGTGGTAAGAAATTACAAGAATAAAAAAAGATACATTTGGAAGCATGTCTGACACATGTTGCAGGAATCTCGGACATTGAAGGGGAGGGGTGCGGCACCCACCATAATGGGAGTCAATGAATTCATTATACGACACCTTTCTTAGAAGTATATGTGCTTCTTAGGGTGAGAGTCAATGGGAGGTCTGCTCTAGCCTCAGTGTCCATCGGAATAGGGCCTCAGAAGTGTAACTAAATGTCAGTACCCCTCTGCCCTATCTAGGCAGAAGCCACTTCTTATTTCGTGTTTCATCAATGGATTTGGCCAGAGCTAGGGCAGCGGGGTACTGACATTTAGTTATATTTTGTTTTCTTCTTTAACCGTGCATTGTGTTATTTAGGTGAGGGCTTTGGGTCTTCCAGCCTTCATGTGGTGTCCGATGGTCTTTCAGGAGATTGGGAACTGCTTTGGAATGTCTACAGTGGGCATGTATTAAGTTGAGAGTCAAGGGGAGGTCTGCTCTGGCCTCAGTGTCAGAGTAGGTCTGTGGAAGCATACAGTTCCTATTTAGGCAGAAGCAACTTCTCATTTTGAGTTCCGTCAATGGGTTTGGCTCGAGCAAGGGCAGAGGGGTACTGACATTTAGTTATCTTTTATTTTCTTCTTTAACCATGCACTGTGTTACTGAATAGTATTTAGCTGCACATGTTGGTGCAGACATGTCCAGGTATCAGTCCCTCTAATCTCTAGATTTTACATCGTGTAGATTTTGAAGAACCCAGTTGTTCGTTCTTTTCTACCCTAACCTAAAAGATCATAATATTTTCAAACAAGTTGACTTGAATGCTAAACCCATTTTAGAATGTAATGTGAGAAACAGATCAAAATGAAGAGTAGGAAACTCTTTGTGAACTAGAATTTGTTCATATTCCTGCTTTTGTGAAGAAACCTTTTTCCCTTGGTGAAGTAACAGGTATTTCCTCCATAGAAAATTCTGAAAGACAAAATAGAGAAATTAACAAACTATTAAGAATAAGAGGTTATCCTCATCCATTGCCAATTTTTTTTTTTTTTAACACTTCCTGGTACGGCATAGGACAGGAAAATAAAATCCATATACCATTTATATCTATCTATATCTATATTTATATACAATATAGAAAAGGAGGCCGCTATCACTGTGGTTGCGACAAGTGGCTCATTTTGAATGGCTTTCAAGTTTTGTTTAAAAAATAAAAAGCATAAATAAATGTTTGGTTGCCTCTTTGGTTTACATATATTTATTTTTTTGAACTATGATTCCTTGTAATTACTATTCCATGTAATAATGATAAATTATTGATTCGTTGTCTTTTTGGTTAGTGCATGTATTTATTTTCTTGGACGATGATTCACTGTACTTATCATTCAATGTACTTATTTACTTCATGTATTTAGGGTGTTTGTCTAGATAAAGAAGTATGATAGTTTTTTCATGATTATTTATTGTTGGCGTGAATTTCATGACACTATATGTTGTATTTATAAAATTCAAATGAAAAGAAGCATCTCTCATCCTTTTCAATTATCTGATTAGGTTAATAATTTGTCTTTATGACACGTGGCTCACTATTGAGTTTTTTTTTATTTTTAATATACATTATAATTGTTATATATACATTTTTTGGAACTGATTGCATTATTTTTGGTTTATTTATTTATACATGTTAGTACATTATCTTAATATTTTTTTCTACATTTATGTTAGTATATGTATTTTAGGTTCATGTACAGATATTGATTAATACATCAACATAACATTCATTGTATTTGTGTTGGTTCATGTATGTTATGTTCGTGAACACACATTAAATTCATGTAAGTGTATAGATTACTACATAAACATACATAGATTAAAGAAAAATCATTATTAATATCCTCATTTATTTAGATGAAATACACAAGTGAACACCAATAGTTAATCAATAATTAGCAAAAAATAGTTGTTTTCTAAATCTTTTAAAATTCATTTTAAATGCAATAAACCCAAAACCTAAGTAAGTCAGTATCTTATCATCGTAGTAGTGACACGAAGCATACTTTGCTTTTAATTTTTTTTTTTTTGTGTTTTAATTATCAAGATTCGTTTCCATATATAAGTTAATCAATAATTAGTGAAAGATATAACTTCATTAAACGTTTTAAAATTAATCTTAGATGCAATGAATTTAAATTTACTAAGAATTATATAAAAGTCAGTTGATTGTCTTTTTAATTTCCTTAAATACATGCATTCTTCATACATATATTAATGTTTGACATATTTAATTTTCTTAAAAACTATACATTTGCATTTAATATGAATTCCAGAAGTCTTAATTTCTTCAACCATTATCTTAAATACATGCATCCTTGCATTTACAATATTATTTCATACATGTAATTATTTTTTAAAAAAAAAATTGGCCAAAATTCATGTCATTGTCAATTGTATTCACAAAATTTAGATAAAATCCATCTTCACTATCTTCTCAATTATTTCAATTATTAATTTAAGTGGTTGCGATATGTGGCATACTTTGTTTTTAATTTTTTTCACTTTTTGTTTTTTAATCTATCTGGATTCTCCTTCCTAAGTGAGTTAGTAAGTAATTGCGAAATATATATTTTAAACAATTTATAATTTATTTTTAGATGAAATGCATCTAAATTTAGTAAGAATTCTTAAACTCAATTTTCAGAGTTATTCAAGTTCTCTTTTCAAAGAAGTGTGAAAATAAGTGATTAAGAAAAACAAATACATTTTTAAATCCTTCAAATTCAAAGAGAATTTTGAGAGAGTTAACTATCTTCTTAACTTCTTCAATTATTAACTCAAATACATGCTTATATATATATAATAATTATTCATACATATGTTTTTTGTAAAGATTGGGTTTTTTTACTTATGCCACTATCTACTACATTCATCTAATTCATATAATATGCATCTGCACAATCACATCAAGTCCTTCAACCAAATACATGTATTGTTGATAATTATAATACTTTCTTAGGAGAGAAATCATAATAATAATTAAGTCATTCTTTTAATTGAAATCAACATTAGCTAGCCTCCTCCAATATTTTATCTATGCCAACAATTGATTTTCATTTCCTTGAATCACTCTATTCATTTCACATTTTAATTAATTAAATCATAAAAATTAGAAAATGTAACTAAAAAATATGTTGATAATAAACGTAGAAAAAAAGAATCCCATGCATCGCACAGGCATAAAACTAATATTTTTCAAAAGTAAAACATACCCAAAGCTTCACACAGGCATCAATAATAACTGGAATTAGGCAGACGAATATTATTATGGCAGACTGATCAACCTCCAGGCCATAATGCTCAACGATTATCTCTAACAAAGTCTGCCAACCAGATTCAGAGTGGTATCTGCAAGTTTGCAATTTCATAAGTTAGTGCTTGGACATTCATAATCACAAAATGCAGTTGGAAAATTGATGATTACAAAAAGAAAAGAAAAAAAAATAGCTTTCTCAATTTCAAATTTTCTTGAAGATAACAAAAGAAAAAAAATCTGAAATGAAAACTTAACAATAATGTATGTCAAGGAACAATAGTTAGGTTGTTCACTCCATATCACTTTCACCGAATTGAAGTCAACATTGCCTTATATTTAATGCAAATCAAATTAACTGGAACATGCTAATCAATGCTTTTCAGGAAAGAGCAGAACTATTACCCCAAGAAAATATCTGTGACAAGTATGATAAGAAATGCCTTTCCAGTGTCAGAAATATTATTTATTATTTTATAACCTGTAAATTTCAGCAAAGCTACCTGCAAAAGGGGGAGAATGAAAGATGGTCAGGAAAAAAGATATGTTATTTGGATGCAGATTGTAGATTATAACTAATCCATAGACAAACAAGCCCAAGAAAAAATGAAAGAAATAGTGTCTATCCAGCTACAAGAAGGCAATAAATATACAACCGTTGCACAAAGATTTCTACTGGTTTCAAGATGAAATTGGGAGTTTGGGAGCTTCTCTCCAAAATTTTCTTACTAAATCTTTGAATCAAATGGGGAAAAAAATCTCAATTGAAGAAGAGTCCAAAAAACAAAGTATACTTTGAAGGACTTCCATTTGAATCTGATGAGGGGTCAACTTGTTTCAAAGAATCTAAGCTGCAGTTCTTCGTCTAATAACACATATGTAAGTGGAAGAAGACTAAACATGCAGCTGCAAATATTTTAAACCACATTGAAGGACAATTGCAAGAACTTCATGCTCTTGATCTTCAGGCAGAATATGCAAACATCGAATCCAGTGATGAGGAGGACTTATGCAATCGTGAGGGCATGTGTGCTTGTGGGAACTTTGGTAGTCCAATACTTTCCATGGATGCTTTAGTTTCTGTTAATGGAAAGCCCAAAATAAACCATAAAGAAGATGGAACCGTTTCTGAAGTAAGTAATAGCTACAGAAATAACGCTTGGAAGTGGATTGAGCGGTTTTCGATGAACACTGAGAGCTGGCCTAGATTGTCCATGGAGTCTTTTTTTAGTGGATTTAAAATTTTTGTAGGCAGGGATATGTGTCTGTTTTGTTCTATTCAAACCCATGCCATTTTTACCTAGAAACCCAATCCAGGGAATAACCACGGGACTGACACTTAGACTGACTCAACTCTCTACTATAAACTTTAACAGTTACAAGAGATCATTACAGACCACAACCTAAGGACTTAGTGTTCTTGACGAATCCACGTACACTGTTCCTCCAATGCAAGAGTCACCGCATATCAATTCCTTGATACTTCACATCGTCTTCGAAATCCACCAAGTTGAACACCAAAGATGATTTGATCTTCAAGGTTGCTAAGGAGGTAATGATAGGCATGAGAGTATTTTCCTTGAGTTTAGAGCTTTTCATATGTTCTCACGTCATACAAAACCTAGAGAATCGTGCCCTATTATATATCTTCCAAATCTCAAATTTCGGCAAAATTGCAATTTCGCTGATTTCCGCAGAATTTGATCACCATCGAGCTAGCATTGAGTTGAGTTCAATCAATCACTTAAGATCAAGCTACAATCGAACAATTCTGAATTTGCACAGATAGACTTCAGCAGCATTTGATCGATTATGCATCAAACAAGCTTCAATCATTAGCCTCTGAGGGTCCATAACACTTTGTTCTTTCAAGCTTGAGCCTCCTTAGCATTACTCAAGCCCTTAAGACACTCTAAGAACACAAAGACTTCCAAAAACAAAACTCAATCAACCCAACTCAACTTTCTACTATAAACTTGAACTGTTAAAAAGAGATCACTTACACAACTCCTCATTGAATCCACAACCTAAGACTTAAGTATTCTTGTTGAATCTACTTACACCGTTCCTCCAATGTGAGTGTCACCGCGTATGACCTCGATACTTCACACTGCCTTTAGAATCCACCAATATGAACACCAAACGATGATTTGATAACGGTTGCAAAGGAGATAACAATAGGCTTGAGAGTATCTTCCTTGAGTTCTAGAGCCTCTTCACATGTTCTCAAGTCATACCCTAGAGACTCGTGTCATATATATAGCTTCCAAAATCTCAAATTTCAATAACATTAACTTTCCTTATTTTTGTGGTGCATGATCAATCACCTACCCTTGAGCTGAGTTCGATTAATCACTTAAGGTCGAGCTATAATCGTACCATTCTGAATTTGCACAGACAGGCTTCAGCAGCATTTCATCAAGTATACATCCAATAAGCTTCAATCATAAGCCTGACTTTTCCGAAATGGTCCATAATACTACGTTCTTGCAAGCCTGAGCCTCCTTAGCAATCTCAAGTTCAGGCACTCCAAGAACAAAAAGACTCCCAATAACAAGACTCAATTACCCCATTACAACTCAAAAAAATGAATTACAATGAGAATTAAAGACAAATTACAATCAAAAGATTTTGTTCACGCCAGTACTAAAATTCTTAACAATGCAAAAGAAGAGGTGATGTGGATGCATATCACGCACCAATAGTGGAGGGTGTGAAGGAAAATTTGTTTGCTTCTACAGATGCAATGCTGCCAGGTGCCTAACAGAGATTGCAGGTGAGGGAATCAAGTCTCCACGATTATGTTATACGTGGCAAGTTCGGTATCAGAACAATGGAGACTAATTCAAAGCTTTTAAGCTAGAATCCTATAAATGGCAATGGTTGCGCTAGTCAAAGAGTATAATTTAGTGTGGGCTGTCACACGATGCAACCAACTAGGATTTGCTTGGGTGGTATTGAACCTAGTGTTGCAATTAGTTGGGGCAAGCCCAGTGGAGCCAATGGTTGCATTTCCGAGGGTGCTTGAAATGTATAAAGCCATGATATGTAGAACCCTTCAAAGCCCAGTAAGCTAATTGGCTTACTACAGCAGGTAAAAATATTTCACAACCCTCCCGGAGTTCTCTTAATAGTAAGTAGGAAAAAAAAAAAGGTTTCTAAAACCAAATTTAAGATTAAAGCTCATGATATTGGAAATTCAGAAGTTAGCATGTATAGTATACCTAATTAGATTTTCGAAAGAGCTTTTCCCAATGGGAACATTCTTTGGTCGGTTACTTCATTGATCAAAGATTATCTTTTCACCAAGTGAAATCTTGGGCTGAAAAGAGTTGGGGAAATGCTCGAGGATGAGATCTCCGTAAACAACAGTTTCTTTTACATTAGAATTAGAGATAAGAGGCTACAGATGATATTTCCCAAAAAGGACCTTATTATCTTGGTAGCAAATTGATTGTGGTGAAGCAATGGCAACCAGGTTTGAAACTATCAAAATGCGAATTTTCTAGTGTACCTTTGTGGTTGAAATTGTCACTGTACCATTAAAATTATGGACCCAAGATGGTCTTCGGCATTTGGATAGCATTATTGGAAAACTTTTGTGCATGGATGAGCCAACCTTTTCTGAAGAGTAGGCTTACTTTTGCTATGGTATGTATTGAAGTACCGGCAAGCAAAGATATTCCCAAGTCCTTCAAGATCAACTTGGGTTTTGGTGAACCGTATGAAATTCAGGTTGATTGCAAAATCTTTGATCACTCTGCTTCCTCATGCCCTTTAAAGCCTAAGCCTGAAATTCCTAACTTTTCAAAGCAATAATGGAAGGTTAATGAAAGTAAAGAGGAATCAAATGAATGGCAAGAAGCGAATAGGAAAAAAGGGAAAGGGTTGCTCAAGCACTTCAAAACAAGGAGAAAGTTGACCCCAACCAGTCGACCTCAAAGTCACCAAGCTCTAATCTGTTTGAAGTTCTATGGCCATGTGAATGCAAGGAGGAAAGCATTTCTAACTTAGAGGAGGAAGACATTAAGGAGAGTGTCATGACAAGGCCAAGCTTGCCAGTATGTCTTGTGACTTGGTAGAGGTAAGATCTGAGGCTCCATCTTCAAGTGTTATGATTGAAGCAAATTTCTCCACTCTTAAAAATCAGGTAAAGGGTAAAAAAAAAAAGCTTGTGGAAAAGCTCCAAAATTTTATGCTAGCTAGAGATTTTTTTTTTTTTAATTTAAAGGTTTCTCTCCAAAGAAAAGTGCTATCTACTTTTCAAGAAAGAGGTTAATTGATCTTGTGTGATTTGTGATTGTATATGCCCCTCCTATCCTCTCAAGGTGTGAGAGGTTGTTTGTTTCTTTAGCCTAGCCTCTCAGGCTGTGAGAGGTTGTGTGTCATGTGTGGCCCAGCCTCTCAGCTTGTGTGAGAATCTGATGTTTTGGTAGGCTAGTCCTTTTGGTCCCCTTTTAATGGTTGAAGCAGTTTTGGTGTGTCCTTGTCAGCCCTTAGGGTTTGTGTCTTGAGCTTCATTATATATTCTATTTTTTAGTAAGATGCTTACTGACCAAAATGAAAAAAAAAGAAGATTTCTACTGCTACTCCATCATATTTTAAATTTCTTGACCTTAAACAAACCAATTATATAATAATAGGATTGTAGGAGTGCTTGGATAAGAGGCAAATTTCTCTCATAGTATGATGACATTATGTTGGGAAGAGGTCTTGGGATCAAGTCTCTATATATGAATGTGTTCCCCGATTGCATTATGTTTCTCTCTTTCTTTGTATGTTGCATCTCCATGTGCAAAGCGGGATTATACATGAGGAAAAGTGTTCGAGGGCTTGATATGTATTGCCGGGCTTTTACTTAACAGCTTAATCTTTTAGGTCAACTGGTGACTTAAGAAAGTTAACCGAAGTAATCAACGAACACGAATGATACACAAATCAACCGAATCAACTCCTTTGTCCCAATATTTGAGTCGGCTAAATGTACTCTTTGTCACCATTCAACTCTATCTAGAGTCATACCCTATGTAGCTACTTGGTAAGAATCCTTTTGGCACCTTCAATATAAATCAAATCACTCATCTGTATTAGTGCATCTATTGGTCTTTGTTGCACATGACTGAGAAGACAAGTTCCCCTCATTTCATCCTTGATGCCACTATAATTTTCAGCAATGTGTTAGTTCCTTTATTCTGTCTTTTCTTGAACTGTCACTCTACCATCTTAATGTCAACATAAAAGCCATGTTCACTTTTGTACATTTATTTCTTAAGCTCCAAAAAATTATGTACCATAGAGCATAGCCAGCCTCTAGCCTTAGAAATAACCCTTTTCACTTAACAATTGCACATAACTACACAGCAGAGTATAGACATTTTCCCAATACATTAATTCAATTAGCAATGTTCTCAATTTCTTATGTCTAATGAATCCAAGAATACAGAAGTGGCAGATTTTGGTTTCTTGGCAAGCAATTTTTTATCGATCAGCATTCTATGGCTGGCTTTATAAAATTAAGAAGTAAATTCTGATTATTCCTTAACCTAAGCCATCTAGATTTTAAAGTGTCCCTGTATAATCTAACTAGGAGAGCAACCCCAATCTAGTTTTATTACATAACACAATACCATCAACAAATAAAATACACTGTTAAGCATCCCCCCAAATAAATCAATCATGGTCCTTATCTAGATACTCGATGTAAGCAGTGGGCATATAGCACTATTCCACCATGTGTCATTGACACCTCATCCAGAGCAACCACATGTTAGCCAACATATGGGAAAAATTCAAATCTAAGACACGTGTACCTCTAATCCTTCTTTCTAGGTTGAGCCCTACTACTGCAAGTATGGGGACACAGCACTTAGTGACTTAACCTTGGACCTTGATATGGAGATGTTAGCATTCTCATAGATCTTCAGCAGCTCATACAATTGTATGCCCATTGCCTGTATCTTTAAATTAAGGTTTGGCAGGAAAAAAATAGTTATGGACGGTTGGGATAGGTTATGCAAGTTGGAATTCAGGTTACTGTTTATGAGGACTAAATGCAGGGATGAAGCCAGCAATTTGTTTGAGGAGGGCCAACGTTCAAGCACAAGTATAATAAACAATACAAACAACAATACAAGTCAGATTTAATATATTAAAATAAAAATTAATATTCATTCGGTCTTAGCTAAGATACAACAGCAAAATACGAAATAATAAACATGTTTTGCACAAAAAGGGCAAGTTTGTTATGTACAGATTTTTTGGGCCATGATATCTCCAACATGAGTAATGCTATATACAATCCCTTTTCTCACTCCTAGATACAAGGCTGTAGGACCACATTAATAAATTCACATGGAAATACACTGGTGTCTAGGAGTGAAAAAAGGATTGAGAAAAGGGATTACATATAGCATTTTCATCCAACATATAACGGATTTTTTGAACATAGTGGGGGGAGGGGGGGCAATTTACTAAGTAAAATTTTTTGAGTCTTAATTTTTACTATATCTAATGAGGTTTTTTTAACATTAGGGTAGGGGGGGGGCATGGCTCCCCTTGGCCCCATGCCCCGTGGGTAAATGGCGAGTCTAACAAAGGTTGGACGAAAGGCTAACTCAATGATGTTGGTTCCCAATAAATTTCATGGACAGCATTTTCACCAAGAAAAAGATGCACATAATTATCAACCATGACACATCAATGAATTAAAAAGTTGAAAACGATAACCATACTGCTTAAAATATTTGCACTGTTTTCTGAAGCGTAATAGCATGAATATTGTTATTTTGTTCTCATAGGAAAAAAATGCAATTACATTAATGAGAAAGTAATCTTCTTTCAAGATAACGAAAACTGTGGCAGGAAAGTGATGATAACTCACTCTGTTCTGATTGAAGTACAAAAGAATGAACAACGAGATCCCAAATACCATATCTGACCATACATTAGCGAATGCTCTACGGTTCTCTAACCTCCATTCATCCCGCAACTCTAACCTGTTACAGCAACAAGCAGGAGGATATTGAAATTAACATTTAGAAATAAATTACAGGTTGGAAAAACTTCAGCTGGGCACAGGGAAACTTTCCAAAGATCACTGTCTAACAAAACATAACCAGTGCTAGCATGCCCAGTAAGGAAGAATAATTTAATTATCTATTCTAAGTAATTTAACTACTCTAATGGGAGACGTAACAC
Organism: Euryodendron excelsum; assembly: GCA_033060915.1. Lineage (NCBI taxonomy): Eukaryota > Viridiplantae > Streptophyta > Magnoliopsida > Ericales > Pentaphylacaceae > Euryodendron > Euryodendron excelsum. The sequence goes on along the minus strand of CM065393.1, from coordinate 992,654 downwards.
ATCAACGATGAACTAAGAAATTTGGAGAAAGTGGCATTTCCAAAGAACATACTCCTTCAGGAACCAGAACAATATATCAGAAAGATAATCATGAACAGTTAAACATAGAAGCGGTCACTGATAGCCCAACTCCAGAAATGAATTCGTCAAAATGAAGATAACACGGTAGTGCATTATGTACTGTGTCTTGGGTTTCACATGAGGTTATGAACTGCATTTTAACTACTGTCCCCGTGGCAACATTGGGATTAATGCGCTATTAAAAGAGTCCATAGCTTCAAGGGCTAAAAACATAACGACAGGCCACAAATTTCTTAAGTGGTCTGACCGATGGCCAGAGTGTAAGTGCAGATAGGGAGTTTTTTATTTATTTGTATAACCAGATCAAACAACTGGAATCCCTGTGCTTTAACCGACATTTAATATAACTCCAATTTGTCTATAAAGAGGCCTAAAATTTAGTACAACTAGAAATTGTGTGCGCGCGCGCGCGCGCGCACTTGTGAGCAAGTGTTTGTGTGTACTTCAGATTCCAGCAATTTCATAGCATGAATAGGATTATTTCTAGCTTTACAGGATTACATGATACAGGATTTTTCTATTTTACTATGATCAGTAATAATGCCTATCCTACAATGTTACTCCTAAAGGACAAATTCGTGCCTTCAAATCCCATGGACGAGTTCATTCCCCTGAGTTGTCCAAAAAGCCAGTAAAAAAACCTAGGATAAAAATGTATCCATGTTACTCTAAAAGATTTACAAGTAACGGTTCAAAACACAAAACTATAAGAAAGTAACAATTGCTTAACATGTACGATAAATGCTCTAGAAGGCTAGAACACCACCCTTGTCTAGTATTAACGACTTTACCATGGCGGGGGTTGGGTTGTTGTTTGAGAGAAGGGAAGAGAGGAGAAGGGTGGGTGGGTGGGTGGAACTATTGCTTTTCTGAAGATTCATGAGTGGATACTATACTCTTCTTTTTGTTTTTGTTTAGGGTTGGGGGGAAAAGGTGGGTAATTACACTTTACTCTATTGTCGTTTGAGCGAAAATCAGATGACCTCCCTATAGTTAAAAAGTGAACACATAACCCCATGTGAATTGGATTGAAATGTAAAATGGATGGAGCGTCACAGTTTTGGTGAAAAGACAAAATTACCCCTATCTTTTGGATTAATCTACAGAAATGCCTCTAAAAAGTAGCTTAAGCCATTGTTTATATATATATATTTATATGTGTATATCACCACTACAGTTTATATACAAACCAGAAAAATAAAAAGAGAAGAGAGAACCAGGAGAGAGAGAGAGAGAGAGAGAGAGAGAGAGCAATAGAAAAAGAGGAACAAGCAAGACCAAAAAACCGACTCCTCTTCCACAACTGGCCAACCATGGCCATTAACCCACACTCTTCTTTTCATCCCTTTCTTCTCCTCTCTCACCTTTGCGACCTTCATTATCGCTAAACAACCCGCTTCTATGGCCGAAAGCAGCTCCCCCTCAACCGGCCCACCACCTTCTCCTCCCTCACCTCTGGCCACCCTCTCTTCCATGGTCAAGCCCACTGCTCTGTCACCTCCAATAAAATTTTGGGTAAGGTAATTTCAATCAATTTGATTTAATCTTATTTATTTAATTTGACACCCAATTCATTAATTTGCCAAAAGTAATGGTGGTGAAGCTTGAATCAATTTAATGTTCATGCATACTTGTTGACTTGTGGTTGGAAAATTTATAGTTTAATCATACCAATGTCTGTAAATGATTTGAAAAGGATGACTTGCCTGTGAATCTTTAGCAAATGGCACCAGAGTGTTCAAAAAATAAGCTGGCATGAATGAAATTTATGAATTTCTACATTTTATTTTCTGCTTTGTCAGGTTAATTTCATGGTTGTTTCAATCCTTTTTATGGTAGAGGGATTTTGGCTAGCTTCTTCCTTAATGGGTCAGTTTACTACAGTTTTTTTTGTTTGCTTGATTTTGTAGTTTAGTTGGTCATTTATGTATTTGATTAATGTGATTTTGGTGGTTGATGAGTGAGAGAGAGAAAGAACTTGTACTTGTGGGTGGGTTATAGGCGCAAATAAGGTGCCTGTGGTGGTGGGACAATGGTGGGATTCAGTTATGAGCGACAAAGGTGGGGGAGGAAGAAAGAAAAGAAGGGAAGAATGTTTTGAGGGTAAAAATGTTTTTTACAACATTTATGTTGTAGGAATACACCTCCCGCCAAATCCAACGCATGTATGTACTACCCGCTCCACTACTTTGACACTTCCCATCCATTTTGCATGTAGTCCAAATTACATGAGGTTTGTGTGTCACTTTTCAACCACGAGAGGCTCATCAGATTTTTGCTCAAACCACAAGGGAGTAAAGTTGAATTACCCCTCATTTTTTTTTATGAGTGTGTTTACCATACTCACTATTTGTTATTTAACTTATACTGTAATTAGGACTGGGCTCATTTAATAAAACAGCCCCAACTCATAACATGCATTATGTCTTCCCAACTAGCCAATACAGGGTGCTAGGAAAAAAGTTCTAGGGTTTTTTTATATAATAACATTTCCAAGGGTATATGTAAGGCATCAGCTTAGTAAACACCAAAAGGACCAAAGCACCATTTTTCTTTTCCTTTCTCTTTTGTTCATAATTATAACTCAATAAATGGCGCAAGAGGAGCATAACCTAACTCCACATAAAAAGTGCAAGAGAACGACACTAAGCCAAAACTACACTATTCATGCTATCAACAAAATCCAAAAAAAAAACTTAACAAACCACTGAATTTATAAAAAATAAAATAAAACTCTTATGACCTACTTGTGGAGATGAAGCCACTTTCCAAACCATACTCTTCCTCTTCTGCCCTCGCAACCATCAAGAAAATCTACCACTTTCCTAGGGAAAACATGTTTCATTTCAAAGGCATCATCACAATGGCCAAATCCCCCCAACCCCTCCAACAACTGATCAATGTATGAGGAGATGAAGGTTTCACTTCTGCTTCTTTGCAAATGCAACATCTATTTGGAAGCAGTTATATCCCTTCTAACTAAGTTATCAAGGAAGGAAGCATATCTCACATGGTGTGAAAGCAATATCATATAAAACATTGGGCTCAAGTTAATACCTCCAAGATGAGTCAAACTGGTTCAGCCATATCTACAGGTACCCTTAGTTTGCCAGATGCAAGGCTTCAGATATTCATGACTTGCTCTTAAAGGTAGGCTCACTTCTAATCGGTATATAAATCCAAAGGTTTCAGTTAGGAAGCATGGACACACCATTGAGGGTGCCGTTTGCGTGTCAGACACACTGCGGACACAGATACTTCTAGGACACGCAAAAATACGTGTCAGACACACCATGTGTCGTGTCCAATTTTTTATTTATTTTTTTAAGCAGTGGACACGTCAGGGACACAGTTAGGACACATTTGGAATACGACCCATTCAGTGAATCTTGTTCTTGTTCTTTTTCTTCTTCTTCTTCATCACTGAATCTCTTCCCAAAATTTCTGTTCTTTTTCTTTTTCTCTTTTTTTTTTTTTTTTCCTTCTTCTTCACTAAATCTCTGCCCAGAATTTCTGTTCTTCTTCTTCTTTTTCTTTTCTGATTTTCTTGTTCTCTTCTTCTTTTTCTTTTTCTTCTTCTTCTTCTTCTTCTTGTTCTTCACTGCCTATACTTCTGTTCTGTTGCCGCTGTTCTTCTTCTTTTTCTCTTCTTCTCTTTCGTCTTCACTGCCCCTGCAGCTGCTTGTTTTCACTGCTTCTTTATTCTTTTTCTTCTTCTACGTTACTGAGTGCAGTTCTTCTTCTTCTTCTTCTTCTTTTTCTCTTCTTTTTCATATACGTCATGTAATAGATTATGGCTTACGAACTATGATTGATGAGATAGTTTTCTTTTACTTTTGCATATTGAATTAATGTTTTTTTTTTTAAATATTTTTGGTGGTTTGTGAATGTTACATTTATATACATGGAAAATAAAATCATATAAAAAATATTAATTTTTCGCCGTGTACCCGCCTTATCTGTGTCCTCCATTTTTTAAAATTGCCATGTCCCGTGCCCGTATCTATGTCTGTGTTTGTATCGGTGCTTCTTTGGGTTTCAGCAAGCATGAAACAGAAAGTAAACGGAGTTCTGGCTATTTCATTATATGGTTTACCAAGACTTTGTTATATCACTAATCAGTGCTTTAATATATATATTTCAACACATTAACATAGTATCTTTGTGAAAAGAATTTAGCACAGTATCAACTCATGACATACCTTATACCTGTATAAATGGAACCTTAAAAGGATGGACATAAGGTCATTGCCTTCATAAATATTTGACATATTCTGAAAATTGAAGATGCTAAATCTCTAGTATAGCATCTTCATCTCCACAAGTAATAATTCTATCATGATATTTGCCTGAAGGGTACTTTCATATTTATTGGGTCAATTGCCCAGAGACAAATATATTCAGAAAAACTACTGATACAATGGTGACATTAGAGAGTATTACTGGTTTGACACCTCTATGTGATAATGTGGTCCAGGGAAGTTAACTATTCTGCCCATGCTCTAAAAAAGATTATCAAAATGAAGCTATTTCCATTACAGCATCAGCCATATGAATGGGACATATTGACGAAATAAAATCATGAACTGCCAAATGAGCACCAAACACCATTAAATCTTACGCTTTATGCCGCAACTCCAACCAAAGCTCCTCATCGGAAAGAGGAGGAGATTTGCCAATTTCTACCTCAAGCCGGAATCTTGCTTTTTCTAGCTTTAATTCCTTTACCATTTCCAACTTTTGATATCTTCTCACGTCAAGCATCTCCGCTGCAAGTGGTACAGTCTTTACATACCTGCTCAAGCCATTAAGGTCAGCTGATCCCTGATTGCAAATCTATAGCACACTCATCACCATTAGCAAACAAGTTAAACCCTCAAGTACAACGTATCTATGAGAAAAGCTTTAAAGATCTCAATATGCTTTTACATATCTCAATATGGTTTCCTTTACAAGTCTTTTATGGTGGCTTCATGATTTATTTTATGAAGGAGGAGGGCATAAAGTGTAGAGGTAAATAGTATTAGGCTTCTAGGAAGCACAGACACTTCTAAGAGGGTGCCGTATCCATGTCGAACACATATACTCCTCGGACATGCCAATTGTTGTGTCCTAAATTTTTATTTATTTACTTTTCAATGGGCACACCAGAGACGCGTACCCATCACTTAGATACACATAAAAAACATTGAAAGTTTAATTTGTAAACATGTTTTCATCATGTTTTATGTTAAATGATGATTAAATTGTGGATTCAATGTGTTTCATGTTGAATTAGTATTAATGTTTTATATTTTTGGTAGTTTGTGGATGTTACATTCATATACATAGCAAACAAAATATAAAAGAAATATATTTCCTGCCGTATCCCCACCCTGCCTGTGTCCTCATTTTAAAAAATTGCCCAGCCTCCAAGAAATTTGGTATTTTCCTCCAAAAGTAAGAGGGTGGTTGGGGGCGCACTCAAGCCAACAATACTTTGAACAGGTTATATACTCAACCACAAAAACAGAAAGAGGGGAAGAAGGAATATGGGATAGAGGTTGTGGGGGAAAATAAGGTAAATTTGTTTAGAAGTAAGGAAGTACGCGATGTACATGTGTTGGGGAAAAAAGGAGCAAAAGTAAAACTAGTGGGACTCTAGATTATGTAACTTCCACCGTAGTGTTATAGAATAAGGGCAAAACAAACGAGAGGAAGAAAAAGAGAATCCCTCAAAAGAAAATCAGATTTATGCTCATAGCACATAAAATCACTTAGGTGGGAGGGGCATAAACAGAGAGAGAGAGAGAGAGAACTCATAACTCGCTCATATAGTCATTCCAATTTTTTCAATTTTATCTGGGTTTTCATTTTCCCACAAAGATGATGCTCTGTAGATTCTGTAGGCTTTATAAAAGTTCTAAAATACATATAGACCTTCCAAAATCAATTCTATCCAGCACAGTAGCAAGTAACCAACATCAAATTTTCCAAAATTAAGAGATAAAATAACTTTCAATATTACAAATACAGCAAAGTTTTAGAACAACTACTCATATATCTCAACTCACAAGCTGCAAAACAAAAAACAAAAAGAAAAAAATTGGAAAGACCAACAGCAGCAATATACCTAAATAATAACTTGTTTCGACACAAATTTACAATCTCCTAAACGTTTCTTTTTTAAAAAAAAAAATTTCAGAAAAAAGAAAAGAAAAGAAAAGATACAATACATGGCCTTAATTTACTGGTGCTAAGCACCTTATTTTACTATAGTAATAGCTATAGCAGTTAGTAACAAAATAATACTATCAATATCAATATCATTATCTTAGTAAACTCCACATGCACGTGGTTGAATTGATGGCTTCACTTCAATCTCTTTGATTGAACCTGAAGGTGGGATCTTCCACACTTTTAGAATCGTATACACTTCTATTTGACAACATTGATTTATATGACATTATTTAACAAATTTTCATCCATATCAACATCTGCTTATTATGCTGCGCTTGTTATTTTACATGAATGAATGTATAAGTCTCAATATGGTGAACTAATCAATTGTTAGGCTTTTATACAATTAGATAGGTTTTAATTTAAGTTTCCAAACATTTCCGTGTACTTTCAAATTCTTTCTATTGCTTCAGAAATGTTTCTGTAACATTTCTCTTTCCGTGCTATTCAAAACAACACACTGGATCAAAATTTTGAACCTAAATTTGATGCATACTAGGGATTCAAAACTAATTTATATTGTAAGGGAAGAGCTAGTGACTTGGGAAAAGGTAAAAAAAAAAAGGTGGAACTACTCAATGTTTTGATAGACTAAAATTTTTCAAGCTTGCATTACATCTGGTTCTAATACTTTAAAAGAAACTGGAAAAGAATACTACCATGTTTTGTTAATCCTTTTCTAATTTAACCAGAATCAATTATAGTATAATGGTATTTGTTGTATTCATCCATAATTGAGTATCTTTGCTAATGCTTCTTACTGTAACTACCTTGTTCACCTGAAACAAATAATATTTTTGTTAAGGAAAGCACCATCTCACCAAAATCAATCATAGACATACAGGGATTAGATAAAACAATGTTAATTTTTCTTTTGTATTTGTGTGCCTATGTTATATATCTTTTTCTGTGGTTTGAGGGGTGGCTGGTTCACTTTGGCAAGTAAGAGAACAGTTTGAGCCAAAAGCATTGCGTCCCAATGATTACCTGTCCAAAAAAGGCATCAGAATGTAATCATGAACCAAAAAATCCAACGCCCATGGTATAATTATCAATACTGCCAAAAATTTTGCCTGCAACAAGAAGGATGAATATGGTTAGGGCAACTAGTCATACATTTCACTAAAACTTGCAAATCTAAAACACGACTCTAAGTACTGAAAACAGAATCATATAGTACTTGCAAGGAACAAAATTCACATTTGTTTCCATTGAAATGGCCAAAACGTTTCTGTTTCCTAAGAAGTAGAATAATGAATGCTAGTGTTTCTATTGAAACACCCCGAAACATAGCAACATGCATTAAAGCACAACGCAATATACCAAAATAACAAGTTGTGTTTACACAAATATAGCACTTTTCATTAATGTTTACAATTTTTATTGAGAAAAAAGGCAGAAGGTTGCATTTTACTACATTTCACTTTTCAAATGTTTCCAATACATTCCTGTTTCCGTGCTAATCGTAATAGCACACTGAAATGAAATTTTGATCCTTGACTACTTGTCAAGAGTTTCCAAATAATTAAAAGTCCAACATGTTAGGTATAATCTGACAGACTTCTTATTAGATTGAACATAATGAAATGTGGCAAGTCAATTATGCCAAAATATCCAATTTAAACTGATGTTAACTCACACAACATTGTCTTGGTATAGAGGACGAGAAAAACAACAAGGTATACACCATATTCTAGAATGTGGTAAATAGACGCAGTGTATAATTACATTGCTCTAATAGTTGAATATGCTGACGTATAGACAAAAGTGATTCTCTTTGACAAGCTGATTATTAATGAAAATTAAATATAATTTACATGTTACTTTTAAAGATATGTAATATTGAGTTCAGATAAAAAGATAGAATTTAGACATAAGTCGAACTATTGAAATGCCAAGGCCCTTTTGCAGATCTTTACATTAAAAACTCTATATTATGAGGTTACATTCAACATCTTGATATTATCTCCCAGGAACAAGAGGATAAAGGGAAGAAAAGGAAAATTTGGTGAAACAATGAATTTGAATATTAGGACAAAAAGATGAGATCTACAATCTTTGATCATATGACCTTAATAACTAAGATCATTTCAAAATTAAGGATTGGCAAATAATCCTGACACTGACAACCTAGGGCCTAGGCATGGATTCTATTTTATTTTTTTATATCTTTTTTTGGATCAGTAAATATACACGTCCATATTCCAACCAGCACTTGTTAGATTAGGGGTTATAGGAGGTATGTCTCAAACTAGCAACTGCTGGCAGTATTCCAAGTATTGAATTAAGTGGAATAAAAAGTTAAGCAACAAAAATTATGCACTTGATTGTACCAATTAAATGACAAGCACATTGAGAAATAAGTTAATAGAATATAGCGTTAAAAAATAATAAATCATATAATCTTCTCTAAAGGGCTTTTCAAAACGACTATGTTTGCGATGATACTTATTTTCAATAAGGGCCATTACCTACTGCCAATGTGGGGGTGTTGGGAGGGTAGAATTCATAGAGATCTAAACTCTGCCATTATTTACGCAATTGTTGTTCTTAAACTTAGATCCACGTCCCATACTTAATAGCACAAGCCTTCTATTTGGCACCAAGCAATGAGCCCTTATGATATTTCAATTGAAATCAAAGACAAGGGAAGTCAGGAAATAAGAGGACTAAACAGAAGTTTCAGATGATCAGGAGTCAATCAGAGGACATAGAAGCAGAATTTTCCTTACAAGGGATGTTGGCAGTTTGAATTTGCTAAACATTCTTTTAGGCCAAGAGGGCCTAAGAAGGCCTTTGTTCAAGGTGGCTTGGGTTGAATTCTGTAGGTCACAAACGAAAGAGGTCAAATTTGTTGTATTTTTTTTTTCTCTTTTTACTATATTCTTCTTAGGGCGGGAAGGGGTTTGCGTAATGTTGTTACAGTAAGAGAAATGGAAGAAAAAAAAGGGGGAATCTATAACAAGAAGAACAAAGATGAATCAAAAGAAGATGCTAATAAGTTAACTTAAACACCCCACTTTGATATGGGGAAATAAAGGCTTAGTTTCCTCTTACTGACAACAGGATGCTTTCACTGAGTCCGCTTAAAATCAGGGGTACTTCATTTATCTTACTTCATTCTTGCCCTGTTTGGCTTTAGCTTCCATAATATACTCCCTACCTTGCAAGTCTGGGAAGTTGTAAGAAGGAAGTTGCAGTTGGTGAAAGTGATACATCCTATTATGTCAGTATGAAGTGCGCTCACAAACCAATTGTCATATATCCTTGCAAGTGGCGTGCGTTTTGGGGTGGGCTGAGTTTGCCAACTATAGCAAAATGTGGTATGTCGAAGTTATTATTCATTAGAACATCACCACTTTTGGAATATTAAAGTGTAGTGGGTATTCTTTGCAAATTTGATATATTCAGGTTGGCATTTTCTGCTTGGACTGAGGGCTTTGGACTCAATCCTTACCATTCATAATTTGAGTAGGAAGGGTAAGATGATACCTTACTGGTGTTCTATCTGTCAAAGAGCAGAGGACTTGGTTGATCACCTTCTGTTACACTATGATATCTCAATGTTTGGCACTCAGTGGGTGACGCCAAATTCAGACCTTTTGTTGGGTTCTTTTATCAAAACCGGGTTATTTTTCCCAAACCCAGGTGGTCTTCAACTTGTTTTCCAAATCCAGGTCATTCTTAAAGCTTAAAGTCATGGGATCAAAACACAGCTTCAAAATTGAACTCGTGTTTCCAAAACACGACTTCAATGTGAAGTCATGTATTGATCACATGACTTCAATCTAAAGAAAAACTAGGGCAAAAATAGAAGTTGAATTTATCAATGTCTCAATCTCTGCTTCATAACTTGTTATCCTAAATATGAAGCTTCTCAACATCACCACTCTCGTCCACCATTGTTTACCCTCCCCATAGTATGTAAACTTTTCTGACTCATTTGCAATCACATTATCTTCATCAAGACAATCCAAGATCTAATATTCACTTAAACCCAATTTGTGAAACAACATCAATGCCCATGTTGATTTGTCAATAGCCAATGGAATCATCTGGCCAGCTTGGTTGACCAATGAGGGAGGAGGACATGGTTGGCCATTGCTTTAGAGAGAGAGGGAGAGCTACTTGGTCAGTTATGGGGTCTTGGATGGAGCTGCGGGGAGAAAGAGGAAGAGGGAGAAGATAATAAGAAGAAATAGAGGAAGAGAGGTGGTTGTCATGGTCGGAGGTGACCACTGGTTATGGAGAAGAAGCTATTGGTGTGGACTAAAGTCGTCTTTTTACAAAACACAACTCCAAGAAAGACACGGGCTTGGGAACTAAGTTGGAAAAAAACCCAGTTTTGGTCAAAAAAACTCCCTTCTGATAGGGAGGTTGCCTATCAAGACAAGGGAAGAAGGCTTGGATGGTGGCTCCCATGTGTTTCATGTGGTGCATTTGGAGAGAATGAAATTGACAAACTTTTTGAGAATGTATAGATGGGCACACATAGATTGAACTTGACACTGATTCATACTTTTCTTTTTTGGCTCTTAGGGAAGTTTTTATTCTTCTTTTGCTCTTATTAATTTTTTTGGAGTGCTTTATTATGTTCATAGCTTATAGTTTTGTTTCATATACTTCCTAAGTACAGAGGTTTGTGTCTCTTTACGCACTTTTTCGTTCAATGTATCTTACCTATCAAGAAAAGTTTGAGTCCCCTGAAAATTCATAAGCTTATTCCAAGGAGGATGAACCTACCATTACGCAGTATGGAATTATCTCACCACAAAGACAAAACAGCCTAGAATTGCAAATTGAAGAATCAATTTTAAGTTTATTTGAGCAGCTTAAGAACACTCCAATGCAGTCCTCAAGCTGTTGCTAGGACTGTACAGATAAAATTAATTGCCTCAGCTTGCTTGGACTCCACAATTTTCCCTCGTCTAGGCTTGTAAATGAAGTTTAGTGAGGTGAGCTCAGGCCTAAAATATCGGCTGATTTATGAGCAAACCAAGCTTGAGCAACTGGTCATTCAGCTCGAATTGCGCATAAGCAAGAAAAACTTGAGATGAACTCCTTGTGAAATTGTCAGGCATGAGGAAAGTATGAATCATGGATTTAGAAGTCATGAAGGGTAAATAACTTTTAACAACATCGTAATCAGTGCAATTATCAAGCTGCAAAGAAGTGTAGCCATGAAAATCTAAAGGTTACTCTTTTGATGTACCCTACTGGTCAGTGTCACATGAAGGCAAAAATTTCTCCTGTCTTTGAGTGTGATGAAGAGGACGTCATGATATCAGTGATTTTCATAGTTGTTTAACTGAACTGAGTTGAGAGAATATAGACCTTTACACTTACCACACAAACTGAATAGCAGCCGAGCTTGAGCTCTTGCTTCTGTGTTTCTGAATGAAAAAAAAAAAAAAAAGACCTTAAGTCCAACCTTCTATATGATGAATTTACTTTGTAATTTGCATTACTTTAAATTTTAACTCTGGGCCACAAATTATACTCATTAAGAATATTTATCGAATTTTTCTCTAGAGTATGACATAGGTCCAGTGAACCAACTATTTTTTTCATGCTTCCGCTCGAGTCTAAACTCATCGGTTAAAAGGAATGTTGTGTCAGGCAGGCCACATTGCACCTAACATCTAATATAATCCATTTATAAGACCCATTTTCCTGTTCTATGGACATTCTGTACTATGCTGTTACACTACAGCACATTATGAAAAACCAAACTACTAGTCCTTCCCAATCTCCAATAGATTTGTTTAGTATTTTAATGTCCTTTAATGGGTCAAAAGTAAGGCGTAATTTAATTCCTATCAAAGAAAATGTACAATCATACAAAACTAGGACTTAATGAATAACACAATGATATCAATCAGTAAATGTAACGAAGTTAAAACGGGTCATGTGCTTTTGGGCATTATGAATTTTAAGTAACACCTGTTCCCTTGGAAGATATTTTAAAGATTAATGATAATAGAATTACAACAACAAGGTACCAACATAAACATTTATCACAATCTTCGAAGACAAGTTAGAATTGCATATGCAAATAATATGAACTAGGTACCCTGCAATCAAGTAGATAACAAAAGAGGAACCTGACTCATAGGAAGTAGATATAGCGTTAAGGATGCTGAAAACTAAAATACTTGTATTTTTACTAGCTGGAATATTCAACATTACCAGCTTGAAACACAGAGCAAATGAACTTACCGAATTTGTTGACGCATATCGAAAAACACGGTCCTCATATAGCATGTCCTCATCTTCCCTCCCCAAGACTATATCTCTCACAGACTTGACCAAACCTCTCTCAGGAATCATCTCACTAGGATCTGCCCGTACATCCTCTATGGATTTCCCATGTTCATCGTTCCGATTTTGATCCCATGATGAACTGTTAAGGTTATTGGTCTCGTCCACAAGCCAATCTTCCCACCTACGATTCTCTTCATTCCTTATACCTTCCTGTGCTTCCCTCAATTCTATAATTGCCTCGGCCCTCCTCTTCCAAGCTTCAAACTTTTCACTTTCCGACAAATCGTCTTCACCTGAGCTATCAGATTCCTCCCCCTCAAGCATATCCTCATCCTTCAAACCAAGCCAATTCCCATCATCCTCGAAAAAGAACTTCTGCCACCAACTTTTCTTCGCTGGATGATTCTTCTTCGCATTGGGAGTGAAGCCGCGTAGCCACCTTCTTCCACCACTCAATTGAACCACAATATTCGACAAATGGTGTGGATAAAACGACTTATGTGACACACTTCGATTAGAAAAGATGAAGCTTTCACATATGACCAGTGAAGTGCTCATTAAGAAGATGCAGTGAACTCCACATTTTTCAGCCTCATAAAGTAGGAAAGCAGTCCAAACTCTGATCACGTAACTTCAAACAACAACAACAGAAATCACCAGAATAATTTAGGACCCACAAATATGATATCCTATGTAAACAAAATTCAACATGACTAAGTTGAAGATAAGAAAGCAAAACTGCTCAAAATTACCCAAAATTCACAACAACCAAAAACAAAAAAACCCTAAACCCGTGACTGTGAAACTTAAAAACCCATAAAACAAAGTGTGCCAAAAGAAAGAGAGAGGGTAGAGGAAGGAGTGTACACTTGAAAGCTCCGGGTCGTTCTCTTCTCGAACCTTTTGGAGCCCTTTGTACAGTGGAGTTTGGTTTATCTAAACATCTCTCTATCCATCTATCTACCTGTTTGAACTTGAAACTGTCTGTGGGTTGGGCCAAACCAAAGGATAACGGTTTTCATAAAAGTTTTTGGATAAAACCTCATATTACTAATTTACCCTTTTTGATCTTTGAGGATATCCAACTTTTCATATTATAATTACAGTGGCATCCAAGTAGATCAATAGGAAATTCCGGGTCCGTGCGATGTTGGTGTGGACCGGCGACGGAATTTGGATCCTCTCCAGAAAAATGGAGATTGTATTATGTAATGATTATGCGACGAATGATCTCATAGGCAAGGTTTGCTCGTAAGTCTTTAAATGCATTAAATGTTATCGATTCGTGAATTGTCGTCTCGCTCGAAAGGTCGAATTGTCGACATTCAATTAATATAAATTGAGGACTCAAACTCTAAGTTTGAAACACAATCAAAAATAGAAAAAAATTAAAAAGGAGGAAGTATGGGTAAAATAAAAATACATATATAAGTAAATTCTCAAGAATTATACTATGTTTGATTTAGTTTTATACTATTAATAAAATCTTGAGTAGTCTAGAAGATTAACGTCTAATAGTTTTAAAAGAACTAGCATGATAAATATTTTACAGTTCTTAAAGAATAATTTATTATTTGTGCTAAGTTATTTTATATATTTTATATTTTTTTAAGTTTTATAACACATTATCAGTACAATGCTCTTAGTACATACATACGTATATGTTTCATAACTTTTAATACTTGATTATTTCTACGAAGTGTAAGATTTTTAAAAGGTAATGATTATTTAATATTCATATTGACATATGTTTCTTTATTTCAAATAGTTTTATGTGTCCTAAATATATATGTAGTCTTAATAATTTTGTCCTAATTAAATCTTATTATTTTGTTAGTATATCATTCTTAAATTGTCGAATCTCATAAAATTAAAATTTGCTGCCCTTGATATTTCTAGCAATAATTATTTATCTTAGATCCTTGATACTAAGATTCATCTAGCTGCAAAGGATCTTGGACAAATAATAACTGATAAAAATGAGGCATCCCAGCAGGATCGTGCTAAATTAATGATTTTTCTTCATCATTATTTTCATGAAGAATGAAAATCTGAATACCACACGATAAAAGATCCATTAACACTATGAAAATTTTTTAATGAGAGATATGAGCACCAGAAAACTCTAATCCTCTCAAGAGCCCGATTTAATTGGATGCATCTGAGATTGCAAAATTTTAAAATTATTAATGAGTACAACTCCACGTTATTTAAAATCAACTCACAATTAAAGTTATGTGGAGAAACCATTACTGATAAAGATATGTTGGAAAAAAAACATTATCCATATTTCATGCCTCAAATGTGCTCCTACAGCAGCACTATTGAGAGCGTATATTTAGAAAATATTCTGAATTAATATCATATTTTCTTGTGACTAAACAAAATAATGAATTACTAATGAAAAATCATCATTCTAGACTTATTGAGTTTGCATAATTTCCTAAAGTGAATGCAATCTCATTTAATAGTCGTGGTTGCGAACATGGATGCCAAGCCTCAATTAAAAATAAAGAAAAAATACAGATATGCATTTTACGAATTTTGATGACCTAAATTTCTTTAAAGATGTTAGTGAAAAAATAGACCA